>CAWUFW010012703.1:0-524675 GCA_963921515.1 Calotriton arnoldi
GAGGTCATTCTGATCTTCCTCCTCCTCCACAGGAGGAATTGGGTTTTCCAGGTCAAGGTCATTTTCACCTTCCTGGCCAGTTTCAGAGGGGGGCCCTGGGTTTCTTCACCCCTGACCCCTTCCTCATTTTCTGCCCCACCCTCTCTGCCTACCCCTTCAGCCCCTGGGGGTCTGCTGAGATCATCTGACAGTAGCACCTCCCTGAGGTGTTGGGTGCTGGCACTTTTGCCTGCCTTCAGCTTCCTAGTATTGCACAATGCTCTCAATTCCAAGAATGGGAGATTATCATACTTGGAGGGAAGAAGCCCACTGGCTTCTGGCAAGGACTCACTGGGTCCTGGCCATGAAGACATTACTAGTGAGGTGTGGTGTATGCACTACCTACTCTAGTGTGGCCTACTAAACTCTCTTGAGTTGTAGAAAGGGTGTGCTATCCCTTAACACACAACTCTAAGTTCTGTAGAACTTACTGTATCCTAAGCTTGATTTATATGTACCTAAGGTACCCTTAGTGGTTTTCAGTTGATCAATTCAATTGAGATTATCTGGTAAAACAATAGCAAGCTGGAATCCCACACGCTGCACACCAATGTGAGAAGTTGGCCTGGTATATGCTGTCCACTAATTATAGTGGGCACCTTGCACCAGTCCAAACAACCCCTTATTGGAGATAGGTTAAAGACAACCTTTATTGAAAGCTATCCTAGTGGTAGCTATGGAGAGCAGCCTTCAGGCTAAGTCTTGAAGGAATGAAAGCAGCTTGTTTTACCAGTCTATAATCTCTTGAGTGACCAAATGAAAGAGGACCACACCAGGTATATATTCAAAATATATGTATTTATTGCTAAACACACCCCTCTAGTCTCTTTATGAGGCTAGAGTTCGAAATACATAAGTTATAAGTTAGTTATCAACAGTAATAGCACAAATACACGTTTGAGCCCTAGGGCGTACCAAACCATATACCAATAAAGTGGTATAAGAACCACGACTGAGCTAGACACAAGGCCTAGAGCCTGTAGAAGTGCTTGGACCACAAGGAACCACCCAAGGTAGTGACACAGGGGACCCACGGGGGACGCGTGCAGTGTGAGAACACAGCCGCGAATTGCCATTGACTTCTATGGGGAAAGTCGCGGTTGGAATTTTAAAGAAAAGGGACACTTAGAGGAGGACTTGGAGCAAACCCCTTTAGAACTGGGTTGTTCTAGAGTCTATACCCACGGGAGCACCGGAGTACTCGAGTTACCTCACCCAGGGAAGCCGGGTGCATAGGTGTCTTTCGGGGTCGGGTTTCGTCGTCGTTTTCAATGGCGATCTGCTGCAAAGTGCTGCTGGCGGCCAAGTCGAAAGTGTTCGGGTGGATCCAAAGGTGGATAGAAGATCTGAAGAACCTGAAAGCAGAGGGGACAGAGTCTGGGTCACTAGCCAGTGACCAGGAAGCCGATGAGCGGATGCCCACCGATGTCGGGTGCTTCAGGTAGGTTGACGGTCGTCTTGACTCTTCAGCCACGAGGTCCAGGAGGCGTCGACGATGACTAGGAGCTGGATTCGATCTGTCCCACGATGTCTGTTGATTGCAGGGGTGTCGGAGACCGGATTGGACCCAACAAGCCTTGGCAACGGCAAGTCTCTTGGAAATAGAAGAAGGACGTTGATGCAGACCAGCAAGGTCTGAGGGACTCACCCAGCGAGGGTAAGTCAGGGCACGCCTGGAGCAACCAGGGAAGCTCAAGCAGAAGAAGATTGGCCTTCGGGAGGGCCCACTAGCCAACAGACTAGCGACCGCGAAGGAGCCTCGATTGGACGCACTTAGAGCTGGCTCACGGGACACTCGTGGAGTGGAGGCCAGTGATCTTTGGTGCACTCGGTGCTGGAGGCTGGGGCTACTCCGAGCCCAAAGCACAACTTTGTGGGAGACCAGAAAGAGGATGCACTTGCAAATGCGCTCGGTGTCCAGGGGTCACGGTTCCACGTTACCCACGACAGCTACGGGCCTCAGTTTTGCTGGGGACTCAGGGCAACCTCGGTGAAGTCTGGAAATCCACCTCTGGTGATGCAAAGACTTCGGCGTCCGGCGGGAGCTTCAGTGATGCAGACCGGACAATTGCTTCGTTGGTGCCTACCAAGCAGGGGAGTCACTCCTTGACCCCAAGGGAGATTCTTCAGTCCTCTAATCTTAAAGTAGAGCGTCAAAGTTCCAGGATTCTGTATCAGAGTTTCGTCCAGGTAAATCTAAAGTCCTAAGGACTGGGGTCCCATACTTATACCAAGTTAGGGGTTGGACATACTCTGGGGACCCACCTATGGGAGGGTCAGGGAAGAGGGGTGGTTACACCCATTCCCTTTGTCCAGTTTTGTGCCAGAGCAGGGGCTGGAAGCCCCTGAACCAGGTTGAACTGGGGTATGCACAGGGACACCAAGTGTGCCCCCAGTGCAGGACTTCAAAGCACCAGAGAGTGCTCCCGCCCAGCCCCAATACACATTATCCTGTCTGGGGAGGTGGTTACACCTCCCTGGGACAGGAAACCTATTGTCCAGGCCTCCCCTGCCGGAGTTTCAGTCAGTAGCAGGAGGCCAGACCCGTGTCTGTGGCAGAGTCATCCATTTTGTGATGCCAGGGCTTGGAAAGAAGTTACCGGGCATACCGGTGTGTACATGTCTCTCCCTCTAGAAGGGTGGAATACTACCCCGCCGCCAGAACTGGCGGGGGGTAGTATTCCAAGATGTTTGACACCAAACACGACATGTTTCCGTGCAGCCATCCCAAAGTTAGCATTTAACACGAGGTTATAATGCGCTTAAGAGTATATGGTCAGGCTACACTACAAACAGCATCAGAGAAGGGTCTCCGAACGCTGCAGAGGGGCTCTGCTCAGGCAGAGGCACCCTCTCACATAGGAACCAAGCACTCTGCCTTCAGGATTGACAAGGCCTGCCATAGGAGTGACTTATAGGTTTATATGTGTGTATGTATGTAGTGATATAGGTAACATATATCACAGTAAGGGGTGTATGCACCACCTTACCCAGGCTGCAGTAGCTGACCTGTGGTGTCCTTTTGGCTGGCCTTCCAGGGGTGGCACAATACATGCTTCAGCCCCTGGCAGGCCTCTGAGGTACCTATGCCCTGGGTACATAGTATACCATATACTAGGGACTTACAAGGGCACTCCAGATTCCAATCAGAGATGTGCCTAAGGCACATGGAAACCATTTTAGAGAGGAAGCAGCTAGGCTGGGGTTCTGATTAGTAGGGCCCCAGCCAGACTAAAGTCGAAAAACAGTGAAGCATCAGCAAAAAGTGGGGGTACCCATGTGAAGCAGATCCTACTCTCCTACACAGACACACATAGCAATGTGAAACCTTGGCAGCTATGCACACATTGGCCATTGGTCGTCATGGTGACAGACGCGGTGAGTATTCAAAGGATGCGTTTTCTGCATCCGACCCGAGCCTGGCACACACATTGGCTATTGGTCATCATGGTGACAGACACGGGTGAGTATTCAAAGGACGCGTACTCCGCATCCGAACCGAGCCTGACGCACACATTGGCTATTGGTCATCATGGTGACAGACGTGGGTGAGTATTCAAATGACGCGTTCTCCGCATCCGAACCTGGCCTGATGCACACATTGGCTATTGTTCGTCATGGTGACAGACGTGGGTGAGTATTCAAAGGACGCGTTCTCCGTATTCGAACCGAGCCTGGCGCACACATTGGCTATTGGTCGTCATGGTGACAGACGCGCGTTTCGCTTCGTGTACGAATCGCATGCAATCCGAGTCAGTTAGCTTACAACAACAATGTATCAAACTCAATAGTGTTATGATGCGGAATGTTTGAATGACGCGGGAGGCGTGTCAGATGCGTGCGATGTTATGGATTGGCCAAATTCGGATAATGCGAACGACTCGGACCTATCGCTTTGGACACATGGAACAGAATCCGCCTCTGCTGCACAGATATAAGTCTGTCTGTTCCCAAGAGACTTCACTTGCCTGCACTACATGCTACTTTACAACATTTCTACCTACCACTGCTGCTGTCTCTGCATCCTCTGGGATCTACAATGGCACATACTGTGGAGAGGGCACCAGCTTTCACAGAGGAGGGGAACCAGGCCCTGCTGGACAGCCTCCTTCCACAGTACAGCAAGCTGTATGGAAAATCAGGGAAGCAGGTGATTGTTGATTACACTGCCCTTTTAATTGGCCATGTTTTAAAACAGGCACTACTAGCATTGTGATCCCCAAGGGCAAGCATGCACACATAGTTAATGTAAGTCTTACAGTGTGTATATTCATGTTCTGGACAGGTACAGTGATGTAGAAGTGTGTTTGGTGGGATTGATTTTTCTGCACTGTTCTCATGTTATTAAGAGAGACTTGCACACAGGACAACTGCCCATGATGATACTTGGCTAACCTTTCGACATTATCTGCCATTATGACCATGACCTATATGTCCAAGTGTGTGATGAATAAACATGTAGCATGTGGAGTATTGGTGTGTCACCATGTCATCCTTACAGGTCGACGCCCATCAGAAAAAGGAAATTTGGCAGACCATCGTCCGGGCTGTAAGATCTGTGGGGGTCTTCAAACGCTGCGTCCGCCACTGCCAGAAGAGGTGGCAGGACCTCCATGGCTGGACACGGAGGATTGCAAGAGTCCAGCTGAAGCTGTCACCTCCTCGCAAAAGGGATGGACGACGGACCCTGACCCCCCACATGCTCCGGATACTGACGGTGGTCTTCCCTGACCTGGATGGGCAGTTGAAGGCCAGACAGCAGCAAGGAGGGGGTGAGTATGTGCCATGTTGCTGAACTATGTTTGACATGCATGTTGCACTCCCTCAGCCTGGCAACACTCTCACAGGTCGTCTGTCTGCTGAGACACCACTTCTGTGGCAAAATGTAACTATGCCCCATTATCATCTGATGCCCAGGTGTGTCCCTTTCCGTCTGTGACATGTGTCACTTGGGTCCTTTGTATTTGCTGTAGTCCAAGGTTAATGTGACCAGCACCATATACAACAGGTGCATTGAGTTGACCATCATGAGTGATGCAATTGTCTGACATGTGTCAGCACATTGACTGAAATATGACCTGTACTCTGTGTGGAACATACATATATGTTCAAAATGGTGATCTATGTGCACACAGGTTTGCAAACAAAATGCTACACACCCGTGCAGCAGGTGAGACCAAAGTTGATACCTCAGACAAATGAAATGGATAAGTGTTCAAAATGTATAGTCCCCTGCATAGTGCTCTGTGTAATCACATGCATCACATGTACCAAGGACAGGTATGCCAACTCAGGCCATCTGAGACACTGTCACATAAGATTTTTGCGTGTCAGGCAACACTTTCACCATTGTAAATTTGAAAATCATGGGTCAGACTCTTTGACAGTGTGTACAGGCAGAACTTTTTTAAATAAACAGGTGGCAAATATAGAAATTATGGACAGACATCTAATGTATGGAATGTGGCTCAGATACACAGGACAAGACATGTGTGTGTCATACCTTGACTCTGCATAATGGTGGCTTCAACATATATGTGTATGCTGCATTACTTTCTTCTTGAGAGCTCTAAAAAAGTTAATGTAGACAGATTTGTTAATTCATATACTCCAATGTCTAAGTAGAACAACGTGAGCTTGTCAAAGTGTCTAACTTGTGTGTAGCACGTAGGGGACATGTATACTTGACCACTACAGATGTTGCTTTAACAGTGAATACATGACTGTGACACAGTGCTGACTTTAAAGTTGTGATTCACTGGCCCTGTAACAAGAGTCAGTACAGACTGTTTAGCCAGACAGGCCAGTGGCATAGTATGCCACATGAAAATTTGTGAGGATGCAGTATTTGTACTTGTCTGTTGTCCTGCATGCAGAACATTATAGCATTGACGTTCAAGACATAGGTGCCCATCATGATGACTGGGGATGGAAGTATGTTCTGCATGTCAACTTATTAATGTGTCCGACCCCATTTACTGTGTCACTTCCAGACTCCCTTGCATGAGATGAGACATGTTTGTAGTGACATATGACCCTCAGGAGCATTACAGATCAGACAACAGCCAAAATAGTGCATTAGTGGACATGTATTTAGTGGTCTTTGAAATACATCTAACAGATGGTTCCATTGCCATCATGTGTTTTGGAACCATGGTTTACTGGCAGACTGACAAGTGCCATGTTCACATATGTGTAATGAATCTAAAAAGTGCCATGAACATTATGCAAGGGCTTGCTCTGTGATGTGTTGTGATGAAACTCATGTGTCAAGTCTATGCAGATGACTGATGTGAATCTCTTTCTCATCCTTGTTCACAGCATCATCTACAGCTACTGGAGGAGACAGTTCCATGGACTATGAGGAAGCGGTTAGCCAGACTGGGTCCACTGTGGAGGAGGAGGAGGAGGGACCCAGTGGCACGGAGGGTGAGGGGAGCCACACTGAGGGCCGGTCAGAAACATCTACATCTGCAGAGGACCAATCAAGCTCCAGTGATGACTCCCTTGTGGTGGTGGGTGTTACGATAGCAGAGGCCACATCATCAGAGTCTGCCCCCGCCACCACCACCATCTCCACCCTCACAGCTGCTCCCATTCAAAGTGTCCATGGACCCTCCCATGTTAGGGAGCATGTCTCCTTCGGGCCAGGCACCGCACCCCCTGCATCTGTCACCCCTGCTGCCCTGAGTGTGGAGTCTGTGGATTTGCTAAAACAGATCCATGTGGGCAGACATCCATGCTGAATGTCCTCCATGCACACACCAGTCTTTTGACACAATTGGTGTCATTCATGGAGGGCATGTCATCAGACAGGTCTGCCCTACAGCGATCAAATCAGTCCATGGCCTCCTCACTGACGGCAGCAGTGTCCCTCCGACAGCAGTCCCTCACCCCTCCTTCCTCTGACCCATCCACAGTCCCCACTACCCTACCTGACCCAAGCACACTCACACAGGCACATGCACACACACCAACAGACACAAGCAGCACACAGCCACCTAAAACAAAGTAAAAAAAAACTGGCATGCACACTCAGGGGACTGACATCACACACACAGGGGAGAGGGCCAAAAAACACACACCCATCCACAACCACTCCACATTCCTCAGCAACCTCTCCCTCCAAAACCCCTACCCTTGATTCTCCTGCAACCCCCCCTTCCCAGAGGGTCTTCCTCTGTGACCTTGGCCTCTTCCCCACTGATACATCAGACCAGACTTGCAAGGGGAAGAGGAAATCCCCCGGCACAGAGAGGAGATCCACCCCTGCACGCACACCCTCCCCTAAGAGTAGGAACACTGAGCCCCCACCCGTACATCCCCCAGAAGGAAGAAATCCAAAACACCACCACCATCCCACACTTCCACACAAAATCTACTTCCTCCCGAGCCCAGGCCACCCCTCCCAAAGTTCACACATCACACCCCATCCCAGTTTCACCCACACACCAATACACCATCCCCAAGATGATACAGCCCTCCCACCCTACCGCAAGCACTTCCCCTCCCACAAAACCACACCTTCTGTCTGTTCCTGACACTGCAGTGGACCCCCACCCCCTCAATCAGACCTGTCCACTGCAGTGGAGCCCCCACCCCCTCAATCAGACCTGTCCACTGCGGTGGAGCACCCACCCCCTCAATCAGACCTGTCCTCTGCAGTGGAGCCCCCACCCCCTCAATCAGACCTGTCCACTGCATTGGAGTCCCTGGCCCCACAATCTGACATGTCCACTGCAGTGGATCCCGACACTACAGTAGCCCCCATCCCTCCCACAACCCAAACTGGTACACCCTAGTACTGTTCCTGCGGTGCCTGGCATGCCCCTAAAGATGCCCCTCCAAGGGGAGATGTCCCCTAGTTGTAGCAGTGCAGGCAAGCGAGGGAGGAATAATCATATGGATTACCCCCTAAAGGACTCTATAAAATGGACTGGCCATTGGCCTTATTGTTCTTCATGTTTTTGAATTTGAAATACAAATGCTGAATAAAGCATTTTTTTTTCTTTTGTAGATTTGCTTTTCGTGTATCAAATTTTGTTAATAAGTCTAATGAATTTGCTGTTGAAATCTTGTTGTGGGAAAATAATGATATAGTGATGTGATGGACTGCAGGTGGTCCATGGTATATGTGTCCTATTACAGTATGTATCAGAGTCATCATTGTCTGCAATTGCAGGTTGTTATGAACCACAACATTTTGGACAATGAGTGTGACATGCTTTTAATAACCTACCATCTTTGACTTACACTTTTGCACATAGGTCGTGCTGACATTTGTACACATTGTACAATTTTTTCAAGGTGCAATCGTCTACGATGGACATGCAGAATAGCGCATTGATGATTAACAAATCATCTGTCTCATCAGTACAACTTGGTAAACATGAAGTTTGACTACGTGCAGATGACTTTGGACACACGCATGTACACAGGCTGATGGAAACAAAGTATTCTGTGTGTTGTAATTGTTGGATCCATGTCCGAGTCTCATTCAGACATGGTAGACCCCTGCCAAGATAAAGCTTGACACAGCTGACCTTCCACAGTAGGGAAATCACCTCATGGCAGTGTGTTAATCTGTGACATATCCTGAGCCCATGGTGTGTGTCATGTGAGCATGAATCTATGTCTTCAAACCCCCTTTCCTACCAAGACTATAGTCCCTGCAGATGTTCCTGTTTGAGAAGCTTTCTGTGTGCTGACTAGTCCATTGCTTTCTAGGACTATTTGACTTTGAGTGTCCAAGATGTGGGTGCACCAGTAGAATGGAGTCATTATGGTGACATCCCTGGTTGGGTTGAGACAAGGGCCTGCACTGTGAGCAAACTAACTTCTCTTCCAGGGGATCCTCATCAAAGTCATAAGCACTGAATATTCCCGCCCACGTGCGGGGACCCCGGAAATATAAAAATTATATATGGAAATCACATATATACAGCTCTACATATATGCATATACATATATCATTTTTTCTCATACCAATGCAGCTCTCAATAGGAGGCTAAACAATGTAATTACACACATAAAAAACTACATTTGCCAATATATAAAAACACCAGAGGACAATTAGTACTTGAACTCTGTTTTTTAATGAGCAAAATACTCATAAAGAGTAAAAACTGCAAAATAAGTAGACATTGTTAGCCTACAGGCTGCATTGTAAACCAATAGCATAGAAAATGAAAACATTTTCAACAAAAACTGGCACCGTGCCTTTAAGGCAGCCATGACCCCTAGCTTCCCATCATGCCTCAGGGGTGACAGTTAGGTCAGTTGTTCTTTCCGGCTCCTTCAGTCAGGACCCTGGATTTTCAGCTCTTGTTTTTTTGACTTTCTGTCAAAAAATATCTGTATAAATCTAGTTTTTTCTACTTTCACTCGACGTCTTTTGGTCCTAGAGTGCAAGTAACACCTTTTTGTGTTACAGAAAAGGTTTATTTTTGGATAAAATGCCTTCTTTATTCGATCCTTGCCCGTCCTGTGGCAAGAAGAAGGCCAGAACAGATACACATCCTGTGTGTATTCTCTGCCTCCCCGAGTCCCACTCTTCTGACAACTGCCAGCATTGTAAGAAGTTATCAAGAAGGACTATCAAGGAGAGGGACAGGATTCGTCTCTATGGCCTCTCTGAAAGAGGTAGGTCTCCTGTGAGGCAGAAGAAGAGGAGAACTCGGTCGACGTCGAGAGGAAAAGTCCCGACCTGTTCTCCGTCGGCGTCGGTATCGACGTCGAAGAAATCGGCGACGAAGAAATCGGCGTTGAAGACTTCGGTGATGCCGGCGCATCATCATTCGACTACGAAATCTTCGTCGACGAAGGTAACAGGTCCTCCGTTGACGTCAACCAGGCGGCGCTCAACGTCGAGAGACAGGTCTCCGTCGGCGCCGGGTGGGCGTTCGACGTCGAGGCAGACCGCTCCGTCGTCGCAGGCGCGATTGACGTCGAGGCAGACCGCTCCGTCGTCGCAGGCGCGATCGACGTCGAGGCACAGCGCTCCGTCGTCGCCTCATCAACGGCGATCGACGTCGAAGCACATCTCCCCGTCTCATCAGCGGCGATCGACGTCGAGGCGCATCTCTCCGTCGTCGCCTCCTCATCGGCGATCGACGTCGAGGCACAGATCTCCGCCGGGATCAAGGCAACGATCTTCGGCGTCGAGACACAGTACACCTCCTTCGGCGTCGAAGCAGACTCCAATGTCGATCCATCATTCCACGCCGTCGAGACGGATGACTCCGCCGAGTGGATCTTCGGCGTCGAGACCAAGACCTCCGTCGCCGGCAGTCCAACGCTGGTCGACGTCGAGACAGCAATCTCCTGAGAGGGTGCAGGGAATGTCGAAGCATGACACTGCACCAGTGTTGGAGAGACGTTCGTCGTCGAGAAGTCCACTTTCTAAGAGAAGAAAGTCAACGTCGAGACATACGTCTCCGTTGAGAGGGCAGTCGACGCATAGACGCTCCAGATCAACGTCAAAGCGCCCTTCTGGAGACGCCTCACCTCCAGTGAGCCTGTCTTCGTCACCTTCAGGTTCGCCCAACTCTCACCGAGGGTCAACGTCCAGATCCCCGGAGGTGGTTATCTCGACGTCTAGCAGTCCAGTGTCAGGGGGTCACCAAGATTCCCCAACAAGGCATGAAGAGCTGAGCTTCACGCCTCCTGCTCAGTCTCCTAAGGAAAGAGAGAGCCGCAGATCGCCTTCCATCCATTTATCGCCACGATGGCACAGGCCTCTACATCACTGGGCTACGAACAGGAATTACTCGAGCCCTCAGAACAGATCCCCGTTGGCTCGTTTAATTCAGAATAAAGAGCGATCTCCTTCAAGAACAAGAGCTCGCAGCCGCACCCTGTGCACTCACACAGGAGGAGGTCTAGATCAACAAGCAGGAGGAGAGCACACAGATCGCCTACTCCGTCCTCTTCTTCCACTCATACATCCCATAGAGACTATTCGCCTACTTTGACGAACAGTCCACCGTCGAGGGTCTCTCCGGTGGACATCTACATTTTTCAGGACATTCTTGGCAGAGGAGCTGTAAAGCTGGGTATCCCTATGCCAACTCGTCAAAGCAAGTCCTCTGTGATTTTTGAGACTCTACACCAAAGAGCAGCAGCTAAACCTCTGCTTCCCTTCGTACCAGGCATCATAGAGCCAGTGATGGATATCTTTCTCACGCCAGCGAGTGTTAAGACCGCTCCAGCGAGGATCTTAAAAAGTACCGTTCACCAGAGGACGACCCGCTCTTCCTCAGGACTGATCCTCCTCCGGATTCAGTCGTAATTGCTGCGGCAAAGAAGACCCATGCGGTGGCATCCTCCTCCACTGTCCCACCAGACAAGGAGAGCAAGATGCAGGATTCCTGGGGAAAGAAGGTTTGTGGCACTTCGGCCTCCATGTTGAAGGTCTCCAATGCAGCGGCACTCCTGGGCCGCTACGACAGATCTCTGTGGGACTCACTACAGAGATTCACTGAAAAGTTGCCGCAGGAAGACCGTAAAGATTTTGAAGAAATCTTAACAGAGGGCAGTCAGGTATCTAACCAGGTCATCAGTGCTGCGGCGGATGGAGCTACCCTTTCGGCACATGCTTATGCTCATGGGGTATGCGCAAGGAGAACATCATGGCTACGTCTTACAGCACTCAAGCCAGAAGCGCAGTCACGCATCCTCAATCTTCCGTTCTCTGGTTCCTCTTTGTTCGGGACTCACACGGATGAAGAGATGACACGGATGAAAACGGAACTGGACACGCTTAAAGCGGTGGGCCTGGAGAAAAGAAAGGAATTCCGTAAGAGATTCCATCCTTACAATAGACGATCCTCCCAACAGAGGGTTCAAACCCCTCATTGGCAGAAAAATCAGGATCAGCAAGGCCAGCAAAAACGCAGTATCGGGGCAGACGCTCCTCCAGAGGAGGAAGAAACCAGCATCAAGGCAACAATTCCGCCAAGACGCAGTCAAAACAATGAGCACTCACTTCCCCTGTCGCCGTTCACCACTCCAGTGGGGGAAGTATCGCAAATCATCTCGAAGAGTGGCGAGCTATCACAAAGGATCGGTGGGTGCTAGCCACGTTGCAGAATGGGTACTCTCTACGTTTTCAACATCGCCCACCATCAATCCCTCCAGTTCCTCCGTCGTGTCACCAGTTAAAACTCTTGCAGAAAGAGGTTGCCACCCTTCTCAGAAAGTCAGCCATCGAGAGGGTGCCAGTATCTCAAAGAGGGAAAGGGGTTTACTCAAGATATTTTTTGGTAAAGAAAAAAGGCCAAAAAGCAGAGTACAGACCCATTCTGGACTTGCGGTCACTCAACCTATCCATCAAAAAGGAAAAGTTTCGCATGTTGGCTCTCCATCAAATATATCCACATCTCAGGCAGGGGGATTGGATGTGTTCGCTGGATCTGCAAGATGCATACTTTCACGTCCCGATCAAACAGTATCACAGACAGTACCTGCGATTCCTAGTGGGATCCGCTCATTACCAGTTCAAGGTTCTACCCTTCGGGTTGAAGTCAGCCCCCAGAGTGTTCACGAAGTGCATGGCGGTGGTGGCAGCCGCACTGCGCCGCAGGGGTGTCTTCGTATACCCGTACTTGGACGACTGGCTGTTGAAAGGTCCTTCCACAGACAGTGTGAGGAGTCATTTCTTGAGCTGTCTCGAGCTGTGTCACCGACTGGGCCTGCATGTGAATTTCGTCAAATCAACTTCACAGCCAACACAGAAAATACATTTCTTAGGAGCTCTGCTAGACTCCACGGTAGGAAAAGTGTTTCCTTCGGAGGAGAGACAGTGTTCCCTCATACAGAAATGCCAGCTGGTTCTGCGCAACAGAAAACTGCCTGTGCGTCGGATTGCCTCCCTGCTAGGGTCGATGGCATCCTGCATCTTCCTGGTTCCCAATGCCAGACTACGAATGCGTCCTCTTCAGCAGGATCTGGAGGACAAGTGGGACCAGCAGACCGCTCGTTGGGACGAAAAAATAAGTCCATCAAACGCGGCTCGAGCTTCCATACCTTGGTGGATGAGAAAACAAAATATGCAAGTCGGAGTTCCTTTCCATCAACCTCCGCCTGCTCAGACACTGATCACGGACGCCTCACTGCAGGGTTGGGGAGCCCACATGGGTTCTCTCCAGACTCAAGGACTGTGGTCTCCAAAAGAGCGATCCTATCACATCAACATGCTAGAGCTGAGAGCAGTTCACCTAGCCCTCAAAGCTTTCCTCCCCTCGATTCAGGCAACCTCAGTGTTAGTACAGACGGACAACACCACCACCATGTACTACCTGAACAAACAGGGGGAACTCGCTCACGCACACTTTCCCTGGAAGCTCAAGCACTCTGGCATTGGCTCCTGGCTCGGAATCTGGCAGTCACAGCAGTCCACCTGCCAGGAGAACAGAACGTGAGAGCGGATGCACTCAGCCGTCACTTCGAAGACAGAGAAGACTGGGTACTCAACGACGAGGTCGTCGAAGACATCTTCCAGACATGGGGTCGTCCCACCATCGACCTCTTCGCGGACGACGAAAATACCAAATGCCGAGACTTCGCCTCACGGTTCTACCGACCAGGATCGAAAGGGAATGCCCTTTTGATAGACTGGTCAGGGGCATTTGTGTACGCCTTTCCACCCCTTCCGCTGATCCCGAAGGTGGTGACCAAGCTGTCCCATTCGTGCACGAGGATGATACTAATTGCCCCGGACTGGCCGAGACAATGGTGGTACCCGGACCTTCTGCACCTATCAGAGTGTCCTCACAAGAGGCTGCCGTGCAGACCGGACCTGCTGTCCAAGATGAACGGGAGGATTCATCATCCCAACCTTCCCTCACTGAACTTGGCAGCATGGCTCCTGAGGTCCTCCAGTATGGCCACTTAGGACTACCGCAGGACTGCATGTCCATCTTGAAGGAAGCAAGAAGACCGTCCACGAGGCATTCGTATGCATGCAAGTGGAAACGGTTTTACATGTGGTGTATGCAGAACAATTGTAACCCAATCAAAGGTCAGGAAGAGGTCATCCTTCCTTACCTACTTTATCTGGCGAAAGCAGGTTTGAAGTTTTCTTCCATTAAGGTGCATTTAGCAGCTATAACTGCATATAGGCATTCAGCTTCTCAACCCTCCTTCTTCCAGTTACAGGCTGTTAAGGATTTTTTGCAGGGTTTAAAGAAGGTCTATCCTCCGGTACGGCCTCCTTCACCACCCTGGGAGCTTAACCTGGTGCTATCAAAATTGATGGGTCCGCCTTTTGAACCCATACACAAAGCAACCTTGCAGCATCTTTCTTGGAAGGCGGCTTTCTTGGTAGCGATCACGTCAGCTCGCAGAGTGAGTGAAATACAGGCTCTCTGCTCTAAAGAACCCTATACAGTCTTCCATCTTAACAGGGTTGTGTTGAGGACGCACCCCTCTTTCCTTCCAAAGGTGGTGTCGGATTTTCATGTGAATCAGACCATCTCTCTACCCACCTTTTTTCCCAATCCCTCCACTCCAGCTGAGAGGGCTTTGCATTCTCTGGACCTCAAAAGGGTTTTAAAATTCTATCTGGATCGGTCCAAATCTATAAGAAAATCTGATCAACTATTTGTTAACTATGGGTCGATC
This sequence comes from Calotriton arnoldi, assembly GCA_963921515.1. NCBI lineage: Eukaryota > Metazoa > Chordata > Amphibia > Caudata > Salamandridae > Calotriton > Calotriton arnoldi. The sequence goes on from CAWUFW010012703.1 coordinate 14,662, forward strand.
AGATCTGGGTTCGCAGCTTCAAAGCGCTCCATCTCCAGATGGATAGTTTCATGTATCAAGCTTGCTTATCAATTAGCGCAGAAGCTCCTGGGGTTTACTCCCAGAGCGCATTCTACTAGAGGAAAGGCGGCTACTACTGCTTTTCTTCAGAATGTGCCCATGTCTGAAATCTGTAAGGCGGCAACTTGGAGGTCCGTCCATACATTTACGAGGCACTACTGTCTGGAATCAGACACCAGAGCAGACACACAAGTAGGCCAGGCCTCCTTGAGGAATCTGTTCAACAGCTGATTTCGGCTGTTATGTTTTTTTGTTGGGTCACTTTACTCTCATTTACCTGCAGGTGGTTGATGGGCTTGCTATTCTATTCAGTGCTTATGACTATTGATGAGGATCCCCTGGAAGAGAAGGATAAGTTACTTACCTGTAATCCTAGTTCTCTTCCAGGGGTATCCTCATCAAAGTCATAAGCAACCCACCCGCCTCCCCAGGTAAATGAGGGATTTCTAAAGTGTTAAAGGATATCTTTGTGCCCTGACCTTCAGGGTTATGCAAAGAACAACTGACCTAACTGTCACCCCTGAGGCATGATGGGAAGCTAGGGGTCATGGCTGCCTTAAAGGCACGGTGCCAGTTTTTGTTGAAAATGTTTTCATTTTCTATGCTATTGGTTTACAATGCAGCCTGTAGGCTAACAATGTCTACTTATTTTGCAGTTTTTACTCTTTATTAGTATTTTGCTCATTAAAAAACAGAGTTCAAGTACTAATTGTCCTCTGGTGTTTTTATATATTGGCAAATGTAGTTTTTTATGTGTGTAATTACATTGTTTAGCCTCCTATTGAGAGCTGCATTGGTATGAGAAAAAATGATATATGTATATGCATATATGTAGAGCTGTATATATGTGATTTCCATATATAATTTTTATATTTCCGGGGTCCCCGCACGTGGGCGGGAATATTCAGTGCTTATGACTTTGATGAGGATACCCCTGGAAGAGAACTAGGATTACAGGTAAGTAACTTATCCATGTGACACATTTTGAATTCCTGAGTCACATTTGTGCTAGCAACATCAGCGTGTTTTTAATCTGTCATCTGTTTTTGCAAGTTTGGCACTTGTATGTGTCTATGACTGATCACAATCAGCATATTCTACCCTTCCCTGTAGCCTGATGGCAACATGTCTTATTTGTAGGTCTCCTTGAGTGATTTCATTATTCAGAGACAGTGTTGAAGTTCCAAATGTGTCCAATACATATCACGTCATGCACATGTACTCCATCCTAAACGGATGTACAAATTTCCCATGTGTTATCTCTAGCTATGTGTATTGTGTTTGTGAAACACAGATCCCACCACCATCCCTGGTGTTGTCAACAGTGCAGGAAGATTAGCTTACACATTTGTCTGTGCATTTGAGCCTACTGACACAGTTGTTGTATCCCCTATCTGGTGAGCCATGTGTCTTCAAAGTCTTCTGCAGTACACATTCAGCATTGGCAATTTGACAATGGTGATGATCTGCACATAATGCAGCTTTTGTGGTTAGATGCAGAGTTGATGTGATAGACATGCAAACAAGTTAACATTGTAAATGGTCTGATCTTGAGTTGTGTGCAACGCACATAGTCAACACATGTTGACTGTCTCATACGTTGTTGTTGGTCCATGCTTTTCTACACAGCAATTAGGAATGTTGTCTACACATGAAGCGCTGACAGCTGTGACACAACCACTTCATGTTTGTTGCAGTGGGAGGCTCATGATTCTATTTTGAGTGTCTGTGGACTTGTGTGGTGTCATGGGCAGTCTCCTGTGTGCTTCATTGTACACTAACTCATCAAAATGTCATTCTTCTGTGAGTGTGTTTACTCATGTTGCCCTGCATGTTTTGTGTATGTGTTGTTGTGGACAGATGCAGTGAATTTGTGTCCCATACATATGTGTGTCTGGCAACTCTTGTTCAACCATCAAATGTGTGTGTCCTAGTATGTAGCGTGCTGAGTGTACCTTCCTGATCCAGAAATTGCCACATTGGTCATGCACAACAGTACATGGACCCATGTATGTATTGAGATCAGAATGACGTGTGGTCAATAATGTATTTCTCGTCATACAGCCAGTGATCCACACTGTCATGGGTGCCTGTGCAATGTCACCTGCCAATGTAGGTTTAGATGATGCACATTGCTGGTGATCAATGTGTGTGGTGTTTAGACTGGCAAGGCACCTACCTACAATGTGGCCTCACATTACCGGCCATGCCCTGGGAGTAATGGTTGGGTATGTGAGATGATAGTTGTTCTTGCAAGGCACGTGACACAGTGCGCAAGAGTGAGTGTGCACAAACGTATGGCCCACATCCTTATTTGGCATCACAGAGGGTCAGCAGACAGGATACTGTCACCAGAGTGCTGTAGCCTTGAGGGTACTGTGGAAGAGAGTCAGTCTCTTGATGTGTTGTTTGTTGTTCCACCAAACTTGTTCTGCATGTGACTCTTGTGCACCCGCTCATCATACAATGCCTGATTGGCCACATTCACTATCCCAAATTATGGAATACTTCCAGATTGTACTCAACACGCATATGTCTCAGTGGAGTTCTGACCCACATTGTGTGTATTGTGCCAGGCAAGAAACACTTCGACACTCATACAGATGTTGTGTTTGTTCTGCAGTGTGTGGCTGGTTGGTTGTCTTTGTGCATCTTCACCCATGTATTTTGACTGTGTTTGAATGGCATTGAGTGGATGTTCAGTTTAGTTTTTTCTCTACTGGCCCTGGGACTCCTTCATCTTCACTATGCACATCCCTTATGTTTTGCATTTCACCTTGCTGCCACAGTGTGGTACTGGATCTCATCAATGCTGTTGTTTCAGATTGACTCCTTTATATTAGAGTCTGCTTGTGACAAAAATGTGTGTTTATGCATTTTGGATGGTCACAGGTTACATTGTCCAATTGGACATTGCTGGCAGTGTTAGCCCCCAATAGCACTGATTGTTGCACATGGCTGGGGTATGTAACACACACAACAATGCTTGCCTCAACAGTTCTGTTGTTGTTTGGCACATTGCTTGTGTGTTTTGGCACCAAAAACTACATGATTGCTTGAACATGCTGGGGGTGTGAGACCTACATTCACCTTTTTGTCACTACGGTGTTGGCGGGTTTATGCCCCAAATCCACTATATGGTTGACCATGCTGGGGGCTTGAACCCCACATTCACCTTTTTGTCACTACAGTGTTGGCGGGTTTATACCCCACATCCACTATATGGTTGACAATGCTGGGGGCTTGAACCCCACAGTCACCTTTTTGTCACTACAGTGTTGGCGGGTTTATACCCCAAATCCACTATATGGTTGACAATGCTGGGGGCTTGAAACCCACATTCACCTTTTTGTCACTACAGTGTTGGCGGGTTTATACCCCAAATCCACTATACGGTTGACAGCGCTGGGGGCTTGAAACCCAAATTTACCTTTTTGTCACTACAGAGATGGTGGGTTTGTTCAGCATGTCACTCTGTGTATTTTTTTTACAGGCAGTTTGCACACATAACACAAAATTTGCATTGCAACCTTGGAGGAGTGTTAGGCATCCACCCCCTATGGGGTGGCCAAGGCTGGTAGTGTTAGGCATCCACCCCCCTATAGGTAGAGAATGCTGGTAGTGATAGACATCCACCCCCTATAGGTAGAGAATGCTGGTAGTGATAGACATCCACCCCTATGGGGTGGCCAATGCTGGTAGTTATAGACATCCACCCCCTATGGGGTGGACAATGCTGGTAGTGATAGACATCCACCCCTATAGGTAGAGAACGCTGGTAGTAATAGACATCCACCCCCCTATGGGGTGGCCAATGCTGGCAGTGTTAGGCATCCACCCCCTATGGGGTGGCCAATGCTGGTAGTGTTAGGCATCCACCCCCATCCACCCCCTATGGGGTGGTCAATGCTGGTAGTATTAGGCATCCACCCCCTATGGGGTGGCCAATGCTGGTAGTGTTAGGCATCCACCCCCCTATAGGTAGAGAATGCTGGTAGTGATAGACATCCACCCCCTATAGGTAGAGAATGCTGGTAGTGATAGACATCCACCCCCTATGGTTTGGACAATGCTGGTAGTGATAGACATCCACCCCCCTATAGGTAGAGAATGCTGGTAGTGATAGACATCCACCCCCTATGGGTTGGACAATGCTGGTAGTGATAGACATCCACCCCTATGGGGTGGACAATGCTGGTAGTGATAGACATCCACCCCCCTATAAGTAGAGAATGCTGGTAGTGATAGACATCCACCCCCTATGGGGTGGCCAATGCTGGTAGTTAGGCATCCACCCCCCTATAGGTAGAGAATGCGGATAGTGATAGACATCCACCCCCCTATAGGTAGAGAATGCTGGTAGTGATAGACATCTACCCCCTATGGGTTGGACAATGCTGGTAGTGATAGACATCCACCCCCTATGGGGTGGACAATGCTGGTAGTGATAGACATCCACCCCCTATGGGTTGGACAATGCTGGTAGTGATAGACATCCACCCCCTATAGGTAGAGAATGCTGGTAGTGATAGACATCCACCCCCTATGGGGTGGACAACGCTGGTAGTGATAGACATCCACCCCCCTATAGGTAGAGAATGCTGGTAGTGATAGACATCTACCCCCTATGGGTTGGACAATGCTGGTAGTGATAGACATCTACCCCCTATGGGTTGGACAATGCTGGTAGTGATAGACATCCACCCCCTATGGGGTGGACAACGCTGGTAGTGATAGACATCCACCCCCCTATAGGTAGAGAATGCTGGTAGTGATAGACATCTACCCCCTATGGGTTGGACAATGCTGGTAGTGATAGACATCTACCCCCTATGGGTTGGACAATGCTGGTAGTGATAGACATCTACCCCATATGGGGTGGCCAATGCTGGTAGTGTTAGGCATCCACCCCCTATGGGGTGGCCAATGCTGGTAGTGTTAGGCATCCACCCCCTATGGGGTGGCCAATGCTGGCAGTGTTATGCATCCACCACCCTTTAGGTAGAGAATGCTGGTAGTGATAGACATCCACCCCCCTATAGGTAGAGAATGCTGGGAGTGATAGACACCCACACCCTATGGGTTGGACAATGCTGGTAGTGATAGACATCCACCCCCTATGGGGTGGACAATGCTGGTAGTGATAGACATCCACCCCCCTATAGGTAGAGAATGCTGGTAGTGATAGACATCCACCCCCCTATGTGGTGGCCAATGCTGGTAGTGTTAGGCATCCACCCCCTATGGGGTGGCCAATGCTGGTAGTGTTAGGCATCCACCCCATCCACCCCCTATGGGGTGGTCAATGCTGGTAGTATTAGGCATCCACCCCCTATCGGGTGGCCAATGCTGGTAGTGTTAGGCATCCACCCCCCTATAGGTAGAGAATGCTGGTAGTGATAGACATCCACCCCCTATAGGTAGAGAATGCTGGTAGTGATAGACATCCACCCCCTATGGTTTGGACAATGTTGGTAGTGATAGACATCCACCCCCCTATAGGTAGAGAATGCTGGTAGTGATAGACATCCACCCCCTATGGGTTGGACAATGCTGGTAGTGATAGACATCCATCCCCCTATGGGGTGGACAATGCTGGTAGTGATAGACATCCACCTCCCGATAGGTAGAGAATGCTGGTAGTGATAGACATCCACCCCCTATGGGGTGGCCAATGCTGGTAGTGTTAGGCATCCACCTCCTATGGAGTGGCCAATGCTGGTGGTGTTAGGCATCCACCCCCTTTGGGGTGGCCAATGCTGGTAGTTAGGCATCCACCCCCTATGTGGTGGCCAATGCTGGTAATGTTAGGCATCCACCCCCCTATAGGTAGAGAATGCGGGTAGTGATAGACATCCACCCCCCTATAGGTAGAGAATGCTGGTAGTGATAGACATCCACCCCTATGGGTTGGACAATGCTGGTAGTGATAGACATCCACCCCCTATGGGGTGGACAATGCTGGTAGTGATAGACATCCACCCCCTATGGGGTGGCCAATGCTGGTAGTGTTAGGCATCCACCTCCTATGGAGTGGCCAATGCTGGTAGTGTTAGGTATCCACCCCCTTTGGGGTGGCCAATGCTGGTAGTGTTAGGCATCCACCCACTATGGGGTGGCCAATGCTGGTAGTGTTAGGCATCCATCCCCCCTATAGGTAGAGAATGCTGGTAGTGATAGACATCCACCCCCTATGGGTTGGACAATGCTGGTAGTGATAGACATCCACCCCCCTATAGGTAGAGAATGCTGGTAGTGATAGACATCCACCCCCTATAGGTAGAGAATGCTGGTAGTGATAGACATCCACCCCCTATGGGTTGGACAATGCTGGTAGTGATAGACATCCACGCCCTATGGGGTGGCCAATGCTGGTAGTGTTAGGCATCCACCCCCTATGGGGTGGCCATTGCAGGTAGTGTTAGGCATCCACCCCCTATAGGTAGTGAATGCTGGTAGTGTTAGGCATCCACCCCCTATGGGGTGGACAATGCTGGTAGTGATGGACATCCACCCCCTATGGGTTGGACAATGCTGGTAGTGATAGACATCCACCCCTTATGGGGTGGACAATGCTGGTAGTGATAGACATCCACCCCCCTATAGGTAGAAAGTGCTGGTAGTGATAGACATCCATGCCCTATGGGGTGGCCAATGCTGATAGTGTTAGGCATCCACCCCTATGGGGTGGCCAATGCTGGTAGTGTTAGGCATCCACCCCCTATGGGGTGGCCAATGCTGGTAGTGTTAGGCATCCACCCTCTATGGGGTGGACAATGCTGGTAGTGATGGACATCCACCCCCTATGGGTTGGACAATGCTGGTAGTGATAGACATCCACCCCCCAATAGGTAGAGAATGCTGGTAGTGATAGACATCCACGCCCTATGGGGTGGCCAATGCTGGTAGTGTTAGGCATCCACCCCCTATGGGGTGGCCAATGCTGGTAGTGTTAGGCATCCACCCCCTATAGGTAGTGAATGCTGGTAGTGTTAGGCATCCACCCCCTATGGGGTGGACAATGCTGGTAGTGATGGACATCCACCCCCTATGGGGGTGTTGCCTTTCGCGGGGTCGTGACGTTTTTGTGTGTGGTAGGTGTCTGACTTACCGTCTGTGACGAAAACGTCAGTAACGGTTGTTGAATTGACCGTAGGCGTACAATATGGGATTGACATGCGCGATCGGATACATGGCTGCTTCATCTCGTACGCAGTGATCGTGTTGTGGCGCGAATCGGAGCTGAAATACAGCTCTTCCTGATGCTCTGACGTGCTGGAGGTAGCGACCTGTTTGGCGCGTAGGAAGTACGCATCGTACTTGGCCGTTCGGAAACTGCTTTGGAAATGGCTCCGGATGAATCCATTCAGCATTTACGGAGCCTGTTCGTATGGGAATTGGTCCTGGAATCGGAGTGTACATGTCGCTCGGGAATAGGAGATATTTGCGCATCGTACTTCGTCGTTTGGATGGACCGGCTCCCGGAACGTGTCAGTCGGAAGGTACACCTACGGACAGCTCTCGGAGGGCCTTCCGAACGGGATCAGAATCGACCCCATAGCCTGAAAACAATAAAAATATGCTTCATGATAACTAATGTATCAACAATAGTTAGGTATTAATGCATGTAAAAAAACATCGCATATTTAAAGCTCAATTGATTTTAGAGAAAACTGCAGAATGTTCGGCAGTATCTGATGTCAATAAACTCCTATTTCATATTGCAGGTCCCACATTTCGCTTTGCGGTAGTAAGCCTTCTGACAGACAAAGCTCATAAGGGTTGAAAGCACAAGCCATGATTAAGATAAGTAACCTACTGCTGTGCGCATGCGACGTTACCCCCTTGGAGATTTTAATCTGGCTTGTTTCTTCTTTCTTTCAGGTTACTGGATTGAGAGTGCAGCATCGGAAGAGCCGTGGACCAAACAGCGAGCAAGCCGCAAATGAATACGTCATGAAACCTGTACAGCAGGTGAGTCAGATTGCGGAGCCTGAGTTCAACAGAAAAACTGAAATGAAAAGTAATGCTCTCTAGAAGTTGTGGCTTTAATAGCCGATTACTTTCAACATGGCCGCCAAGTCTCACGGGACAGAACGCAATGTCGGCCAAATGAGCACCTAAGTCCGATCTCCTCCTGATTATCAGAGATCCATGCATGCACATAATGCGCCTTCATAAAGAAAAAAGTCAGTGTTTTTTCCCATGAGAAGGCTAGAATTCAGAGATTTGGCGGAAAGACCCAGACAGGCCTGACAGGAAGTGGGTATAAAGTGCTGTACCAGCCATAATCTACGCATCTAAGCTGTTGCACTGCTCGGAACCGGATCATCTCCATCGACACCAAAACATTGCCGCTGTTACAAGGAACGTAGTTCATTCCATCGCCATTGGCACGGCTCATCTCCTTCAAATTCGACACATCTCTGACTTTGCATGGCTCACAACATACGCATTGCCTAAATCCTAAGGATCGGTGACAACACATCACCTCCGCGGCTCCTCACATCTCCTTCGACGTAAATGCCGTGATTGATTGATTGATTGAATGCAGACACGGTAGTTTGCAGTGAGCCAAGGGTGGTCCCTGTATCCGGCCCATGCTTCATCGTGGTCGTCCTGTACTTTTGGATTTGACCGGGTCCACAGCGACTAGATATCCCCAGTTGGCGCAATATGCTTTTTAGCAATATATTTAAGTATATTTTTAAAAATGTATAACTCTGGCTCTATTTATTGGATTTTTGATGTTTTGGTTCATTATATTAGGCTCTATGTTTTAACCAAGTTTGATATCTTTTCGTGTGGTGTTTTCACTGTTTTACTATTTGAAGAGTTGCACAATCCTCTTTGCATTAACTCTTAAGTTAAGCCTGCGTGCTCAGTGCCAAGCTGCCAGGGGGTGATCACAGGCTAATTTAGGGTGTGTATGTGACTTATCCTAAGTAAGATTGTGGTCATGTTTGGACAGGGTGCATATCTCTGCCGACCAGAATCCCAATTGCTAACACCCCTTTAGAGGTGACACCCTGTGCAAAATTTGTAACAAATTTTGAGTAGAACTCAAAGTCCTTAAAATTATTTCAACTCATCTTTATTAGTACGGCAAGGTGCTTTTGTGACAACTTCAATAGGATTCAGTTGGAGCTTCACACCATCACAAGAGATTGTATTACCCAAGTATTTCACTGACTCAACACATATCTGACATTCTTCCATTCTTAGGGCCCGATTGCGATCTCGCTGTGAAAGCTAACGACTCTGATCAGGAATGGCTTCCGAACTACTCCTTCGAGCGATGTCCGAATGGCGCAGTACGATGCAATGCGTGTCAATTGCGAACGACTCGTAGGGAGCACAATACGGACAATCGAGTCGTACGGAATCTAATCCGCTGAGCGTGTCGTCCGTAAACAAGGCCTATGTGAGCGAATCGTACGCGAACGTTGCCACATAGGCCACCGTGTATGGGACACACTCAGATCACCCGCAAATACATGATGAAGCATCCGGCGCAGTCTACCGAACGTGTCGGTCATGTGCAAGAAAGTAAAAAAAAATCAGACAGCAAATGGCCAAACAAGCATTGCCAATGTGCAAAAAAAAATAGAAAAAAAAATCTGCCACACCCACAACTCCACCTATATAAAGGCACAAGAAAATGACCATGATCCTTGTCAAATTCAAAATACTGACAGGACACAGGCACTCACTCATTGCTCCCTGCTCTCTGCCTCATATACTCATACTCCACACACCACACAACTTGCACACATTTTGCACCTTTGCCTAACTACACTCTCAAACACACACACATCTAATCATACATACTCACCATCCCCTTCACACTCACACACACCACCATCTCCACCCCTCCTCACCATGCCCCCAAAGAAGAATCCCCAGTTCACAGCAAAGGAGTTAGAAGTGCTTGTAGATGAAATTCTCAGAGTAGAGCCCCAGTTATTTGAGTCCTTAGTCCAACAGACCCCCCCAGTCCCAGAGAACTAAGATGTGGGACCGCATTGTCAACAAGGTGAATGGCCAAGCACCTTGCCCGCGCACAACTGATGACATCAGGAACAGGTACTACGATGTGCGAAGGAGGGTCAAGAAGCTCATTAACAAAGAGCATGAACTTAGTCAGCGGACTGGCGGTGTCCCTCCTGCACCACCCGTGTACTTCACTTCCTGGGAGGAGAAGGTGCGTGCCATCCTTCCGCCGGAGAGCCTCCATGGAATACCAGGAGCAGAAGAGTCTGGTGAGTACATACTCAAATAGCCAACAAGGTTAACTAATCCAAGGTGGGAGGGAGCACACCGCCCATCATCCCAGCACAGTCATCCCCATTGCATCCTGGTAAATGTAGTATGTATACTTTCAAAGTTGCTGTACTTGTTCACCAAAGTAGGTGCAGGCAGTGTACTCATCTCCAGACATGTGTTGCTGTGTTTAGGCCTTCATCAGTACTGAGCAAAAGTAGCAGAGAGCAGACAAAAACCTTCAGGGGCTAGCTGAAATGATGAAAAACTCCTCACTAGTTCACAGTAACTCTCCACAGGCACACAGGTGCATCCCAGGAGAGCTTGTCATCTCATGAGCTCAAGGGAGCCTTACAAACACAAGGGGGGAGGGAGCACACCGCCCATCATCCCAGCACAGTCATCCTAATTGCATCCTGGTAAATGTAGTATGCATACTTTTAAACTTGCTGTACTTGTCCACCAAAGTAGGTGCAGGTAGTGTACTCATCTCCAGACATGTGTTGCTGGGTTTAGGTCTTCATTAGTACTGAGCAAAAGTAGCAGACAAAAGCCTTCAGGGGCTAGCTGAAATGATGAAAAACTGCTCACAGCTCACAGTACCTCTCCACAGGCACACAGGTGCATCCCAGGAGAGCTTGTCATCTCATGAGCTCAAGGGAGCCTTACAAACACAAGGGGGGAGGGAGCACACCGCCCATCATCCAAGCACAGTCATCCCCATTGCATCCTGGTAAATGTAGTATGCATACTTTCAAAGTTGCTGTACTTGTCCACCAAAGTAGGTGCAGGTAGTGCACTCATCTCCAGACATATGTTGCTGTGTTTAGGCCTTAATCAGTACTGAGCAAAAGTAGCAGACAAAAGCCTTCAGGGGCTAGCTGAAATGATGAAAAACTCCTCACAGCTCACAGTACCTCTCCACAGACACACAGGTGCATCAAGGAGACAGTGATACTAAACACTGTTAATAAAGCTCAAAATACCTATAGTAAAAGAGCATGTAATGTGTATGCCAATTTGACTAACAACATACCTGCAATGAAACAAGAAATATCACCATTTACAACCCTGTACCTACTTATCACCCACTCATACCAAGGTTATGTGAACCAGACACCAGTCACCTCTGGTCTGCACACAGTCACCTCCAGGAAAGCTGAGTCACATGAAGGGTGTATGGTATGGCGGACAAGGTGGGTGTGGGCACAGGCCTGGTGGGAGTCAGAGTCACACCAAACATCCTTACTCACACACATCCAAAATTGACCATATGGGTCTATGGCCACATCACAGCATGGGGAGGTGTACTCACAAGATGACTACCACTACCACAAGGCGTTGATCTGGAAGCACAATACCACAATACCACCATGGCCATGTGCCACAAACCCTGGGTCAGCCATCTTGCCAGTACATTTTAAATCACTACAAGGGAATGCATAGCCCCAGGGGTGCTCCTTGGGCTGGCCAGGAAGGTGTGTGGCGGACAGGGCATGATGGGAGTGGAACTCACGCCTAACACTCCCCCTCCCACATAGCACAACAAGTCCACATGGAAATTTGCAGTACTCACTGTGAGTGGAAAAGTACTGGCAACATGGCTGACAGTGGGGATTGGTGTGAGGGTCACATGGCCATCATTGTACTGGGCTTCAAGATCTACGCTGTGTAGCAGTGATAGTCCGCTCATAAGTACACTTCCCCACACTGGGATGCAGCCATAGGCCCAGATGAGAAATGTGGGAATTGTGTGAGGAGGAGTGTACAGTGGGACTACAACCTCCATGAGGCCTGTGCCCACTGCCACCTTACCTGCCATCCCAAACACCCTTCCTGTGACTCAGCCTACCTGGAGTGAAAGTGTGCGGACAGGATGGGTGACACAGGGGGCTAGCATCTGCTGGGACAAAAACTTAGACCAAGCACACATTATCCTCATCACACCAGTTCACAGTGACAGCCATCTTGCCTGTGTGACTGCATTCACTGTGAGTAAAGCACAGTTCATGGTGGGCTTGTCGGGCTATGTTGGAAGCTGAGTGTTAGCTGTGACTTCAACTCCCATCATACCCTGGTATCCACACACCTCCCCAGCCAGCCCATACGGTACACCTGGCACAATGCAGTTCCAGAGAGTGGATGGAAATGTACTGGCAAGATGGCTGACACTGGGACTGATGTAGGATCAGGCCACAACTCTCATCAAGGCATCATGCTCCTCACACCATTCCACAGGGTCAGCCATCTTGCCAGTACATTTCCACCCAATCTCATGGACTGCATAGTTCTAGGAGTGTTGTATGTGTTTGCTGGGGAGGTGTGTGGATGTCAGGGCATGATGGGAGTCTGAGTCAGCTAAAATACTCCTCCTAACAAATACACCAACAAGCCAAAAAAGAAGTGTTCTGCACTCACAGTGATTGGAAATACACTGACAAGATGGCTGACACTGGTGCCTGCTGTCAGAATTGTCCACAACTCCCATCAAGGGCTTGTGCTCCCCACACCAGTCTCCAGTGTCAGCCATCTTGACATTGTTTGTCCACTCACTCTCGGGAAAGCATGGTTCCATGTGGGCTGCTTGGACAATGTAGGAGGAGGTGGATTTGCTGTCAGTACAACTCCCATCAGGCCTGTGCCCACACCCACCTTCCCAGCCTGCACCAAAAGACTATCTGTTACTCCATTTCCCTGACAGTGAGTGTGGATGTCCCTGCAAGAGGTCTGACACTGAGGACTGTTGGCTATTTGGCAACAACTCCCATCAGGGCCTTGTGGTCCAGAAGTCCTGTCCCCAGTGTCAGCCACCTTGACAGTATATTTCCAATCACCATCACGGACAGCATGGTCCCAGGTGTGCAGTTTGAGGTTGGTGGGAAGGTGTGTGTAGGACCGAGCATGATGGAACATGTAGGCAGTGCAGATGCTCCTCCTCCCAGGAAGCACAACTAGGTCATCAGGGAGAGTGATGTCCTGACAATGTTGAAAGTCTACATTTAAGATGTCCAACACTGGTACCTGCTGTCTGCATTGACCACTACTCACATCAAGGCCTCATGCTCCTCACACTAGTTCACAGGGTCAGCCATCTTGCCAGTATTTCATGTCATTCACTCTCAGGGAATGCATAGTCCCAGGTGTGCCTCTTGTGCTGTCTGGGAAGGTGCATGGAGGACAGGGCATGATGGGACTTGGAGTCATAGCCCACATCCCTTCCCACACCCAAATCAACACGGTCATCATGAGCAATGGCTATCTGACTCTCAATGGAAGTGCCCCAGCAAGAAGGCTGACACTGTTGCATGGTGGCATGTGTATCTAGGCATTGTTGGGAGTTGCATTCTGGTACCACTCCATGCAGCAGTGTCAACCACCTTGCCACTACACTACCTCACTGTCAATGACCCATTGTCAATGAGGAGTAAGCTGTGCTGGGTGGGAGGAGGTGTGCAATTACCAGCAGCAGGACTCAAGCACACAAACCACTGTACATCCAAGCTCCTGGCCATAGAAAGCAAGAAAGTAGACTTGCTGAATTCATCTGTCCATGGAGGTCAAGGACAATATACATGATGTGATTTGGAAAAATGATTATCAGTAACACAATCTGCTACTCACAGCTATTCCAATGTGCACAACAAGAGGAGAACTAGGAGAGACTCCCTCAAAACAGACTCTCAATAACACATCACATACATAGCAGCCTGTGAGTGTGTAGGTATCCACACCAATGCGACAGAAACAGACGTGCAGAATGCCCTGCACACATGCACAAACCTTGCAGCACAACGTAAGGTGACAACTATGTATGTCATTGGCAAAGTGTCATGCACAGAGTGTCACTAAACAGTCAGTGTATATGTACATGTAATGTCAAGTTACAACAACATGCCGATGTATGTACAGAGCTGGACAAGCACAGCAAACCCCATCTGGTACAAAGTACATTGTCCTCAGAAATCATAGGCCAACATCAGTGCTGTAGGGGGACAATCTATGTACATCCACTGACCATAATGTACATTGGCATATGTAATGTGTATGACATGAGGAGCTGTGAAAAACACAACAAATATTGTCTCTCTTGTCACAGTCCCAGACTCCTGTTGGGACACAGCTTTCCGGCATAGAGGTCTCCCACACATCTTCCGACGATGACGAACAACCTGGCACCTCCGGTGTGGGTCCGCGTGCACCATCAGCATCCACGGTGACCACTCCTGCTACTTTCAGACAACACACAGATGACCCCTACCCCATGGATCCACCAAGAAGAACAGACGGGAGCACAGCAACACAGGGCACTCTGGAGTTGGCAGACAACAACACCGCTGTCAACGAGGAAGGAGGCCCAGTGCTGACTGTGCCAGCAACAACTGGTCCTGCTTGGGTGGGTAGGGGTGGCAGGAGGAGCCTTGGGGCCAGGCGCCACACTGCAGCTGGTGCTGATGAGGAAGCTGACCCCCAGCTCTCACAGATACTCCATGCCTATGAGGGATGCACTGGAGACTTTAGCCAGGTAGTAGGGATCCTCAGGAACATGCAACAGCAGCAGGCTGACCATTACGCCCGTATGGAGTCATACCGGGGCGATATTGCCAACCTGACAGCGGTGCACAGGGACATCCTCACCTGCCTCCGCAAGATAGCCAACACCATGTCCACACCTCCCTGTGTGCCTACATCTGATGCATCAATATCCGCACCTGCCACAGGGAGTGATGTGGACTCTGGCGGAGAACCCCCTGCACTGCTGCGGCCTGCACCTGATGGTCCCCCCTCCAAGCGTGGGAGGGGTCATCCGCGGAAGGAGTAGTGAGAGACTGAAGGTGCGCATCAACCCCAGGAAGTGAACACCTGCTCCTGATGACCTCCATTGTGTGCTAAGCGTTCACCTTGTTGACTGTCACTGAACTATCCCACATGGCATGGAGGGTCTAAGTTGGACCTTGGACACAAATGACTGTGGACTTGGCTCTGAGAATTCCATTCTACAATCACTAACCACTCCTTTCATCACTCTGTCCATTTTGTATTGCACTGCACTACCCCATTGTGTGTTCATCACCTCATGCACTGAAATAAATCACTTTGCACAGAATACTTGCTCATGTCGTGACTGAAACACAAATGTACTGATAGAAATTAGGCACAAATACAAACTTTTGGAGTGTCAATGACATTGTCTGTGAAAAAGTAACTAGTTCATCTACTGGCTTGTAAGTAAATGTAACCTGACACACCATGACAGGTACACTCAACCAGTTCATCACACAGACCATTGTACAAGGAAGAGTATGTATTTTACCATACTGTTGGGAACAATGTCACAATTGTAAACCACTAACAACAACCAGGGTCACATACACAGATCATCATGGCACATGTAAAGTACAAAGTTCAAACTTGGCTGCGTGACAACAGAGAAGGCACGCCTCAATGTGTAGTACAGTTTATTCTACAGGTACAACATGGTGCCCTCACACAAAATGAGATCACATCACACTGTGTCAAAATACATAAATGAACATAAATGTAGCATTAGGTCTAAAGTGAGTGTGTAGCACAGATTCAGGATCAGTTTCAATCTTGCAATGTGTCACTGCATCATGGGTCTGGGAGGTCACAAGTCTCCAGATAACATCAAAAGGACCCTGGGAAGAAGCAACATAGAACAGTCAGGAACTCATCAATCATTTGCACACACCTTCAAGAGACTAATCAGATCCACAAATATTTATCACTGTGAACACTAGCTAGGATTCATGTCAGCATTGTACCTGTGAACCTAAATAATGACTAGACCCAAAACAATTCAGATGGACATGTTGAGTAGCATACACTCATATGCATTAAAACATATTCTAAAAAAGACACACTGAATGCAACCAAAGTGCTCTGTCACCTCCTCTCATTGCAAACTTACACTCATGTGAAGAAGTTGTTGATGAGCTGCCTCCGTAAATCCACCTCCTCCTCCTCATCCTCACTGGCAACATATCCCAGTCCAGGATCCTCCCTTGCTGGTGGCTGCTTGTCTCCGTCATCCTGTATGATCGGTAGCACATTCCTCACAGCCAAGTTGTGGAGCATGCAACATGCAGCGATGATACGACACACCTTCAATGGTGCATATTGGAGGGCTCCTCCAGTATGGTCCAGGCAGTGGAATCGGGTCTTCAGGAATCCAAATGTGCACTCAACCACTCTCCTGGTCCGCCCATGTGCCTCATTGAAATGAACCTCAGCAGGGGTAACAGGGTTCCGGAGTGGTTTCAGCAACCACGGCAGGTTGGGGTATCCAGAGTCTCCTAAATTGAACACAGAAAATACTTCAGTTGTCTGAAAACAGAGTACTATCTCACATACAAGCCACACACAACATTGACATACTACATGACCTACCAACAAGCCAGGCATGCTCAGGTTGCAGCCGAGACATCAACTGGGGGATGGCACTATTCCTCATGATGTACGCATCGTGTGTTGATCCTGGGAAAAGTGCACAGACATGGGAGATCAGCATGTCTGCCAGACAGACCACCTGGACATTAATGGAGTGGTAGTGCTTCCTATTCCTGTAGGTCTGATCATTGGCATGTGGTGGAACCAAACCCACATGTGTTCCATCTATAGAGCCAATGACATGTGGCACACGCCCCAATGCGTAGAAGGCCCCCTTGATGTCAGTCAACTGCATAGGTGTTGGGAACTTGATCTACACGTCCAGGAAACGTATTAATGCCAACAACACATCCCGAAGCACATGGCTGAACATGGTCTGTGACATTCCTCCAGCAGTTCCCACAGTATACTGGAATGACACAGTGGCAAAAAAATGTAGTGCGGCCATCACCTTCACTTTTGGGGTTAGCGCAGTGGGATATGGCCTTCCAGGCTGCAAATGTGGGGCCAACTGGTCAGACAAATCCACAATGAGTTGCCTGGTGAAGCAGTATCTTCTGATGCTATCCCGTTCTTCCATGGTCTGGAGGTCGGGGAAGGGCCTGTGGACTGCCGGTCTCCTGCAATATTTATCTTCCAAGTGCAAACACAGTGGAGGTCAATAAACAATGTAGAAAGATAAATGCAATGACACACACAGACCATGCAATATATCCACAATGAAGTAACATGACTAAGGTTGAGCATAGTTGCAAAGCACAGAATGTGACCCTTTCCAGACATGTCATCAAGCTATGGTGAGCCAGCAATTAAAGTGCTGTAATGTAAACAGTCACTGGTGTCTGTCACTGTACATGTGACCAAACATAATATACTACACAAACCATAAACAAATTAACCCAGAAATAGCTATGTTTAAAGTGTCACAAGTTTGAAAGGTACACACAACAGGATCATGTAAAGGCCTAAATGTGGGACACTGGAAGCAGACAGCAGGTCACCATGCAAACCCTGAACACCACTGTCACAGGGAAGATACTGTCATGATGTCATGTCTGACAAACATGTACTATCACATACACATGGCACTTTCAATGTGAGTCCCAGCATTTATTTTGCAAGCAGCCACGTATGCCTGGGACACAAAGACACAACCGCAACTCACATGACAGACACAAGCTGATGTGGCAGCCAAACATCATGGTCCACACATTACAAAGTGACTGTGTAGTACAGAACCCAGACACAGTTGAGTTACAGACATAAAATTCAAACAATGCGCATTGGGCCACACATTCCACCATAGCAGTGAACATGTGTGGCCACAACATGTCTTCAACAATGATCCCCTGGGTCTGCATCCAAGCCTCGGAGGGTGTCCTGGGAAGTGTACCCTCAATGTTGTGATGGGTCACACAAACAGTGTGTTGTGTGCCCCTCAAGGTTGGCTCATCATCTGAGTGTGAGCTATCAAGTCCTATGTCCAAACTTACAGATTTCTCACTGTCCCCACACATGTAATGCATCAGAACATGAAGATTTACACCACTGTCTGCCCTGCTGACCGATTCATGAAAGGACGCGTTGCCGTATGCGAACCGTTTCCCTCGCATCCTTTGGCTGTTGGTCGTCATGGTGAACGGCGCGGGTGAGTTTTCAAAGGATGCATTAGCCGTATGACACCGTTTCGCTCGCATCCATTGACTGTTGGTCGTCATGGTGAATGACGCGGGTGGGTTTTCAAAGGACGCGTTAGCCGTATGCGAACCGTTTCGCTCGCATCCATTGGCTGTTGGTCGTCATGGTGAACGACGCGGGCGAGTTTTCAAAGAACACGTTGTCCGCGTCCGAAACGATTCGTACACATCCATTGGCTGTTAGTCGTCATGGAAACAGACACGCGTTTCATTTTGTGCTCGACTCGCGTGCAATACGATTCGGATAACTTCGATCACCAATGTATCAAAGTCAATAGCGGACAGATTTGGTATTTTGAACGTCGCGGTAGGCGTGTCGGATGCTAGCAATGTAATGGATTGGTCTGATTTGGATAATGCGACGGACTCGGACCTATCGCTTAGGACACATGGAACTGAGTCTGCCTCTGCTGCACACATATAAGTCTGGGTGTTCCCTACAGTCCTCACTTGCCTGCACTACATGCATATTTGCTGCACCTCACCATCTCACAGCTGCTGTCTGAAACTCCTCTGGGAGCTAAAATGGCGCGTACATTGGAGAGGGCCCCTGCCTTCACAGAGGAAGAGAGCCAGGCCCTGCTAGACAGCCTCCTTCCAGTGTACAGCCAGCTGTGTGGAAAACCAGAGGAGCAGGTGAGTGTTGATTCCACTGCCTTTACTTTGTCCATGTGTCATACCATGCACCACTATCAATGGAATTCCCAAGGGCAAGCATGCAAACAGAGTTCCTATGAGTTTTGCATTCTGTACATTTGTGTTCTGGCCAGGTACCCTGCTGTAGATGTGTGTGTACTGGGCTTGACTTCTCAGCACTATTCTAATGTTTTGGAGTGATAATTGCACAATGGACAACTGCCCATGATGCCACTTGTCTAGCCCTTAGACAGTCATGCCATTCTGACCATGATCAATGTGGACAAGTGTGTGACTCAGACACATGTACCATTTGGACTAATGGTCTGTCACATTGTCATCCTTACAGGTCAACTCCCATCGAAAGGCGGAGCTATGGCTGACCATCCTCCGGGCAGTCCGAGCCGTGGGGGTCTTCAGACGCCGTGTCCGCCACTGCCGGAAGAGGTGGCAGGACCTATGTGGCTGGGCCAGGAGGATTGCAAGGGTGAAGCTGGGCCTGTCACCTCCACACAAGAGGGGCGGACGCCGGACCCTGACGCCCCACATGCTAAGGATCCTGGCGGTGGTCTTCCCTGACCTGGATGCAGAGTTGAAGGCCAGACAGCAGCAAGGAGGGGGTGAGTATGTGCCATGTCGCACACCTATGTCTAACATGCAAGTTGCACTCCCTCAGCCTGCTGTCCCTCTCACAGGTCATCAGTCAGAAAAACCAACAGTTCTATCTCAAAAGCTGACTAAGCACAATGATCATTAGATGCCCAGTTGTGGCCCTTTCCATCTGTGACATGTGGGTTATTCATGTCCTGGGTAGTGTCTGTAGTGCCATGTTCATGTGATCAGCACAATATACATTACATTACATTATACATGGACATTAACAACATGAGTGATGCTATTTGCTGACATATGTCAGCACAGTGAGTGATGTATGACCTGTACTCATATTGTAACCAACATATATGTGCGTTATGTTGCAATTGGAGCACACAGGTGTGCGTATACAATCCTACACTTCTGGGAAGCAGGTGATACCAATGTGTATGCCTCTGTCAAGTCAAATAGATCAGTGTGCAAAATCTTTTGCCCCAGCCGTAGTGCTCAGTGTGATCAGATGTATCCCATAGGCCAAGGACAGGTATGCCAACCCAGGCCATCTGAGACACTGGCCTATTACATGTCTGTGTGTGAGGTACCACTTTCCACATTCACATGAGCGCATCGATGTGTCAGACTCTGTGCCAGTGACTACATGTGCCAATCTTTGAAAGACACAGGTAGTCACTGTTGGAAACCTGGCTACACATCTAATGTATGTCTGTTGTCTCACAATCACAACAGTTTACATGTGTGTATTGTAGGACTTGGCCTTTTGGGCTAAAGTTCCCTAAAACTTTCTGCTTTCCCCCTAGACCGTTTTCCTGACATAGAGTGCCAATTTAGATGCTTTGGGTACTTTGCCACTGCTGATCAGTGTCAAAGTACAGTAGTTCCCTGTGTAAAGTGTAATGGTAATTGGTTGGCCATGATTGGTATGTTTGCCTTACTAGTAAAGTCCCTAGTGATGTGCACTGTGTGTGCCAGGGCTAGTAATGCAAAGGGTGCGCGGAGAAGGGAACTCAGGCCTGCAGTGTAGGGCCTGCACGCAGTTTGCTAAGTTAGCATGTTGTCCTGACAAGTGCAACCACTTGTGGGGCCTTACTTTTCCTTTTGCGTACACAGTGGGCACCCCTGTGGTAGGTCCCAGGTAACCCCTGGCCAGGGTGCCGTGTAGGTAAAAGGCAGGACATATACTGAGGTGTGTGTTATGTCCTGACAGGGAAAAACACTCCATTTCGTTTTTCACTGGTGAAAGGCCATTCTGCCCATAGGACAGAATGGGGGAGGCTGGGTATTGTGTTTGTTAGCCTAGTTTCCCATAAGTTTAAAATGGAGAGGTGAAGTTTGGTATGTATGAACTCACAGTGTCATAACACATCTTTCTATGAAAGTGGTTTTGTCACTGTGTGTTCAGAAGCCGCTCTTTTAGAAAGTGGCTGACTTTTGTGCTTTAAGCATTTCTGTGTGTCTCTGCTGAATGTGGATTGACTGTCTGGATCTGAGAGGGGAGGGGGTGAGTTGGCACCAGGCTGACCTGCATCTGGAGAGTATGCGAGGAGAAGCCCCGGGAGGTGAAGAGGCCTGGGTTGCGGCTATAAAACAATTGACCCATCTCCTGCTGTGTGATTAAGGATCCAGACCCCCAGTATCAAAGGGAGAAAGGTGACACTGGGAGGGAGACACCCAGAACTGATTGAGGCAGGGGTCAGGGACCCCTGAGCACAACGAACTTCAAAGACATTTAGGGGTATATCTATGAGAGCTGAAACCCTTGAACGTTGGAATGGAATAGAAATGGATTGAGACTGAAAAGGCTTGGACCCATTTCGTGGTCAAGAGGAACCTCTGCTAAGGAAGGAACAACTGAAGAGACTGCTGGGGAGGACCAATCCTTGCTTCGTGATCTGGGGCTGGTCTGCAGTTTGCTGTTTTAACCAAGGAAGAGGCTGTTGGACTGTGCTGTATGCGCTGGGTCCCCCTGCTTGAAGAAGACTGTGCTTTGTGCTGTGTCTTGTAACTCCAAGGGCCCGAGGTGAGCTGGCTCCCTGTTTGGAAACACAGGAACAAAAAAGTTTCCGGAGAAGTTTCAAGCAACGCGGTGGGTGCGCGTTGTGGCAGCTTGAGACCCTCGGAAGGTGTGCCCTGTGATCTTGGACACACGGAGGAGAAGCGAGACTCGGACGCACAGGGTGCGTGTCGTGGTGCACAGGAGGCGTTGGTAAGGAGCGTCTGGTGAATGTGTGCATCGAAGGAGGAGTGAGTCTCGGACGCGCAGGGTGCGTGTCATGGTGCACAGGAGGCATTGGTGAGGAGCGCCTGGTGAACGTGTGCACCGGAGGTGAAGTGAGACTCGGACGCGCAGGGTGCATGTCTTGGTGCACCGCAGGCACTGGTGAAGAGCGCCTGGTCAGCGCGTGCATCGGAAGTGGAGTGAGTTTCGGTCGCGCAGGGTGCGTGTCGGGGTGCACCGGAGGCGCTGGTGAAGAGCGCCTGGTGATCGAGTGCACCAGAGGAGAAGTGAGGCTCGGAAACGGTGAGTGTGTCGAGGTGCGGCCGAAGGCGTTGGTGAAGAGCGCCTGGATATCGGGGCACCAGAATTGGAGTAAGTCTCAGTGAAGCAGTGTACGTGCTTTGGTGCAACCTAGGACTGTGGAGGTGATCGGCTGATCATCGTGTGCACCGGAAGAAAGTGAGTCTCTGCAGCGCAGTGTGCGTGTCTTGGTGCCAACTGAGACCGCAGGAAGGAGTGCCTGGTGAACATGCACTCGGAGTCAACGTGAAGTCCCATCAGCGTTGTGTGTGTGGCTTCGTGCCAGAGGAGACCCGGAGGGTGCTGTGGTGAACGTGCACCCGGAGTAACGTAATATCAGAGGCGTGGGGTACGTGTGCCCTGCGGCCGCCTGAGACCTTCCTAACAGTCGCGGCCCGGACCAGCAGCCCCGGAGGAGCTGAGCTGCCAGGCCGAGCCGCTGAGGCCCATTGAGAAAGTTCTGCACGGAAGGCCTAGTTCATTGAAGGAGGAGAGGAGAGTGGGATCGCGCCCCCAGGTAACGTGGATCACTGCCTGGGTGGGGTGCGGGCTCGGAGGAACACTCTCTCGGCCTCTCAGTCCTTCTGACGACGTGAGCCTTTGCTTCGGCTCGGATTGGAGCCCGTACTGACCAAGGAGTGGTGGTACTGGGGCCCGAGTGGGAAGCTGTACTTTATGTCATTGTGGATACGTGCGGGGGGCAACTGTTATCGAAGAGGCTGACTGTCGTAATACACATTGCCAATATTGCTGCTAACGAACTGCCGGACTGTCTTATGACGCCTGACATTATTTCCGCATAACGAAGTACACGATTGTAGCGCTACGCATTGTATTATTTCTCCCTTGCAAAGTACAGGATTGTAGCGGCCCGCATTGCATTATTTCGTCATTGCAAAGTACATGATTGTAGCTACGCATTGCCTTATTCCTTCATTGCAAAGTACATGATTGTGGCGGCGCACATTGCATTATTTCTTCATTGCAAAGTTCGTGATTGGGGTGTGACGCATTGCATTATTCCTTCATTGCGCAGTACATGATTGTAGCGGTACGCATTGCATAATGTCTCCCATTGCAGGTACCGGAGTGTATCGTTACGTATTGAATTATTTCTCCTGTGCCCAGCACAGTATTGTATCGTTACGCAGAGCACTATTGTTTGTCCATTGCAACGTGTGTGATTCTAGCATTACGACCAGCATACCATTTTGAAAGCGGTGGTTGGGATTTGAACCTACCAGCCATCCGGAACGAATATTACCCTTTATTATATGTTGGCTTTTGTATCGTGTGGTCTGATCGTATATCTTTCTATATAAAGTTTATACTCGTTTTTATCAAACTTGTGTGGAGTCCATTTGTGGTGTCACCAGTGGGTTGTTGCGAGTGTGGTTGCACATACTGTCCACTCGTGCCTTGAAGATAGGCCTGGCTGCTCGTGCCAAGCTACTAAGGGGGTGAGCAGGGCTATCTCAAACGGTGTCCTTACTTGGCCTAACATTGAGTGGGGAGTGCCGGGGCTCGCATTTGTGACAGTGACGCGTGACTGGGAGTCCGGCTTCCAACATGTATCATCCCTTAAATATGCATACTTGTGGCTTGGTCAGCCATGTGCACGCTGCATTACTAACAGCCTGTGAGAAGTGAACTGTGCATCTACACTCACCTGTTAGCTCATATACTCTGAGCGGTAACTAGAGCAATGGCAGCTTTTCAAAGTGTACAATTTGTGCCCATTTCACTATAGCCAATCTGATACCAAATCCTAAATTTACCACTTATGGTATTCTGAAATGGCATTCAGGAGTATGAAAGTTAGGATTTAAAACTTTGCTAATCCTAAATGTCATTTCTGAAAACCAAAAGTCATAAAGTCATGATTTGGTTTCACATGACTTTTGTGAATTGTGCCCTTTGTGTCTACCACGTAAGGGACCTGCTGACTTGGCACATACAGATGAGGACATAAGCAACATTGACAGGATTTGGGCAGGGTGCTCACTGGAACCATGAGATGTACAGATCCTGTGCCAAGAGAACGTACAGACGGTGCAGCCAGACAGGCCAGTGGCATAGTGTGCCACAGTCAGCATTGTGAGGATGCAGTGTTAGCTTTTGGAAGTGTCTTGAACATTCTTCACATTTGTAAATGGTGAGCTGTATACAATGTGCCTGACCTCCAGAGTAATCTCACCAACACCCTCCATAGCTGAGACAAGACAGTGGGCCATTAAACTCTCACCCTGGCTAGGCCTACGACCTTGGTGTCCCAAAGTAACATTCAGATCAGTGAGCTGACAGCAGTGGACCTAAGACAATGGACACATGCAGACAATCACTGTTAACTGTGTGAAATGAGTCATGTTAGGACTATGGAAGTTTTCTGTATTGCAGGCTGACCATTTGACAGGTTACGTCAGATACAAAGGTGCACATGATTATGATTTGTGATTGCAGGGGGTACACCATGTCACAATTGACACATGTGCATCCCATTTGACGTGTCACTTCAAGACTCACTTGCAGGTGATGAGATTGGTATGTCATTACACAAGCCCATCAGGAGCATTACAGATCAGGCCACCTGTAACGTAGTGTAGTAGTTGTAATGGTGGTAGTGTAATTTGAGATTGATCTATCCGATGTAGCACATGGCATCATGTGTCTGGGAACAATGGTTAACTGGCAAACTGGCAAGTGGCATGTACACATATGTGTACATTCTATGTTCCTGCTGTCAAAATGATGTAAATGCTTGCTCTGTGATGTGTTGTGATGATACCCATGTGCCAAGTCTAAGCAGATGACTAATGTGAATCTCTTTGTCATCCTTGTTCACAGCATCATCACCGGCTAGCGGAGGAGGCAGTGCCACGGACGAAGGGGTTGCAGCTCACCTGACTGGGTCCAGTGCGGAGGAGGAGGAGGAGGGACCCAGTAGTGTGGAGGGTGATTTGAGCCTCACTGAGGGCAGGTCGGAGACCACCACAACATCAGAAGAGCACTCCAGCTCCAGTGAGGACTCCCTGGTGGTGGTGGCTGAGCCAACATTGGATCCAAATACATCACAGTCCACCACCACCACCACCACCATCTCCACCCTCCCAGCTGCTCCCATTTCCCCTGTCCCTGGCCGCTCCCATGTTAGGGAGCATATCTTCTTCAGGCCAGGCACCGCACCCCCTGCATCTGTCTCCCCTGCTGCCCTCAGTGCAGAGGCCGTGGATCTGATGAAGCAGATCTCTGTGGGTCCGAAAGCAGTGCTGAATGCCCTCCAGGTGCATACCACACATTTCAATCAGATGGGTGCATTCCTGGAGGGCATTCACTCGGACATGTCCGCTGCCCCATCCACAATACCAACTACCCTACCTGACCCAAGCACACTCCAACTGGCACCTGCACAAACAGCAACATCCACATTCAGGACACAAACACAAGTCTGACTACACACGCATTCAAACTCGGGGGACTGACAGCACACCCACTACAGAGAGGCCCAAATGAGACAAACATGCATCCACAGGCACTCCGCATATCTCAGCTCCCTCTGCCTCCACAACCCCTATCCTTGACTCTCCTACTAAACTCTCTTCCCAGAAACTCTTCCTAAAAGAGTTTGACCTCTTCCCCAGTGACCCATCTGTCACCCCACCCAAAGGGAAGAGTCAAACACCCAGCCCAGGCCTGAGGTCCAAACCTCCCCCCCCCTAAGAGGAAGAGCCCAGAGCCAACACCCACCCCTAAGATCCTCATGGTCCCCAAAATCCCTCCCCCCCTCACACAGGCTCTCCTCCTCAAACAGCCCCACCACCTCAGTCTGTTCCTGCCACTGCAGTGGACCCCCCACCCAATCTGGTCAGGCCACTGCAGTGGACCACCCCCCACCACAATCTGCTCAGGCCACTGCAGTGGACACAACCCCCCCACAATCTAGCCAGGCCAATGCAGTGGACCCCCCCTCATCTGGCCAGTCCACTGCAGTGGACACCCACACACCAACAGATCCCAGCCCTCCTGAAACCCAACCTAGTCCACCTTAGACCTGTCCCTTCGGTGCCTGCCATGCCCACATAGATGCCCCACCCAGGGGAGGTGTACACTTGCAATTGCAGTGCAAGCAAGTTATGGATGAGGATTAGCCGTGACCCCTCCTGGACTAATAATGCTATGGACTGGCCATTGGCCTTTTGTTGGACAAACGTCAGTTTGAGTTTTCTTATGAATGCTTATTAAAGCATGTTTCATTGTTTACACTGCTGCTTACTGTGTTCCACAACTTGGTCATAAGTCAACTGTCCTACAAGTGCATTTCTCAACGTAGGCATACAATGATGTTCTAATGTCATGTACTGCATCTGGTCCATGGAGTGTGTGACCTATCACATTCTGTATCCAAGTCATCTTTGGCTCCATTTTCAGGGTGTCATCATGTACATAATTTTGTGCCATGATGGTGACCAGATTTTGCTAAGCTCCCATGTTTCTCTGATACTTTTGCACATATGTCGTACTGCCATTTGTAGACATTGTGCAAGTCTTTATAAGTGCAACCGTCTGGGATGTGCATACATTCTAGGTTTGTGATGTACAGCAATTCATCTGTCTCCTAAGTACATATATGTACGCATTGAGTATGACTACGTGGTTGTGACTTTGTACCCACCCACGTACACAGGGTGATGGTACTAAACTATGATGTGCATTTGAAGTGTTGGAGCCATGTCTGTGTCTCCTTCTGACATGGTAGCCCCCTGCCAAGGACAAGCTTGACACAGGTGGCCTTCCACTGTATGGGATTCACCTCATGGCTGTGTGTTCATCTGTGACATGACCAGAGTCCATGGTGTGTGTGAGGTGACCAGAAATCTCAGTCTTCAAAACAAGTTGCCTCCTAAGACTCCAGTCCCTGTAGATGTTCCTGTTTGTGAAGCTTTCTGTGGACTGACTAGTACACTGCTATGTCAACCTAATGTGCGTTGTGCCAACCAGCTTTTGTCTGACTACATCATGTTTATTGAGGGTACTGTCTGTCTGTGCTCTGATGTCATGTATTCAGCCACATCCCTCATGTAATTGGGCATGAGATTCTTGTGTGGGTAGTGATTTGTGCTTGACCACTGATGTTTTCCTTTGGAGCTATGCATGATGCTGTACCAGGTCACACCAAGCTGGCCTAGGGATGCAGTGAGGTGTGTAGTTTGGCCCTGTGCAACATGTGTTGAGCATGGCGGAGTGTGTGTGCCCAGATGTGTAGTGTGTCCATCTGGCATGCAGACGCCAATGGAGCTTGTGTGACATACATGATCTTCATTTGCACACAGGGGAGTATGAGCCAATTGTTTGGTTGCATCCTAAATGCAGGTGTGTTTCGCAAGGTTGAAGTGGCATGTGCTGAGCTGGCACACACAAGGGTAGATGTGATGGAGACTGGTGTATCGTAATTGTGCATGAAGTGTATTTTCCTATGTGATGGCAGCATGACTATTTGAGATGGTGCCAGGATGTGTGGGGTGTTACTTAAGTACCTTGTCATTTCCTGTGTAGGGGACATGGAGTGACAAGATTGTCCATATGTGAGTGCTTGTCATGCAGGGGTGCAATTCTGAGATTGTGAGCTTGATTTAGTGCCTCCACCCTGCGCAAGGTATGGTAGGGATGTGTAGATGTGATAGGGGGACATCCATCCCTACAAGGTTGTGTGGTGGCATGTGATGAGAGCTGTACTCTGTTGCACTGTTGTGCTATTTGACTGTAACGGAGCAGTCCTGGCTGAGTGACGTTTGTTGATACTGTGCATGAGTCCATGTGGATATTGGTGATTGAGGACCTATGTGGATGTGACAGTGACACATTGAGACAAAGTTTTACTAGTCATAATGGAACAGAGTTGATTTGTGAATGTGAAGGTATGTGCACCAGGGATGAGATTATGTGTGCTGGATGGTGAACTGTGAGTTGTTGTACAGTTATTACATGTTGTGTTTGCATGTGTGTATGTTTATTCTCTCAAGTGCCAATCGTTTGTACTTGGGAAATATTTGATGGGTATGGAGTGATGTGCAAATGACTGAGTACATATCCATAGCACCATGTATGTGTCTCGTTGTGAGATGTGTTGATATCCTGGAGTGTGCATGTCCGGGTGTGCTGTGATGCAGCACGTTGTTGCATGAGTGTAGTCAAAGGTATCACTGAGTGTGCAACTGGTGTAGAGAGTTCTCCATCTGACATGTCACGTAGTCATATACTGAGGATGGAATGTGTACTGTACATTGTGTGCATGTCATGTATCAGAGAGCCATTGTGTACATGGTGAGAGTGGTGCTGCAAGGTTAGGTGTGGATGTGATGAGTGCAGCACACATGTGGTCTTGTATGTCTTGGTTTGTTGTGCTATGCGTACTGGGCTGTAGCTCATGGGGCTGACATGCTTCTCCATCTAGATGCACCAGTGGGTCTTATGACGTGCTTTTGTATTTGTTAGTGATGAGAGATGGGCATGCTGTGTGATGTGTGTTGTGTGTAACAATCATGCATGTTTTGATGCTGAACTTGTGGTGAAGTTGACATGTGTATATGTTTAGATCATGTGTAAGTGAGTGTGCAGTGACAGTTGCCTGAGTGAAACTGTGGCAGTTACTTTTTTGATGAAGCTTGCTGTCTGCCAATTCATGTTCATGTATGCCTTTTGGATTATTCACCGTGAGAACACTGGTGTGTGCTGTTGGCATCACAGGAAGAGTTGCCTCCACCTAGCCTTGGCTCGTGTGAGTTGTGTGTGGGCTTGATTTATGAGTTGTCATTTGTAGACAGTGGTGGTCTGTGATTGTTCAACAATGCCTTGGGATGGTGCCCTTAGATGTAGGTGTTGTTTTCTCCTGATGTTTAGTCATGGTGCGGGAACATAGGCTGGCAGACCATTGCTCAGGGGGGTATTGTGCCCTCAAGTGAATGGGCAGCTAAGTGTGTTGATGTTACATTGTGCAATTACACATTCCTCAGAATGTCATCCCCCCAAAGCCAAGATTGGCAGCACATGGCTGATGGTACGTATTTCCCCCCACCAAAGTGTTGCCTCTGCAGTGCTGCAGGTGTTTCCCACACATCCCCCTTTTTGTCAGTACAATCCTGGTGGGGTTTGCCCCCCAATACACCTATTTGCCCTACCAGGCAGGGGGTTTAACCCCACAGGCCCATATTTGTCAGTACAAACCAGTTGGGGTTTGCCCCCCAATACACCTATTTGCCCTACCAGGCAGGGGGTTTAACCCCACAGGCCCATATTTGTCAGTACAAACCAGGTGGGGTTTGCCCCCAATACACCTATTTGCCCTACCAGGCAGGGGGTTTAACCCCACAGGCCCATATTTGTCAGTACAAACCAGGTGGGGTTTGCCCCCCAATACACCTATGTGCCCTAACAGGCAGGGGGTTTAACCCCACAGGCCCATGTTTGTCAGTACAAACCAGGTGGAGTTTGCTACACAACACACCTATTTGCCCTACCAGGCAGGGGGTTTAACCCCACAGGCCCATGTTTTTCAGTACAAATCAGGTGGGATTTGCCCCCCAATACACCTATTTGCCCTACCAGGCAGGGGGTTTTAAGCACATAAAAAATATATTTGTCACTATGGTGATGGGTGGGTTAGCCTCCATGATACTTTCTGTGTAAACGGTGCCGGGGCTTTGCACCAGGAACCCCACCAACTATGGGGTGGACATTACAGTGAGTGATAGGCATCAACCTCACTATGGGGTGGACATTACTGGGAGTGATAGGCATCCACCTCCCTATGGGGTAGACATTATTGAAGTGATAGGCATCAACCTCCCTATGTGGTGGACATTACTGAAGAGATAGGCATCCACCTCACTATGGGGTGGACATTACTGGGAGTGATAGGCATCCACCTCCCTACGGGGTGGACATTACTGAAGGGATAGGCATCCACCTCCCTATGGGGTGGACATTACTAAAGGGATAGGCATCCACCTCACTATGGTGTGATAGGGATCGACCTCCCTATGGGGTGGACATTACTGAAGGGATAGGCATCCACCTCACTATGGAGTGGACATTACTGGGAGTGATAGGCATCCACCTTTCTATGGGGTGGACATTATACTGAAGTGATAGGCATCCACCTCCCTATGGGGTAGACATTACTGAAGGGATAGGCATCCACCTCACTATGGAGTGGACATTACTGGGAGTGAAAGGCATCCACCTTCCTTTGGGGTGGACATTATACTGAAGTGATAGGCATCCACCTCCCTATGGGGTGGACATTACTGAAGGGATAGGCATCCACCTCACTATGGGGTGGACATTACTGGGAGTGATAGGCAACCACCTCCCTATGGGGTGGACATTACTGAAGGGATAGGCATCCACCTCCCTATGGGGTGGATATTACTGAAGGGATAGGCATCCACCTCACTATGGAGTGGACATTACTGGGAGTGATAGGCATCCACCTCCCTATGGGGTGGACATTACTGGGAGTGATAGGCATCCACCTCCCTATGGGGTGGACAATCCTGAAGGGATAGGCATCCACCTCACTATGGGGTAGACATTACTGGGAGTGATAGGCATCCACCACCCTATGGGGTGCACATTACTGAAGGGATAGGCATCCACCTTCCTATGGGGTGGACATTACTGAAAGGATAGGCATCCACCTCACTATGGGGTGGACATTACTGGGAGTGATTGGCATCCACCTCCCTATGGGGTGGACATTACTGAAATGATAGGCATCCACCTCACCATGGGGTAGACATTACTAGGAGTGATAGGCATCCACCTCCCTATGGGGTGGACATTACTGAAGGGATAGGCATCCACCTCACTAGGGGGTGGACATTACTGGGAGTGATAGGCATCCACCTTCCTATGGGGTGGACATTACTGAAGGGATAGGCATCCACCTCACTATGGGGTGGACATTACTGGGAGTGATAGGCATCCACCTCCCTATGGGGTAGACATTACTGAAGGGATAGGCATCCACCTCACTATGGGGTGGACATTACTGGGAGTGATAGGCATCCACCTTCCTATGGGGTGGACATTACTGAAGGGATAGGCATCCACCTCACTATGGGGGGGACATTACTGGGAGTGATAGCCATAGGGGGACATCAGAGAAGGGATAGGCATCCACCTCACTATGGAGTGGACATTACTGGGAGTGATAGGGATCCACCTCCCTATGGGGTGGACATTACTGAAGGGATAGGCATCCACCTCACTATGGGGTGGAGATTATTGAAGTGATAGGCATCAACCTCCCTATGTGGTGGACATTACTGAAGAGATAGGCATCCACCTCACTATGGGGTGGACATTACTGGGAGTGATAGGCATCCACCTCCCTACGGGGTGGACATTACTGAAGGGATA
Source organism: Calotriton arnoldi (assembly GCA_963921515.1). Classification (NCBI taxonomy): domain Eukaryota; kingdom Metazoa; phylum Chordata; class Amphibia; order Caudata; family Salamandridae; genus Calotriton; species Calotriton arnoldi. The sequence continues at coordinate 46,273 of CAWUFW010012703.1, forward strand.
GGCATCCACCTCCCTATGGGGTGGACATTACTAAAGGGATAGGCATCCACCTTCCTATGGGGTGGACATTACTGAAAGGATAGGCATCCACCTCACTATGGGGTGGACATTACTGGGAGTGATTGGCATCCACCTCCCTATGGGGTGGACATTACTGAAATGATAGGCATCCACCTCACCATGGGGTAGACATTACTGGGAGTGATAGGCATCCACCTCCCTATGGGGTGGACATTACTGAAGGGATAGGCATCCACCTCACTAGGGGGTGGACATTACTGGGAGTGATAGGCATCCACCTTCCTATGGGGTGGACATTACTGAAGGGATAGGCATCCACCTCACTATGGGGTGGACATTACTGGGAGTGATAGGCATCCACCTCCCTATGGGGTAGACATTACTGAAGGGATAGGCATCCACCTCACTATGGGGTGGACATTACTGGGAGTGATAGGCATCCACCTTCCTATGGGGTGGACATTACTGAAGGGATAGGCATCCACCTCACTATGGGGTGGACATTACTGGGAGTGATAGCCATAGGGGGACATTACTGAAGGGATAGGCATCCACCTCACTATGGAGTGGACATTACTGGGAGTGATAGGGATCCACCTCCCTATGGGGTGGACATTACTGAAGGGATAGGCATCCACCTCACTATGGGGTGGAGATTATTGAAGTGATAGGCATCAACCTCCCTATGTGGTGGACATTACTGAAGAGATAGGCATCCACCTCACTATGGGGTGGACATTACTGGGAGTGATAGGCATCCACCTCCCTACGGGGTGGACATTACTGAAGGGATAGGCATCCACCTCCCTATGGGGTGGACATTACTAAAGGGATAGGCATCCACCTCACTATGGAGTGATAGGGATCGACCTCCCTATGGGGTGGACATTACTGAAGGAATAGGCATCCACCTCACTATGGGGTAGACATTACTGAAGGGATAGGCATCCACCTCACTATGGAGTGGACATTACTGGGAGTGATAGGCATCCACCTTTCTATGGGGTGGACATTATACTGAAGTGATAGGCATCCACCTCCCTATGGGGTAGACATTACTGAAGGGATAGGCATCCACCTCACTATGGAGTGGACATTACTGGGAGTGAAAGGCATCCACCTTCCTTTGGGGTGGAGATTATTGAAGTGATAGGCATCAACCTCCCTATGTGGTGGACATTACTGAAGAGATAGGCATCCACCTCACTATGGGGTGGACATTACTGGGAGTGATAGGCATCCACCTCCCTACGGGGTGGACATTACTGAAGGGATAGGCATCCACCTCCCTATGGGGTGGACATTACTAAAGGGATAGGCATCCACCTTCCTATGGGGTGGACATTACTGAAAGGATAGGCATCCATCTCACTATGGGGTGGACATTACTGGGAGTGATTGGCATCCACCTCCCTATGGGGTGGACATTACTGAAATGATAGGCATCCACCTCACCATGGGGTAGACATTACTGGGAGTGATAGGCATCCACCTCCCTATGGGGTGGACATTACTGAAGTGATAGGCATCCACCTTCCTATGGGGTGGACATTACTGAAGGGATAGGCATCCACCTCACTATGGGGTGGACATTACTGGGAGTGATAGGCATCCACCTCCCTATGGGGTAGACATTACTGAAGGGATAGGCATCCACCTCACTATGGGGTGGACATTACTGGGAGTGATAGGCATCCACCTTCCTATGGGGTGGACATTACTGAAGGGATAGGCATCCACCTCACTATGGGGTGGACATTACTGGGAGTGATAGCCATAGGGGGACATTACTGAAGGGATAGGCATCCACCTCACTATGGAGTGGACATTACTGGGAGTGATAGGGATCCACCTCCCTATGGGGTGGACATTACTGAAGGGATAGGCATCCACCTCACTATGGGGTGGAGATTATTGAAGTGATAGGCATCAACCTCCCTATGTGGTGGACATTACTGAAGAGATAGGCATCCACCTCACTATGGGGTGGACATTACTGGGAGTGATAGGCATCCACCTCCCTACGGGGTGGACATTACTGAAGGGATAGGCATCCACCTCCCTATGGGGTGGACATTACTAAAGGGATAGGCATCCACCTCACTATGGAGTGATAGGGATCGACCTCCCTATGGGGTGGACATTACTAAAGGGATAGGCATCCACCTCACTATGGAGTGGACATTACTGGGAGTGATAGGCATCCACCTTTCTATGGGGTGGACATTATACTGAAGTGATAGGCATCCACCTCCCTATGGGGTAGACATTACTGAAGGGATAGGCATCCACCTCACTATGGAGTGGACATTACTGGGAGTGAAAGGCATCCACCTTCCTTTGGGGTGGACATTATACTGAAGTGATAGGCATCCACCTCCCTATGGGGTGGACATTACTGAAGGGATAGGCATCCACCTCACTATGGGGTGGACATTACTGGGAGTGATAGGCATCCACCTCCCTATGGGGTGGACATTACTGAAGGGATAGGCATCCACCTCCCTATGGGGCGGATATTACTGAAGGGATAGGCAACCACCTCACTATGGAGTGGACATTACTGGGAGTGATAGGCATCCACCTCCCTATGGGGTGGACATTACTGGGAGTGATAGGCATCCACCTCCCTATGAGGTGGACAATCCTGAAGGGATAGGCATCCACCTCACTATGGGGTAGATATTACTGGGAGTGATAGGCATCCACCACCCTATGGGGTGCACATTACTGAAGGGATAGGCATCCACCTTCCTATGGGGTGCACATTACTGAAAGGATAGGCATCCACCTCACTATGGGGTGGACATTACTGGGAGTGATTGGCATCCACCTCCCTATGGGGTGGACATTACTGAAATGATAGGCATCCACCTCACCATGGGGTAGACATTACTGGGAGTGATAGGCATCCACCTCCCTATGGGGTGGACATTACTGAAGGGATAGGCATCCACCTCACTAGGGGGTGGACATTACTGGGAGTGATAGGCATCCACCTTCCTATGGGGTGGACATTACTGAAGGGATAGGCATCCACCTCACTATGGGGTGGACATTACTGGGAGTGATAGGCATCCACCTCCCTATGGGGTAGACATTACTGAAGGGATAGGCATCCACCTCACTATGGGCTGGACATTACTGGGAGTGATAGGCATCCACCTTCCTATGGGGTGGACATTACTGAAGGGATAGGCATCCACCTCACTATGGGGTGGGCATTACTGGGAGTGATAGCCATAGGGGGACATTACTGAAGGGATAGGCATCCACCTCACTATGGAGTGGACATTACTGGGAGTGATAGGGATCCACCTCCCTATGGGGTGGACATTACTGAAGGGATAGGCATCCACCTCACTATGGGGTGGAGATTACTGGGAGTGATAGGCATCCACCTCCCTATGAGGTGGACATTACTGAAGTGATAGGCATCCACCTCCCTATGGGGTGGACATTACTGAAGGGATAGGCATCCACCTCACTATGGGGTGGACATTACTGGGAGTGATAGGCATCCACCTCCCTATGGGGTGGACATTACTGAAGGGATAGGCATCCACCTCACTATGGGGTGGACATTACTGGGAGTGATAGGCATCCACCTCCCTATAGGGTGGACATTACTGGGAGTGATAGGCATCCACCTCCCTATGGGATGGACATTACTGAAGGGATAGGCATCCACCTCACTAAGGGGTGGACATTACTGAAGGGATAGGCATCCACCTCCATATGGGGTGGACATTACTGAAGGGATAGGCATCCACCTCACTATGTGGTGGACATTACTGAAGGAATAGGCATCCACCTCACTATGGGGTGTACATTACTGGGAGTGATAGACATCCACCTCCCTATAAGGTGGATATTACTGAAAGGATAGGCATCCACCTCCCTATGGGGTGGACATTACTGAAGGGATAGGCATCCACCTCTCTATGGGGTGGACATTACCGGGAGTGATAGGCATCCACCTCCCTATGGGGTGGACATTACTGAAGGGATAGGCATCCACCTCACCATGGGGTGGACATTACTGGGAGTGGTAGGCATCCACCTCCCTATGGGGTGGACAGTACTGAAGGGATAGGCATCCACATCACTATGGGGTGGACATTACTGAAGGGATAGGCAGCCACCTCACTATGGGGTGGACATTACTGGGAGTGATAGGCATCCACCTTCCTATGGGGTGGACATTACTGAAGGGATAGGCATCCACCTCACTATGGGGTGGACATTACTGGGAGTGATAGGCATCCACCTCCCTATGGGGTAGACATTACTGAAGGGATAGGCATCCACCTCACTATGGGGTGGACATTACTGGGAGTGATAGGCATCCACCTTCCTATGGGGTGGACATTACTGAAGGGATAGGCATCCACCTCACTAGGGGGTGGACATTACTGGGAGTGATAGCCATAGGGGGACATTACTGAAGGGATAGGCATCCACCTCACTATGGAGTGGACATTACTGGGAGTGATAGGGATCCACCTCCCTATGGGGTGGACATTACTAAAGGGATAGGCATCCACCTCACTATGGGGTGGAGATTACTGGGAGTGATAGGCATCCACCTCCCTATGGTGTGGACATTACTGGGAGTGATAGGCATCCACCTCCCTATGGGGTAGACATTATTGAAGTGATACGCATCAACCTCCCTATGTGGTGGACATTACTGAAGAGATAGGCATCCACCTCACTATGGGGTGGACATTACTGGGAGTGATAGGCATCCACCTCCCTACGGGGTGGACATTACTGAAGGGATAGGCATCCACCTCCCTATGGGGTGGACATTACTAAAGGGATAGGCATCCACCTAACTATGGAGTGGACATTACTGGGAGTGATAGGGATCCACCTCCCTATGGGGTGGACATTACTGAAGGGATAGGCATCCACCTCACTATGGGGTGGAGATTACTGGAAGTGATAGGCATCCACCTCCCTATGGTGTGGACATTACTGGGAGTGATAGGCATCCACCTCCCTATGGGGTAGACATTATTGAAGTGATACGCATCAACCTCCCTATGTGGTGGACATTACTGAAGAGATAGGCATCCACCTCACTATGGAGTGGACATTACTGGGAGTGATAGGCATCCACCTTTCTATGGAGTGGACATTATACTGAAGTGATAGGCATCCACCTCCCTATGGGGTAGACATTACTGAAGGGATTGGCATCCACCTCACTATGGAGTGGACATTACTGGGAGTGAAAGGCATCCACCTTCCTTTGGGGTGGACATTATACTGAAGTGATAGGCATCCACCTCCCTATGGGGTGGACATTACTGAAGGGATAGGCATCCACATCACTATGGGGTGGACATTACTGGGAGTGATAGGCATCCACCTCCCTATGGAGTGGACATTACTGAAGGGATAGGCATCCACCTCCCTATGGGGTGGATATTACTGAAGGGATAGGCATCCACCTCACTATGGATTGGACATTACTGGGAGTGATAGGCATCCACCTCCCTATGGGGTGGACATTACTGGGAGTGATAGGCATCCACCTCCCTATGGGGTGGACAATCCTGAAGGGATAGGCATCCACCTCACTATGGGGTAGACATTACTGGGAGTGATAGGCATCCACCACCCTATGGGGTGCACATTACTGAAGGGATAGGCATCCACCTTCCTATGGGGTGGACATTACTGAAAGGATAGGCATCCACCTCACTATGGGGTGGACATTACTGGGAGTGATTGGCATCCACCTCCCTATGGGGTGGACATTACTGAAATGATAGGCATCCACCTCACCATGGGGTAGACATTACTGGGAGTGATAGGCATCCACCTCCCTATGGGGTGGACATTACTGAAGGGATAGGCATCCACCTCACTAGGGGGTGGACATTACTGGTAGTGATAGGCATCCACCTTCCTATGGGGTGGACATTACTGAAGGGATAGGCATCCACCTCACTATGGGGTGGACATTACTGGGAGTGATAGGAATCCACCTCCCTATGGGGTAGACATAACTGAAGGGATAGGCATCCACCTCACTATGGGGTGGACATTACTGGGAGTGATAGGCATCCACCTTCCTATGGGGTGGACATTACTGAAGGGATAGGCATCCACCTCACTATGGGGTGGACATTACTGGGAGTGATAGCCATAGGGGGACATTACTGAAGGGATAGGCATCAACCTCACTATGGAGTGGACATTACTGGGAGTGATAGGGATCCACCTCCCTATAGGGTGGACATTACTGAAGGGATAGGCATCCACCTCACTATGGAGTGGAGATTACTGGGAGTGATAGGCATCCACCTCCCTATGGGGTGGACATTACTGAAGTGATAGGCATCCACCTCCCTATGGGGTGGACATTACTGAAGGGATAGGTATCCACCTCACTATGGGTTGGACATTACTGGGAGTGATAGGCATCCACCTCCCTATGGGGTGGACATTACTGAAGGGATAGGCATCCACCTCACTATGGGGTGGACATTACTGGGAGTGATAGGCATCCACCTCCCTATAGGGTGGACATTACTGGGAGTGATAGGCATCCACCTCCCTATGGGGTGGACATTACTGAAGGGATAGGCATCCACCTCACTAAGGGGTGGACATTACTGAAGGGATAGGCATCCACCTCCATATGGGGTGGACATTACTGAAGGGATAGGCATCCACCTCACTATGGGGTGGACATTACTGAAGGAATAGGCATCCACCTCACTATGGGGTGTACATTACTGGGAGTGATAGACATCCACCTCCCTATACGGTGGATATTACTGAAAGGATAGGCATCCACCTCCCTATGGGGTGGACTTACTGAAGGGATAGGCATCCACCTCTCTATGGGGTGGACATTACTGGGAGTGATAGGCATCCACCTCCCATATGGGGTGGACATTACTGAAGGGATAGGCATCCACCTCACCATGGGGTGGACATTACTGGGAGTGGTAGGCATCCACCTCCCTATGGGGTGGACATTACTGAAGGGATAGGCATCCACATCACTATGGGGTGGACATTACTGAAGGGATAGGCAGCCACCTCACTATGGGGTGGACATTACTGGGAGTGATAGGCATCCACCTCCCTATGGGGTGGACATTACTGAAGGGATAGGCATCCACCTCACTATGGGGAGGACATTACTGGGAGTCATAGGCATCCACCTCCCTATGGGGAGGACATTACTGAAGGGATAGGCATCCACCTCACTATGGGGTGGACATTACTGAAAGGATAGGCATCCACCTCACTATGGGGTGTACATTACTGGGAGTGATAGACATCCACCTCCCTATGGGGTGGACATTACTGGGAGTGATATGCATCCACCTCCCTATGGGGTGGACATTACTGAAGGGATAGGCATCCACCTCACTATGGGGAGGACATTACTGGGAGTCATAGGCATTCACCTCCCTATGGGGTGGACATTACTGAAGGGATAGGCATCCACCTCACTATGGGGTGGACATTACTGAAAGGATAGGCATCCACCTCACTATGGGGTGTACATTACTGGGAGTGATAGACATCCACCTCCCTATGGGGTGGACATTACTGAAGGGAAAGACATCCACCTCCCTATGGGGAGGACATTACTGAATGGATAGGCATCCACCTCCCTATGGGGGGACATTACTGAAGGGATAGGCATCCACCTCCCTATGGGGTGGACATTACTGAAGGGATAGGCATCCACCTCACTATGGGGTGGACATTACTGGGAGTGATATGCATCCACCTCCCTATGGGGTGGACATTACTGAAGGGATAGGCATCCACCTCACTATGGGGTGGACATTACTGGGAGTGATAGGCATCCACCTCCCTATAGGGTGGACATTACTGGGAGTGATAGGCATCCACCTCCCTATGGGGTGGACATTACTGAAGGGATAGGCATCCACCTCACTAAGTGGTGGACATTACTGAAGGGATAGGCATCCACCTCACCATGGGGTAGACATTACTGGGAGTGATAGGCATCCACCTCCCTATGGGGTGGACATTACTGAAGGGATAGGCATCCACCTCACTAGGGGGTGGACATTACTGGTAGTGATAGGCATCCACCTTCCTATGGGGTGGACATTACTGAAGGGATAGGCATCCACCTCACTATGGGGTGGACATTACTGGGAGTGATAGGCATCCACCTCCCTATGGGGTAGACATAACTGAAGGGATAGGCATCCACCTCACTATGGGGTGGACATTACTGGGAGTGATAGGCATCCACCTTCCTATGGGGTGGACATTACTGAAGGGATAGGCATCCACCTCACTATGGGGTGGACATTACTGGGAGTGATAGCCATAGGGGGACATTACTGAAGGGATAGGCATCAACCTCACTATGGAGTGGACATTACTGGGAGTGATAGGGATCCACCTCCCTATAGGGTGGACATTACTGAAGGGATAGGCATCCACCTCACTATGGAGTGGAGATTACTGGGAGTGATAGGCATCCACCTCCCTATGGGGTGGACATTACTGAAGTGATAGGCATCCACCTCCCTATGGGGTGGACATTACTGAAGGGATAGGTATCCACCTCACTATGGGTTGGACATTACTGGGAGTGATAGGCATCCACCTCCCTATGGGGTGGACATTACTGAAGGGATAGGCATCCACCTCACTATGGGGTGGACATTACTGGGAGTGATAGGCATCCACCTCCCTATGGGGTGGACATTACTGGGAGTGATAGGCATCCACCTCCCTATGGGGTGGACATTACTGAAGGGATAGGCATCCACCTCACTAAGGGGTGGACATTACTGAAGGGATAGGCATCCACCTCCATATGGGGTGGACATTACTGAAGGGATAGGCATCCACCTCACTAAGGGGTGGACATTACTGGGAGTGATAGGCATCCACCTCCCTATGGGGTGGACATTACTGGGAGTGATAGGCATCCACCTCCCTATGGGGTGGACAATCCTGAAGGGATAGGCATCCACCTCACTATGGGGTAGACATTACTGGGAGTGATAGGCATCCACCACCCTATGGGGTGCACATTACTGAAGGGATAGGCATCCACCTTCCTATGGGGTGGACATTACTGAAAGGATAGGCATCCACCTCACTATGGGGTGGACATTACTGGGAGTGATTGGCATCCACCTCCCTATGGGGTGGACATTACTGAAATGATAGGCATCCACCTCACCATGGGGTAGACATTACTGGGAGTGATAGGCATCCACCTCCCTATGGGGTGGACATTACTGAAGGGATAGGCATCCACCTCACTAGGGGGTGGACATTACTGGTAGTGATAGGCATCCACCTTCCTATGGGGTGGACATTACTGAAGGGATAGGCATCCACCTCACTATGGGGTGGACATTACTGGGAGTGATAGGCATCCACCTCCCTATGGGGTAGACATAACTGAAGGGATAGGCATCCACCTCACTATGGGGTGGACATTACTGGGAGTGATAGGCATCCACCTTCCTATGGGGTGGACATTACTGAAGGGATAGGCATCCACCTCACTATGGGGTGGACATTACTGGGAGTGATAGCCATAGGGGGACATTACTGAAGGGATAGGCATCAACCTCACTATGGAGTGGACATTACTGGGAGTGATAGGGATCCACCTCCCTATAGGGTGGACATTACTGAAGGGATAGGCATCCACCTCACTATGGAGTGGAGATTACTGGGAGTGATAGGCATCCACCTCCCTATGGGGTGGACATTACTGAAGTGATAGGCATCCACCTCCCTATGGGGTGGACATTACTGAAGGGATAGGTATCCACCTCACTATGGGTTGGACATTACTGGGAGTGGTAGGCATCCACCTCCCTATGGGGTGGACATTACTGAAGGGATAGGCATCCACCTCACTATGGGGTGGACATTACTGGGAGTGATAGGCATCCACCTCCCTATAGGGTGGACATTACTGGGAGTGATAGGCATCCACCTCCCTATGGGGTGGACATTACTGAAGGGATAGGCATCCACCTCACTAAGGGGTGGACATTACTGAAGGGATAGGCATCCACCTCCATATGGGGTGGACATTACTGAAGGGATAGGCATCCACCTCACTATGGGGTGGACATTACTGAAGGAATAGGCATCCACCTCACTATGGGGTGTACATTACTGGGAGTGATAGACATCCACCTCCCTATACGGTGGATATTACTGAAAGGATAGGCATCCACCTCCCTATGGGGTGGACTTACTGAAGGGATAGGCATCCACCTCTCTATGGGGTGGACATTACTGGGAGTGATAGGCATCCACCTCCATATGGGGTGGACATTACTGAAGGGATAGGCATCCACCTCACCATGGGGTGGACATTACTGGGAGTGGTAGGCATCCACCTCCCTATGGGGTGGACATTACTGAAGGGATAGGCATCCACATCACTATGGGGTGGACATTACTGAAGGGATAGGCAGCCACCTCACTATGGGGTGGACATTACTGGGAGTGATAGGCATCCACCTCCCTATGGGGTGGACATTACTGAAGGGATAGGCATCCACCTCACTATGGGGAGGACATTACTGGGAGTCATAGGCATCCACCTCCCTATGGGGAGGACATTACTGAAGGGATAGGCATCCACCTCACTATGGGGTGGACATTACTGAAAGGATAGGCATCCACCTCACTATGGGGTGTACATTACTGGGAGTGATAGACATCCACCTCCCTATGGGGTGGACATTACTGGGAGTGATATGCATCCACCTCCCTATGGGGTGGACATTACTGAAGGGATAGGCATCCACCTCACTATGGGGAGGACATTACTGGGAGTCATAGGCATTCACCTCCCTATGGGGTGGACATTACTGAAGGGATAGGCATCCACCTCACTATGGGGTGGACATTACTGAAAGGATAGGCATCCACCTCACTATGGGGTGTACATTACTGGGAGTGATAGACATCCACCTCCCTATGGGGTGGACATTACTGAAGGGAAAGACATCCACCTCCCTATGGGGAGGACATTACTGAATGGATAGGCATCCACCTCCCTATGGGGGGACATTACTGAAGGGATAGGCATCCACCTCCCTATGGGGTGGACATTACTGAAGGGATAGGCATCCACCTCACTATGGGGTGGACATTACTGGGAGTGATATGCATCCACCTCCCTATGGGGTGGACATTACTGAAGGGATAGGCATCCACCTCACTATGGGGTGGACATTACTGGGAGTGATAGGCATCCACCTCCCTATAGGGTGGACATTACTGGGAGTGATAGGCATCCACCTCCCTATGGGGTGGACATTACTGAAGGGATAGGCATCCACCTCACTAAGTGGTGGACATTACTGAAGGGATAGGCATCCACCTCCATATGGGGTGGACATTACTGAAGGGATAGGCATCCACCTCACTATGGGGTGGACATTACTGAAGGAATAGGCATCCACCTCACAATGGGGTGTACATTACTGGGAGTGATAGACATCCACCTATACGGTGGATATTACTGAAAGGATAGGCATCCACCTCCCTATGGGGTGGAGATTACTGGGAGTGATAGGCATCCACCTCCCTATGGGGTGGACATTACTGAAGTGATAGGCATCCACCTCCCTATGGGGTGGACATTACTGAAGGGATAGGCATCCACCTCACTATGGGGTGGACATTACTGGGAGTGATAGGCATCCACCTCCCTATGGGGTGGACATTACTGAAGGGATAGGCATCCACCTCACTATGGGGTGGACATTACTGGGAGTGATAGGCATCCACCTCCCTATAGGGTGGACATTACTGGGAGTGATAGGCATCCACCTCCCTATGGGGTCGACATTACTGAAGGGATAGGCATCCACCTCACTAAGGGGTGGATATTACTGAAGGGATAGGCATCCACCTCCATATGGGGTGGACATTACTGAAGGGATAGGCATCCACCTCACTATGGGGTGGACATTACTGAAGGAATAGGCATCCACCTCACTATGGGGTGTACATTACTGGGAGTGATAGACATCCACCTCCCTATGGGGTGGACATTACTGAAGGGATAGGCATCCACCTCACCATGGGGTGGACATTACTGGGAGTGGTAGGCATCCACCTCCCTATGGGGTGGACATTACTGAAGGGATAGGCATCCACCTCACTATGGGTTGGACATTACTGAAAGGATAGGCATCCACCTCACTATGGGGTGTACATTACTGGGAGTGATACACATCCACCTCCCTATGGGGTGGACATTACTGAAGGGAAAGACATCCACCTCCCTATGGGGAGGACATTACTGAAGGGATAGGCATCCACCTCACTATGGGGTGCACATTACTAGGAGTGATAGGCATCCACCACCCTATGGGGTGGACATTACTGAAGGGATAGGCATCCACCTCCCTATGGGGTGGACATTACTGAAGGGATAGGCATCCACCTCCCTATGGGGTGGACATTACTGGGAGAGATAGGCATCCACCACCCTATGGGGTGGACATTACTGAAGGGATAGGCATCCACCTCACTATGGGGTGGACATTACTGGGAGTGATAGGCATCCACCTCCCTATGGGGTGGCCATTACTGAAGGGATAGGCATCCACCTCACTATGGGGTGGACATTACTGGGATAGGCATCCACCTCCCTATGGGCAGGCCATTACTGAAGGGATAGGCATCCACCTCACTATGGAGTGGACATTACTGGGAGTGATAGGGATCCACCTCCCTATGGGGTGGACATTACTGAAGGGATAGGCATCCACCTCACTATGGGGTGGAGATTATTGAAGTGATAGGCATCAACCTCCCTATGTGGTGGACATTACTGAAGAGATAGGCATCCACCTCACTATGGGGTGGACATTACTGGGAGTGATAGGCATCCACCTCCCTACGGGGTGGATATTACTGAAGGGATAGGCATCCACCTCCCTATGGGGTGGACATTACTAAAGGGATAGGCATCCACCTCACTATGGAGTGGTAGGGATCGACCTCCCTATGGGGTGGACATTACTGAAGGGATAGGCATCCACCTCACTATGGAGTGGACATTACTGTGAGTGATAGGCATCCACCTTTCTATGGGGTGGACATTATACTGAAGTGATAGGCATCCACCTCCCTATGGGGTAGACATTACTGAAGGGATAGGCATCCACCTCACTATGGAGTGGACATTACTGGGAGTGAAAGGGATCCACCTCCCTATGGGGTGGACATTACTGAAGGGATAGGCATCCACCTCACTATGGGGTGGAGATTATTGAAGTGATAGGCATCAACCTCCCTATGTGGTGGACACTACTGAAGAGATAGGCATCCACCTCACTATGTGGTGGACATTACTGGGAGTGATAGGCATCCACCTCCCTACGGGGTGGACATTACTGAAGGGATAGGCATCCACCTCCCTATGGGGTGGACATTACTAAAGGGATAGGCATCCACCTCACTATGGAGTGATAGGGATCGACCTCCCTATGGGGTGGACATTACTAAAGGGATAGGCATCCACCTCACTATGGAGTGGACATTACTGGGAGTGATAGGCATCCACCTTTCTATGGGGTGGACATTATACTGAAGTGATAGGCATCCACCTCCCTATGGGGTAGACATTACTGAAGGGATAGGCATCCACCTCACTATGGAGTGGACATTACTGGGAGTGAAAGGCATCCACCTTCCTTTGGGGTGGACATTATACTGAAGTGATAGGCATCCACCTCCCTATGGGGTGGACATTACTGAAGGGATAGGCATCCACCTCACTATGGGGTGGACATTACTGGGAGTGATAGGCATCCACCTCCCTATGGGGTGGACATTACTGAAGGGATAGGCATCCACCTCCCTATGGGGCGGATATTACTGAAGGGATAGGCAACCACCTCACTATGGAGTGGACATTACTGGGAGTGATAGGCATCCACCTCCCTATGGGGTGGACATTACTGGGAGTGATAGGCATCCACCTCCCTATGAGGTGGACAATCCTGAAGGGATAGGCATCCACCTCACTATGGGGTAGACATTACTGGGAGTGATAGGCATCCACCACCCTATGGGGTGCACATTACTGAAGGGATAGGCATCCACCTTCCTATGGGGTGCACATTACTGAAAGGATAGGCATCCACCTCACTATGGGGTGGACATTACTGGGAGTGATTGGCATCCACCTCCCTATGGGGTGGACATTACTGAAATGATAGGCATCCACCTCACCATGGGGTAGACATTACTGGGAGTGATAGGCATCCACCTCCCTATGGGGTGGACATTACTGAAGGGATAGGCATCCACCTCACTAGGGGGTGGACATTACTGGGAGTGATAGGCATCCACCTTCCTATGGGGTGGACATTACTGAAGGGATAGGCATCCACCTCACTATGGGGTGGACATTACTGGGAGTGATAGGCATCCACCTTCCTATGGGGTAGACATTACTGAAGGGATAGGCATCCACCTCACTATGGGCTGGACATTACTGGGAGTGATAGGCATCCACCTTCCTATGGGGTGGACATTACTGAAGGGATAGGCATCCACCTCACTATGGGGTGGGCATTACTGGGAGTGATAGCCATAGGGGGACATTACTGAAGGGATAGGCATCCAACTCACTATGGAGTGGACATTACTGGGAGTGATAGGGATCCACCTCCCTATGGGGTGGACATTACTGTAGGGATAGGCATCCACCTCACTATGGGGTGGAGATTACTGGGAGTGATAGGCATCCACCTCCCTATGAGGTGGACATTACTGAAGTGATAGGCATCCACCTCCCTATGGGGTGGACATTACTGAAGGGATAGGCATCCACCTCACTATGGGGTGGACATTACTGGGAGTGATAGGCATCCACCTCCCTATGGGGTGGACATTACTGAAGGGATAGGCATCCACCTCACTATGGGGTGGACATTACTGGGAGTGATAGGCATCCACCTCCCTATAGGGTGGACATTACTGGGAGTGATAGGCATCCACCTCCCTATGGGATGGACATTACTGAAGGGATAGGCATCCACCTCACTAAGGGGTGGACATTACTGAAGGGATAGGCATCCACCTCCATATGGGGTGGACATTACTGAAGGGATAGGCATCCACCTCACTATGTGGTGGACATTACTGAAGGTATAGGCATCCACCTCACTATGGGGTGTACATTACTGGGAGTGATAGACATCCACCTCCCTATAAGGTGGATATTACTGAAAGGATAGGCATCCACCTCCCTATGGGGTGGACATTACTGAAGGGATAGGCATCCACCTCTCTATGGGGTGGACATTACCGGGAGTGATAGGCATCCACCTCCCTATGGGGTGGACATTACTGAAGGGATAGGCATCCACATCACCATGGGGTGGACATTACTGGGAGTGGTAGGCATCCACCTCCCTATGGGGTGGACAGTACTGAAGGGATAGGCATCCACATCACTATGGGGTGGACATTACTGAAGGGATAGGCAGCCACCTCACTATGGGGTGGACATTACTGGGAGTGATAGGCATCCACCTTCCTATGGGGTGGACATTACTGAAGGGATAGGCATCCACCTCACTATGGGGTGGACATTACTGGGAGTGATAGGCATCCACCTCCCTATGGGGTAGACATTACTGAAGGGATAGGCATCCACCTCACTATGGGGTGGACATTACTGGGAGTGATAGGCATCCACCTTCCTATGGGGTGGACATTACTGAAGGGATAGGCATCCACCTCACTAGGGGGTGGACATTACTGGGAGTGATAGCCATAGGGGGACATTACTGAAGGGATAGGCATCCACCTCACTATGGAGTGGACATTACTGGGAGTGATAGGGATCCACCTCCCTATGGGGTGGACATTACTGAAGGGATAGGCATCCACCTCACTATGGGGTGGAGATTACTGGGAGTGATAGGCATCCACCTCCCTATGGTGTGGACATTACTGGGAGTGATAGGCATCCATCTCCCTATGGGGTAGACATTATTGAAGTGATACGCATCAACCTCCCTATGTGGTGGACATTACTGAAGAGATAGGCATCCACCTCACTATGGGGTGGACATTACTGGGAGTGATAGGCATCCACCTCCCTACGGGGTGGACATTACTGAAGGGATAGGCATCCACCTCCCTATGGGGTGGACATTACTAAAGGGATAGGCATCCACCTAACTATGGAGTGGACATTACTGGGAGTGATAGGGATCCACCTCCCTATGGGGTGGACATTACTGAAGGGATAGGCATCCACCTCACTATGGGGTGGAGATTACTGGGAGTGATAGGCATCCACCTCCCTATGGTGTGGACATTACTGGGAGTGATAGGCATCCACCTCCCTATGGGGTAGACATTATTGAAGTGATACGCATCAACCTCCCTATGTGGTGGACATTACTGAAGAGATAGGCATCCACCTCGCTATGGAGTGGACATTACTGGGAGTGATAGGCATCCACCTTTCTATGGAGTGGACATTATACTGAAGTGATAGGCATCCACCTCCCTATGGGGTAGACATTACTGAAGGGATAGGCATCCACCTCACTATGGAGTGGACATTACTGGGAGTGAAAGGCATCCACCTTCCTTTGGGGTGGACATTATACTGAAGTGATAGGCATCCACCTCCCTATGGGGTGGACATTACTGAAGGGATAGGCATCCACATCACTATGGGGTGGACATTACTGGGAGTGATAGGCATCCACCTCCCTATGGGGTGGACATTACTGAAGGGATAGGCATCCACCTCCCTATGGGGTGGATATTACTGAAGGGATAGGCATCCACCTCACTATGGATTGGACATTACTGGGAGTGATAGGCATCCACCTCCCTATGGGGTGGACATTACTGGGAGTGATAGGCATCCACCTCCCTATGGGGTGGACAATCCTGAAGGGATAGGCATCCACCTCACTATGGGGTAGACATTACTGGGAGTGATAGGCATCCACCACCCTATGGGGTGCACATTACTGAAGGGATAGGCATCCACCTTCCTATGGGGTGGACATTACTGAAAGGATAGGCATCCACCTCACTATGGGGTGGACATTACTGGGAGTGATTGGCATCCACCTCCCTATGGGGTGGACATTACTGAAATGATAGGCATCCACCTCACCATGGGGTAGACATTACTGGGAGTGATAGGCATCCACCTCCCTATGGGGTGGACATTACTGAAGGGATAGGCATCCACCTCACTAGGGGGTGGACATTACTGGTAGTGATAGGCATCCACCTTCCTATGGGGTGGACACTACTGAAGGGTTAGGCATCCACCTCACTATGGGGTGGACATTACTGGGAGTGATAGGCATCCACCTCCCTATAGGGTGGACATTACTGGGAGTGATAGGCATCCACCTCCCTATGGGGTGGACATTACTGAAGGGATAGGCATCCACCCCACTAAGGGGTGGACATTACTGAAGGGATAGGCATCCACCTCCATATGGGGTGGACATTACTGAAGGGATAGGCATCCACCTCACTATGGGGTGGACATTACTGAAGGAATAGGCATCCACCTCACTATGGGGTGTACATTACTGGTAGTGATAGGCATCCACCTTCCTATGGGGTGGACACTACTGAAGGGTTAGGCATCCACCTCACTATGGGGTGGACATTACTGGGAGTGATAGGCATCCACCTTCCTATGGGGTGGACATTACTGAAGGGATAGGCATCCACCTCACTATGGGGTGGACATTACTGGGAGTGATAGCCATAGGGGGACATTACTGAAGGGATAGGCATCCACCTCACTATGGAGTGGACATTACTGGGAGTGATAGGGATCCACCTCCCTATGGGGTGGACATTACTGAAGGGATAGGCATCCACCTCACTATGGGGTGGAGATTACTGGGAGTGATAGGCATCCACCTCCCTATGGGGTGGACATTACTGAAGTGATAGGCATCCACCTCCCTATGGGGTGGACATTACTGAAGGGATAGGTATCCACCTCACTATGGGTTGGACATTACTGGGAGTGATAGGCATCCACCTCCCTATGGGGTGGACATTACTGAAGGGATAGGCATCCACCTCACTATGGGGTGGACATTACTGGGAGTGATAGGCATCCACCTCCCTATAGGGTGGACATTACTGGGAGTGATAGGCATCCACCTCCCTATGGGGTGGACATTACTGAAGGGATAGGCATCCACCTCACTAAGGGGTGGACATTACTGAAGGGATAGGCATCCACCTCCATATGGGGTGGACATTACTGAAGGGATAGGCATCCACCTCACTATGGGGTGGACATTACTGAAGGAATAGGCATCCACCTCACTATGGGGTGTACATTACTGGGAGTGATAGACATCCACCTCCCTATACGGTGGATATTACTGAAAGGATAGGCATCCACCTCCCTATGGGGTGGACTTACTGAAGGGATAGGCATCCACCTCTCTATGGGGTGGACATTACTGGGAGTGATAGGCATCCACCTCCCTATGGGGTGGACATTACTGAAGGGATAGGCATCCACCTCACCATGGGGTGGACATTACTGGGAGTGGTAGGCATCCACCTCCCTATGGGGTGGACATTACTGAAGGGATAGGCATCCACATCACTATGGGGTGGACATTACTGAAGGGATAGGCAGCCACCTCACTATGGGGTGGACATTACTGGGAGTGATAGGCATCCACCTCCCTATGGGGTGGACATTACTGAAGGGATAGGCATCCACCTCACTATGGGGAGGACATTACTGGGAGTCATAGGCATCCACCTCCCTATGGGGTGGACATTACTGAAGGGATAGGCATCCACCTCACTATGGGGTGGACATTACTGAAAGGATAGGCATCCACCTCACTATGGGGTGTACATTACTGGGAGTGATAGACATCCACCTCCCTATGGGGTGGACATTACTGGGAGTGATATGCATCCACCTCCCTATGGGGTGGACATTACTGAAGGGATAGGCATCCACCTCACTATGGGGAGGACATTACTGGGAGTCATAGGCATTCACCTCCCTATGGGGTGGACATTACTGAAGGGATAGGCATCCACCTCACTATGGGGTGGACATTACTGAAAGGATAGGCATCCACCTCACTATGGGGTGTACATTACTGGGAGTGATAGACATCCACCTCCCTATGGGGTGGACATTACTGAAGGGAAAGACATCCACCTCCCTATGGGGAGGACATTACTGAATGGATAGGCATCCACCTCCCTATGGGGGGGACATTACTGAAGGGATAGGCATCCACCTCCCTATGGGGTGGACATTACTGAAGGGGTAGGCATCCACCTCACTATGGGATGGACATTACTGGGAGTGATAGGCATCCACCTCCCTATGGGGTGGACATTACTGAAGGGATAGGCATCCACCTCACTATGGGGTGGACATTACTGGGAGTGATAGGCATCCACCTCCCTATAGGGTGGACATTACTGGGAGTGATAGGCATCCACCTCCCTATGGGGTGGACATTACTGAAGGGATAGGCATCCACCTCACTAAGTGGTGGACATTACTGAAGGGATAGGCATCCACCTCCATATGGGGTGGACATTACTGAAGGGATAGGCATCTACCTCACTATGGGGTGGACATTACTGAAGGAATAGGCATCCACCTCACAATGGGGTGTACATTACTGGGAGTGATAGACATCCACCTATACGGTGGATATTACTGAAAGGATAGGCATCCACCTCCCTATGGGGTGGAGATTACTGGGAGTGATAGGCATCCACCTCCCTATGGGGTGGACATTACTGAAGTGATAGGCATCCACCTCCCTATGGGGTGGACATTACTGAAGGGATAGGCATCCACCTCACTATGGGGTGGACATTACTGGGAGTGATAGGCATCCACCTCCCTATGGGGTGGACATTACTGAAGGGATAGGCATCCACCTCACTATGGGGTGGACATTACTGGGAGTGATAGGCATCCACCTCCCTATAGGGTGGACATTACTGGGAGTGATAGGCATCCACCTCCCTATGGGGTCGACATTACTGAAGGGATAGGCATCCACCTCACTAAGGGGTGGACATTACTGAAGGGATAGGCATCCACCTCCATATGGGGTGGACATTACTGAAGGGATAGGCATCCACCTCACTATGGGGTGGACATTACTGAAGGAATAGGCATCCACCTCACTATGGGGTGTACATTACTGGGAGTGATAGACATCCACCTCCCTATGGGGTGGACATTACTGAAGGGATAGGCATCCACCTCACCATGGGGTGGACATTACTGGGAGTGGTAGGCATCCACCTCCCTATGGGGTGGACATTACTGAAGGGATAGGCATCCACATCACTATGGGGTGGACATTACTGAAGGGATAGGCAGCCACCTCACTATGGGGTGGACATTACTGGGAGTGATAGGCATCCACCTCCCTATGGGGTGGACATTACTGAAGGGATAGGCATCCACCTCACTATGGGGAGGACATTACTGCGAGTCATAGGCATCCACCTCCCTATGGGGTGGACATTACTGAAGGGATAGGCATCCACCTCACTATGGGGTGGACATTACTGAAAGGATAGGCATCCACCTCACTATGGGGTGTACATTACTGGGAGTGATACACATCCACCTCCCTATGGGGTGGACATTACTGAAGGGAAAGACATCCACCTCCCTATGGGGAGGACATTACTGAAGGGATAGGCATCCACCTCACTATGGGGTGCACATTACTAGGAGTGATAGGCATCCACCACCCTATGGGGTGGACATTACTGAAGGGATAGGCATCCACCTCCCTATGGGGTGGACATTACTGGGAGTGATAGGCATCCACCACCCTATGGGGTGGACATTACTGAAGGGATAGGCATCCACCTCTCTATGGGGTGGACATTACTGGGAGTGATAGGCATCCACCTCCCTATGGGGTGGACGTTACTGAAGGGATAGGCATCCACCTCCCTATGGGGTGGACATTACTGAAGGAAAAGACATCCACCTCCCTATGGGGTGGACATTACTTGAATGGATAGGCATCCACCTCCCTATAGGGTGGACATTACTGAAGGGATAGGCATCCACCTCACTATGGGGTGCACATTACTAGGAGTGATAGGCATCCACCTCCCTATGGGGTGGACATTACTGAAGGGATAGGCATCCACCTCACTATGGGGTGGACATTACTGAAGGGATAGGCATCCACCTCCCTATGGGGTGGACATTACTGGGAGAGATAGGCATTCACCACCCTATGGGGTGAACATTACTGAAGGGATAGGCATCCACCTCACTATGGGGTGGACATTACTGGGAGTGATAGGCATCCACCTCCCTATGGGGTGGCCATTACTGAAGGGATAGGCATCCACCTCACTATGGGGTGGACATTACTGGGAGTGATAGGCATCCACCTCCCTATGGGCAGGCCATTACTGAAGGGATAGGCATCCACCTCACTATGGAGTGGACATTACTGGGAGTGATAGGGATCCACCTCCCTATGGGGTGGACATTACTGAAGGGATAGGCATCCACCTCACTATGGGGTGGAGATTATTGAAGTGATAGGCATCAACCTCCCTATGTGGTGGACATTACTGAAGAGATAGGCATCCACCTCACTATGGGGTGGACATTACTGGGAGTGATAGGCATCCACCTCCCTACGGGTGGGTATTACTGAAGGGATAGGAATCCACCTCCCTATGGGGTGGACATTACTAAAGGGATAGGCATCCACCTCACTATGGAGTGATAGGGATCGACCTCCCTATGGGGTGGACATTACTGAAGGGATAGGCATCCACCTCACTATGGAGTGGACATTACTGGGAGTGATAGGCATCCACCTTTCTATGGGGTGGACATTATACTGAAGTGATAGGCATCCACCTCCCTATGGGGTAGACATTACTGAAGGGATAGGCATCCACCTCACTATGGAGTGGACATTACTGGGAGTGAAAGGCATCCACCTTCCTTTGGGGTGGACATTATACTGAAGTGATAGGCATCCACCTCCCTATGGGGTGGACATTACTGAAGGGATAGGCATCCACCTCACTATGGGGTGGACATTACTGGGAGTGATAGGCATCCACCTCCCTATGGGGTGGACATTACTGAAGGGAAAGGCATCCACCTCCCTATGGGCTGGATATTACTGAAGGGATAGGCATCCACCTCACTATGGAGTGGACATTACTGGGAGTGATAGCCATAGGGGGACATTACTGAAGGGATAGGCATCCACCTCACTATGGAGTGGACATTACTGGGAGTGATAGGGATCCACCTCCCTATGGGGTGGACATTACTGAAGGGATAGGCATCCACCTCACTATGGGGTGGAGATTATTGAAGTGATAGGCATCAACCTAACTATGTGGTGGACATTACTGAAGAGATAGGCATCCACCTCACTATGGGGTGGACATTACTGGGAGTGATAGGCATCCACCTCCCTACGGGGTGGACATTACTGAAGGGATAGGCATCCACCTCCCTATGGGGTGGACATTACTAAAGGGATAGGCATCCACCTCACTATGGAGTGATAGGGATCGACCTCCCTATGGGGTGGACATTACTAAAGGGATAGGCATCCACCTCACTATGGAGTGGACATTACTGGGAGTGATAGGCATCCACCTTTCTATGGGGTGGACATTATACTGAAGTGATAGGCATCCACCTCCCTATGGGGTAGACATTACTGAAGGGATAGGCATCCACCTCACTATGGAGTGGACATTACTGGGAGTGAAAAGCATCCACCTTCCTTTGGGGTGGACATTATACTGAAGTGATAGGCATCCACCTCCCTATGGGGTGGACATTACTGAAGGGATAGGCATCCACCTCACTATGGGGTGGACATTACTGGGAGTGATAGGCATCCACCTCCCTATGGGGTGGACATTACTGAAGGGATAGGCATCCACCTCCCTATGGGGCGGATATTACTGAAGGGATAGGCATCCACCTCACTATGGAGTGGACATTACTGGGAGTGATAGGCATCCACCTCCCTATGGGGTGGACATTACTGGGAGTGATAGGCATCCACCTCCCTATGAGGTGGACAATCCTGAAGGGATAGGCATCCACCTCACTATGGGGTAGACATTACTGGGAGTGATAGGCATCCAATAGCCTATGGGGTGCACATTACTGAAGGGATAGGCATCCACCTTCCTATGGGGTGGACATTACTGAAAGGATAGGCATCCACCTCACTAATGGGTGGACATTACTGGGAGTGATTGGCATCCACCTCCCTATGGGGTGGACATTACTGAAATGATAGGCATCCACCTCACCATGGGGTAGACATTACTGGGAGTGATAGGCATCCACCTCCCTATGGGGTGGACATTACTGAAGGGATAGGCATCCACCTCACTAGGGGGTGGACATTACTGGGAGTGATAGGCATCCACCTTCCTATGGGGTGGACATTACTGAAGGGATAGGCATCCACCTCACTATGGGGTGGACATTACTGGGAGTGATAGGCATCCACCTCCCTATGGGGTAGACATTACTGAAGGGATAGGCATCCACCTCACTATGGGGTGGACATTACTGGGAGTGATAGGCATCCACCTTCCTATGGGGTGGACATTACTGA
Organism: Calotriton arnoldi; assembly: GCA_963921515.1. NCBI lineage: Eukaryota > Metazoa > Chordata > Amphibia > Caudata > Salamandridae > Calotriton > Calotriton arnoldi. Next base: position 69,972 of record CAWUFW010012703.1, read on the forward strand.
AGGGATAGGCATCCACCTCACTATGGGGTGGACATTACTGGGAGTGATAGCCATAGGGGGACATTACTGAAGGGATAGGCATCCACCTCACTATGGAGTGGACATTACTGGGAGTGATAGGGATCCACCTCCCTATGGGGTGGACATTACTGAAGGGATAGGCATCCACCTCACTATGGGGTGGAGATTACTGGGAGTGATAGGCATCCACCTCCCTATGAGGTGGACATTACTGAAGTGATAGGCATCCACCTCCCTATGGGGTGGACATTACTGAAGGGATATGCATCCACCTCACTATGGGGTGGACATTACTGGGAGTGATAGGCATCCACCTCCCTATGGGGTGGACATTACTGAAGGGATAGGCATCCACCTCACTATGGGGTGGACATTACTGGGAGTGATAGGCATCCACCTCCCTATAGGGTGGACATTACTGGGAGTGATAGGCATCCACCTCCCTATGGGATGGACATTACTGAAGGGATAGGCATCCACCTCACTAAGGGGTGGACATTACTGAAGGGATAGGCATCCACCTCCATATGGGGTGGACATTACTGAAGGGATAGGCATCCACCTCACTATGGGGTGGACATTACTGAAGGAATAGGCATCCACCTCACTATGGGGTGTACATTACTGGGAGTGATAGACATCCACCTCCCTATAAGGTGGATATTACTGAAAGGATAGGCATCCACCTCCCTATGGGGTGGACATTATTGAAGGGATAGGCATCCACCTCTCTATGGGGTGGACATTACCGGGAGTGATAGGCATCCACCTCCCTATGGGGTGGACATTACTGAAGGGATAGGCATCCACCTCACCATGGGGTGGACATTACTGGGAGTGGTAGGCATCCACCTCCCTATGGGGTGGACAGTACTGAAGGGATAGGCATCCACATCACTATGGGGTGGACATTACTGAAGGGATAGGCAGCCACCTCACTATGGGGTGGACATTACTGGGAGTGATAGGCATCCACCTTCCTATGGGGTGGACATTACTGAAGGGATAGGCATCCACCTCACTATGGGGTGGACATTACTGGGAGTGATAGGCATCCACCTCCCTATGGGGTAGACATTACTGAAGGGATAGGCATCCACCTCACTATGGGGTGGACATTACTGGGAGTGATAGGCATCCACCTTCCTATGGGGTGGACATTACTGAAGGGATAGGCATCCACCTCACTAGGGGTGGACATTACTGGGAGTGATAGCCATAGGGGGACATTACTGAAGGGATAGGCATCCACCTCACTATGGAGTGGACATTACTGGGAGTGATAGGGATCCACCTCCCTATGGGGTGGACATTACTGAAGGGATAGGCATCCACCTCACTATGGGTTGGAGATTACTGGGAGTGATAGGCATCCACCTCCCTATGGTGTGGACATTACTGGGAGTGATAGGCATCCACCTCCCTATGGGGTAGACATTATTGAAGTGATACGCATCAACCTCCCTATGTGGTGGACATTACTGAAGAGATAGGCATCCACCTCACTATGGGGTGGACATTACTGGGAGTGATAGGCGTCCACCTCCCTACGGGGTGGACATTACTGAAGGGATAGGCATCCACCTCCCTATGGGGTGGACATTACTAAACGGATAGGCATCCACCTAACTATGGAGTGGACATTACTGGGAGTGATAGCGATCCACCTCCCTATGGGGTGGACATTACTGAAGGGATAGGCATCCACCTCACTATGGGGTGGAGATTACTGGGAGTGATAGGCATCCACCTCCCTATGGTGTGGACATTACTGGGAGTGATAGGCATCCACCTCCCTATGGGGTGGACATTATTGAAGTGATACGCATCAACCTCCCTATGTGGTGGACATTACTGAAGAGATAGGCATCCACCTCACAATGGAGTGGACATTACTGGGAGTGATAGGCATCCACCTTTCTATGGAGTGGACATTATACTGAAGTGATAGGCATCCACCTCCCTATGGGGTAGACATTACTGAAGGGATAGGCCTCCACCTCACTATGGAGTGGACATTACTGGGAGTGAAAGGCATCCACCTTCTTTTGGGGTGGACATTATACTGAAGTGATAGGCATCCACCTCCCTATGGGGTGGACATTACTGAAGGGATAGGCATCCACATCACTATGGGGTGGACATTACTGGGAGTGATAGGCATCCACCTCCCTATGGGGTGGACATTACTGAAGGGATAGGCATCCACCTCCCTATGGGGTAGACATTACTGAAGGGATAGGCATCCACCTCACTATGGAGTGGACATTACTGGGAGTGAAAGGCATCCACCTTCTTTTGGGGTGGACATTATACTGAAGTGATAGGCATCCACCTCCCTATGGGGTGGACATTACTGAAGGGATAGGCATCCACATCACTATGGGGTGGACATTACTGGGAGTGATAGGCATCCACCTCCCTATGGGGTGGACATTACTGAAGGGATAGGCATCCACCTCCCTATGGGGTGGATATTACTGAAGGGATAGGCATCCACCTCACTATGGATTGGACATTACTGGGAGTGATAGGCATCCACCTCCCTATGGGGTGGACATTACTGGGAAAGATAGGCATCCACCTCCCTATGGGGTGGACAATCCTGAAGGGATAGGCATCCACCTCACTATGGGGTAGACATTACTGGGAGTGATAGGCATCCACCACCCTATGGGGTGCACATTACTGAAGGGATAGGCATCCACCTTCCTATGGGGTGGACATTACTGAAAGGATAGGCATCCACCTCACTATTGGGTGGACATTACTGGGAGTGATTGGCATCCACCTCCCTATGGGGTGGACATTACTGAAATGATAGGCATCCACCTCACTAGGGGGTGGACATTACTGGTAGTGATAGGCATCCACCTTCCTATGGGGTGGACATTACTGAAGGGATAGGCATCCACCTCACTATGGGGTGGACATTACTGGGAGTGATAGGCATCCACCTCCCTATGGGGTAGACATAACTGAAGGGATAGGCATCCACCTCACTATGGGGTGGACATTAGTGGAAGTGATAGGCATCCAACTTCCTATGGGGTGGACATTACTGAAGGGATAGGCATCCACCTCACTATGGGGTGGACATTACTGGGTGTGATAGCCATAGGGGGACATTACTGAAGGGATAGGCTTCCACCTCACTATGGAGTGGACATTACTGGGAGTGATAGGGATCCACCTCCCTATGAGGTGGACATTACTGAAGGGATAGGCATCCACCTCACTATGGGGTGGAGATTACTGGGAGTGATAGGCATCCACCTCCCTATGGGGTGGACATTACTGAAGTGATAGGCATCCACCTCCCTATGGGGTGGACATTACTGATGGGATAGGTATCCACCTCACTATGGGTTGGACATTACTGGGAGTGATAGGCATCCACCTCCCTATGGGGTGGATATTACTGAAAGGATAGGCATCCACCTCCCTATGGGGTGGACTTACTGAAGGGATAGGCATCCACCTCTCTATGGGGTGGACATTACTGGGAGTGATAGGCATCCACCTCCCTATGGGGTGGACATTACTGAAGGGATAGGCATCCACCTCACCATGGGGTGGACATTACTGGGAGTGGTAGGCATCCACCTCCCTATGGGGTGGTCATTACTGGGAGTGATAGGCATCCACCTCCCTATAGGGTGGACATTACTGGGAGTGATAGGCATCCACCTCCCTATGGGGTGGACATTACTGAAGGGATAGGCATCCACCTCACTAAGGGGTGGACATTACTGAAGGGATAGGCATCCACCTCCATATGGGGTGGACATTACTGAAGGGATAGGCATCCACCTCACTATGGGGTGGACATTACTGAAGGAATAGGCATCCACCTCACTATGGGGTGTACATTACTGGGAGTGATAGACATCCACCTCTCTATACGGTGGATATTACTGAAGGGATAGGCATCCACCTCCCTATGGGGTGGACTTACTGAAGGGATAGGCATCCACCTCTCTATGGGGTGGACATTACTGGGAGTGATAGGCATCCACCTCCCTATGGGGTGGACATTACTGAAGGGATAGGCATCCACCTCACCATGGGGTGGACATTACTGGGAGTGGTAGGCATCCACCTCCCTATGGGGTGGACATTACTGAAGGGATAGGCATCCACATCACTATGGGGTGGACATTACTGAAGGGATAGGCAGCCACCTCACTATGGGGTGGACATTACTGGGAGTGATAGGCATCCACCTCCCTATGGGGTGGACATTACTGAAGGGATAGGCATCCACCTCACTATGGGGAGGACATTACTGGGAGTCATAGGCATCCACCTCCCTATGGGGTGGACATTACTGAAGGGATAGGCATCCACCTCACTATGGGGTGGACATTACTGAAAGGATAGGCATCCACCTCACTATGGGGTGTACATTACTGGGAGTGATAGACATCCACCTCCCTATGGGGTGGACATTACTGGGAGTGATAGGCATCCACCTCCCTATGGGGAGGACATTACTGAAGGGATAGGCATCCACCTCACTATGGGGAGGACATTACTGGGAGTCATAGGCATTCACCTCCCTATGGGGTGGACATTACTGAAGGGATAGGCATCCACCTCACTATGGGGTGGACATTACTGAAAGGATAGGCATCCACCTCACTATGGGGTGTACATTACTGGGAGTGATAGACATCCACCTCCCTATGGGGTGGACATTACTGAAGGGAAAGACATCCACCTCCCTATGGGTAGGACATTACTGAATGGATAGGCATCCACCTCCCCATGGGGGGGACATTACTGAAGGGATAGGCATCCACCTCCCTATGGGGTAGACATTACTGAAGGGATAGGCATCCACCTCACTATGGGGTGGACATTACTGGGAGTGATAGGCATCCGCCTCCCTATGGGGTGGACATTACTGAAGGGATAGGCATCCACCTCCCTATGGGGTGGAGATTACTGGGAGTGATAGGCATCCACCTCCCTATGGGGTGGACATTATTGAAGTGATAGGCATCCACCTCCCTATGGGGTGGACATTACTGAAGGGATAGGCATCCACCTCACTATGGGGTGGACATTACTGGGAGTGATAGGCATCCACCTCCCTATGGGGTGGACATTACTGAAGGGATAGGCATCCACCTCACTATGGGGTGGACATTACTGGGAGTGATAGGCATCCACCTCCCTATAGGGTGGACATTACTGGGAGTGATAGGCATCCACCTCCCTATGGGGTGGACATTACTGAAGGGATAGGCATCCACCTCACTAAGGGGTGGACATTACTGAAGGGATAGGCATCCACCTCCATATGGGGTGGACATTACTGAAGGGATAGGCATCCACCTCACTATGGGGTGGACATTACTGAAGGAATAGGCATCCACCTCACTATGGGGTGTACATTAATGGGAGTGATAGACATCCACCTCCCTATGGGGTGGACATTACTGAAGGGATAGGCATCCACCTCACCATGGGGTGGACATTACTGGGAGTGGTAGGCATCCACCTCCCTATGGGGTGGACATTACTGAAGGGATAGGCATCCACATCACTATGGGGTGGACATTACTGAAGGGATAGGCAGCCACCTCACTATGGGGTGGACATTACTGGGAGTGATAGGCATCCACCTCCCTATGGGGTGGACATTACTGAAGGGATAGGCATCCACCTCACTATGGGGAGGACATTACTGCGAGTCATAGGCATCCACCTCCCTATGGGGTGGACATTACTGAAGGGATAGGCATCCACCTCACTATGGGGTGGACATTACTGAAAGGATAGGCATCCACCTCACTATGGGGTGGGCATTACTGGGAGTGATAGCCATAGGGGGACATTACTGAAGGGATAGGCATCCACCTCACTATGGAGTGGACATTACTGGGAGTGATAGGGATCCACCTCCCTATGGGGTGGACATTACTGAAGGGATAGGCATCCACCTCACTATGGGGTGGACATTACTGGGAGTGATAGGCATCCACCTCCCTATAGGGTGGACATTACTGGGAGTGATAGGCATCCACCTCCCTATGGGATGGACATTACTGAAGGGATAGGCATCCACCTCACTAAGGGGTGGACATTACTGAAGGGATAGGCATCCACCTCCATATGGGGTGGACATTACTGAAGGGATAGGCATCCACCTCACTATGTGGTGGACATTACTGAAGGAATAGGCATCCACCTCACTATGGGGTGTACATTACTGGGAGTGATAGACATCCACCTCCCTATAAGGTGGATATTACTGAAAGGATAGGCATCCACCTCCCTATGGGGTGGACATTACTGAAGGGATAGGCATCCACCTCTCTATGGGGTGGACATTACCGGGAGTGATAGGCATCCACCTCCCTATGGGGTGGACATTACTGAAGGGATAGGCATCCACCTCACCATGGGGTGGACATTACTGGGAGTGGTAGGCATCCACCTCCCTATGGGGTGGACAGTACTGAAGGGATAGGCATCCACATCACTATGGGGTGGACATTACTGAAGGGATAGGCAGCCACCTCACTATGGGGTGGACATTACTGGGAGTGATAGGCATCCACCTTCCTATGGGGTGGACATTACTGAAGGGATAGGCATCCACCTCACTATGGGGTGGACATTACTGGGAGTGATAGGCATCCACCTCCCTATGGGGTAGACATTACTGAAGGGATAGGCATCCACCTCACTATGGGGTGGACATTACTGGGAGTGATAGCCATAGGGGGACATTACTGAAGGGATAGGCATCCACCTCACTATGGAGTGGACATTACTGGGAGTGATAGGGATCCACCTCCCTATGGGGTGGACATTACTGAAGGGATAGGCATCCACCTCACTATGGGGTGGAGATTACTGGGAGTGATAGGCATCCACCTCCCTATGGTGTGGACATTACTGGGAGTGATAGGCATCCACCTCCCTATGGGGTAGACATTATTGAAGTGATACGCATCAACCTCCCTATGTGGTGGACATTACTGAAGAGATAGGCATCCACCTCACTATGGGGTGGACATTACTGGGAGTGATAGGCATCCACCTCCCTACGGGGTGGACATTACTGAAGGGATAGGCATCCACCTCCCTATGGGGTGGACATTACTAAAGGGATAGGCATCCACCTAACTATGGAGTGGACATTACTGGGAGTGATAGGGATCCACCTCCCTATGGGGTGGACATTACTGAAGGGATAGGCATCCACCTCACTATGGGGTGGAGATTACTGGGAGTGATAGGCATCCACCTCCCTATGGTGTGGACATTACTGGGAGTGATAGGCATCCACCTCCCTATGGGGTAGACATTATTGAAGTGATACGCATCAACCTCCCTATGTGGTGGACATTACTGAAGAGATAGGCATCCACCTCACTATGGAGTGGACATTTCTGGGAGTGATAGGCATCCACCTTTCTATGGAGTGGACATTATACTGAAGTGATAGGCATCCACCTCCCTATGGGGTAGACATTACTGAAGGGATAGGCATCCACCTCACTATGGAGTGGACATTACTGGGAGTGAAAGGCATCCACCTTCCTTTGGGGTGGACATTATACTGAAGTGATAGGCATCCACCTCCCTATGGGGTGGACATTACTGAAGGGATAGGCATCCACATCACTATGGGGTGGACATTACTGGGAGTGATAGGCATCCACCTCCCTATGGGGTGGACATTACTGAAGGGATAGGCATCCACCTCCCTATGGGGTGGATATTACTGAAGGGATAGGCATCCACCTCACTATGGATTGGACATTACTGGGAGTGATAGGCATCCACCTCCCTATGGGGTGGACATTACTGGGAGTGATAGGCATCCACCTCCCTATGGGGTGGACAATCCTGAAGGGATAGGCATCCACCTCACTATGGGGTAGACATTACTGGGAGTGATAGGCATCCACCACCCTATGGGGTGCACATTACTGAAGGGATAGGCATCCACCTTCCTATGGGGTGGACATTACTGAAAGGATAGGCATCCACCTCACTATGGGGTGGACATTACTGGGAGTGATTGGCATCCACCTCCCTATGGGGTGGACATTACTGAAATGATAGGCATCCACCTCACCATGGGGTAGACATTACTGGGAGTGATAGGCATCCACCTCCCTATGGGGTGGACATTACTGAAGGGATAGGCATCCACCTCACTAGGGGGTGGACATTACTGGTAGTGATAGGCATCCACCTTCCTATGGGGTGGACATTACTGAAGGGATAGGCATCCACCTCACTATGGGGTGGACATTACTGGGAGTGATAGGCATCCACCTCCCTATGGGGTAGACATAACTGAAGGGATAGGCATCCACCTCACTATGGGGTGGACATTACTGGGAGTGATAGGCATCCACCTTCCTATGGGGTGGACATTACTGAAGGGATAGGCATCCACCTCACTATGGGGTGGACATTACTGGGAGTGATAGCCATAGGGGGACATTACTGAAGGGATAGGCATCCACCTCACTATGGAGTGGACATTACTGGGAGTGATAGGGATCCACCTCCCTATGGGGTGGACATTACTGAAGGGATAGGCATCCACCTCACTATGGGGTGGAGATTACTGGGAGTGATAGGCATCCACCTCCCTATGGGGTGGACATTACTGAAGTGATAGGCATCCACCTCCCTATGGGGTGGACATTACTGAAGGGATAGGTATCCACCTCACTATGGGTTGGACATTACTGGGAGTGATAGGCATCCACCTCCCTATGGGGTGGACATTACTGAAGGGATCCTGGGACCGGTTTCGGGTTCAAAACCCTCATCAACCAGGCTATCTTGAATCCAGTGGCAAAGTGAGCAAGGGACCCACGTCTGGGCATACCCCCGCCAACTTAGGGCGAACAAAGCGATACAAAAGGGGATGATGGACGGAACGTTTGAGCCAATCAAACACTCACCCCCAGTCAACTGATCTGGGTTTAATCCATCATCATTCTTTAGCTCACTCCACCACCCCAGTTCAGACATGGCCATATGCAAATCAGTCTGACCCTGTGCCTCATGGGAACAGTCCAGCCCGAACTGCCAAGCCATGTCTTCCCTGGACCGGAAACAAGCATCCTAGGACCGGTTTCTGGCATTCCAGCCGTCATCAGCCAGGCTTGCTTGAATCCAGTGGCAAAGTGAGCAAGGGACCCACGTCTGGGCATACCCCCGCCAACTTAGGGCGAACAAAGCGATACAAAAGGGGATGATGGACGGAACGTTTGAGCCAATCAAACACTCACCCCCAGTCAACTGATCTGGGTTTAATCCATCATCATTCTTTAGCTCACTCCACCACCCCAGTTCAGACATGGCCATATGCAAATCAGTCTGACCCTGTGCCTCATGGGAACAGTCCAGCCCGAACTGCCAAGCCATGTCTTCCCTGGACCGGAAACAAGCATCCTAGGACCGGTTTCTGGCATTCCAGCCGTCATCAGCCAGGCTTGCTTGAATCCAGTGGCAAAGTGAGCAAGGGACCCACGTCTGGGCATACCCCCGCCAACTTAGGGCGAACAAAGCGATACAAAGGGGATGATGGACGGAACGTTTGAGCCAATCAAACACTCACCCCCAGTCAACTGATCTGGGTTTAATCCATCATCATTCTTTAGCTCACTCCACCACCCCAGTTCAGACATGGCCATATGCAAATCAGTCTGACCCTGTGCCTCATGGGAACAGTCCAGCCCGAACTGCCAAGCCATGTCTTCCCTGGACCGGAAACAAGCATCCTAGGACCGGTTTCTGGCATTCCAGCCGTCATCAGCCAGGCTTGCTTGAATCCAGTGGCAAAGTGAGCAAGGGACCCACGTCTGGGCATACCCCCGCCAACTTAGGGCGAACAAAGCGATACAAAAGGGGATGATGGACGGAACGTTTGAGCCAATCAAACACTCACCCCCAGTCAACTGATCTGGGTTTAATCCATCATCATTCTTTAGCTATGGGGTGGACATTACTGAAGTGATAGGCATCCACCTCCCTATGGGGTGGACATTACTGAAGGGATAGGCATCCACCTCACTATGGGGTGGACATTACTGGGAGTGATAGGCATCCACCTCCCTATGGGGTGGACATTACTGATGGGATAGGCATCCACCTCACTATGGGGTGGACATTACTGGGAGTGATAGGCATCCACATCCCTATAGGGTAGACATTACTGGGAGTGATAGGCATCCACCTCCCTATGGGGTCGACATTACTGAAGGGATAGGCATCCACCTCACTAAGGGGTGGACATTACTGAAGGGATAGGCATCCACCTCCATATGGGGTGGACATTACTGAAGGGATAGGCATCCACCTCACTATGGGGTGGACATTACTGAAGGAATAGGCATCCACCTCACTATGGGGTGTACATTACTGGGAGTGATAGACATCCACCTCCCTATGGGGTGGACATTACTGAAGGGATAGGCATCCACCTCACCATGGGGTGGACATTACTGGGAGTGGTAGGCATCCACCTCCCTATGGGGTGGACATTACTGAAGGGATAGGCATCCACATCACTATGGGGTGGACATTACTGAAGGGATAGGCAGCCACCTCACTATGGGGTGGACATTACTGGGAGTGATAGGCATCCACCTCCCTATGGGGTGGACATTACTGAAGGGATAGGCATCCACCTCACTATGGGGAGGACATTACTGCGAGTCATAGGCATCCACCTCCCTATGGGGTGGACATTACTGAAGGGATAGGCATCCACCTCACTATGGGGTGGACATTACTGAAAGGATAGGCATCCACCTCACTATGGGGTGTACATTACTGGGAGTGATACACATCCACCTCCCTATGGGGTGGACATTACTGAAGGGAAAGACATCCACCTCCCTATGGGGAGGACATTACTGAAGGGATAGGCATCCACCTCACTATGGGGTGCACATTACTAGGAGTGATAGGCATCCACCACCCTATGGGGTGGACATTACTGAAGGGATAGGCATCCACCTCCCTATGGGGTGGACATTACTGGGAGTGATAGGCATCCACCACCCTATGGGGTGGACATTACTGAAGGGATAGGCATCCAGCTCTCTATGGGGTGGACATTACTGGGAGTGATAGGCATCCACCTCCCTATGGGGTGGACGTTACTGAAGGGATAGGCATCCACCTCCCTATGGGGTGGACATTACTGAAGGAAAAGACATCCACCTCCCTATGGGGTGGACATTACTGAATGGATAGGCATCCACCTCCCTATAGGGTGGACATTACTGAAGGGATAGGCATCCACCTCACTATGGGGTGCACATTACTAGGAGTGATAGGCATCCACCTCCCTATGGGGTGGACATTACTGAAGGGATAGGCATCCACCTCACTATGGGGTGGACATTACTGAAGGGATAGGCATCCACCTCCCTATGGGGTGGACATTACTGGGAGAGATAGGCATCCACCACCCTATGGGGTGAACATTACTGAAGGGATAGGCATCCACCTCACTATGGGGTGGACATTACTGGGAGTGATAGGCATCCACCTCCCTATGGGGTGGCCATTACTGAAGGGATAGGCATCCACCTCACTATGGGGTGGACATTACTGGGAGTGATAGGCATCCACCTCCCTATGGGCAGGCCATTACTGAAGGGATAGGCATCCACCTCACTATGGAGTGGACATTACTGGGAGTGATAGGGATCCACCTCCCTATGGGGTGGACATTACTGAAGGGATAGGCATCCACCTCACTATGGGGTGGAGATTATTGAAGTGATAGGCATCAACCTCCCTATGTGGTGGACATTACTGAAGAGATAGGCATCCACCTCACTATGGGGTGGACATTACTGGGAGTGATAGGCATCCACCTCCCTACGGGGTGGATATTACTGAAGGGATAGGCATCCACCTCCCTATGGGGTGGACATTACTAAAGGGATAGGCATCCACCTCACTATGGAGTGATAGGGATCGACCTCCCTATGGGGTGGACATTACTGAAGGGATAGGCATCCACCTCACTATGGAGTGGACATTACTGGGAGTGATAGGCATCCACCTTTCTATGGGGTGGACATTATACTGAAGTGATAGGCATCCACCTCCCTATGGGGTAGACATTACTGAAGGGATAGGCATCCACCTCACTATGGAGTGGACATTACTGGGAGTGAAAGGCATCCACCTTCCTTTGGGGTGGACATTATACTGAAGTGATAGGCATCCACCTCCCTATGGGGTGGACATTACTGAAGGGATAGGCATCCACCTCACTATGGGGTGGACATTACTGGGAGTGATAGGCATCCACCTCCCTATGGGGTGGACATTACTGAAGGGATAGGCATCCACCTCCCTATGGGCTGGATATTACTGAAGGGATAGGCATCCACCTCACTATGGAGTGGACATTACTGGGAGTGATAGCCATAGGGGGACATTACTGAAGGGATAGGCATCCACCTCACTATGGAGTGGACATTACTGGGAGTGATAGGGATCCACCTCCCTATGGGGTGGACATTACTGAAGGGATAGGCATCCACCTCACTATGGGGTGGAGATTATTGAAGTGATAGGCATCAACCTAACTATGTGGTGGACATTACTGAAGAGATAGGCATCCACCTCACTATGGGGTGGACATTACTGGGAGTGATAGGCATCCACCTCCCTACGGGGTGGACATTACTGAAGGGATAGGCATCCACCTCCCTATGGGGTGGACATTACTAAAGGGATAGGCATCCACCTCACTATGGAGTGATAGGGATCGACCTCCCTATGGGGTGGACATTACTAAAGGGATAGGCATCCACCTCACTATGGAGTGGACATTACTGGGAGTGATAGGCATCCACCTTTCTATGGGGTGGACATTATACTGAAGTGATAGGCATCCACCTCCCTTTGGGGTAGACATTACTGAAGGGATAGGCATCCACCTCACTATGGAGTGGACATTACTGGGAGTGAAAGGCATCCACCTTCCTTTGGGGTGGACATTATACTGAAGTGATAGGCATCCACCTCCCTATGGGGTGGACATTACTGAAGGGATAGGCATCCACCTCACTATGGGGTGGACATTACTGGGAGTGATAGGCATCCACCTCCCTATGGGGTGGACATTACTGAAGGGATATGCCTCCACCTCCCTATGGGGCGGATATTACTGAAGGGATAGGCATCCACCTCACTATGGAGTGGACATTACTGGGAGTGATAGGCATTCACCTCCCTATGAGGTGGACAATCCTGAAGGGATAGGCATCCACCTCACTATGGGGTAGACATTACTGGGAGTGATAGGCATCCAATACCCTATGGGGTGCACATTACTGAAGGGATAGGCATCCACCTTCCTATGGGGTGGACATTACTGAAAGGATAGGCATCCACCTCACTAATGGGTGGACATTACTGGGAGTGATTGGCATCCACCTCCCTATGGGGTGGACATTACTGAAATGATAGGCATCCACCTCACCATGGGGTAGACATTACTGGGAGTGATAGGCATCCACCTCCCTATGGGGTGGACATTACTGAAGGGATAGGCATCCACCTCACTAGGGGGTGGACATTACTGGGAGTGATAGGCATCCACCTTCCTATGGGGTGGACATTACTGAAGGGATAGGCATCCACCTCACTATGGGGTGGACATTACTGGGAGTGATAGGCATCCACCTCCCTATGGGGTAGACATTACTGAAGGGATAGGCATCCACCTCACTATGGGGTGGACATTACTGGGAGTGATAGGCATCCACCTTCCTATGGGGTGGACATTACTGAAGGGATAGGCATCCACCTCACTATGGGGTGGACATTACTGGGAGTGATAGCCATAGGGGGACATTACTGAAGGGATAGGCATCCACCTCACTATGGAGTGGACATTACTGGGAGTGATAGGGATCCACCTCCCTATGGGGTGGACATTACTGAAGGGATAGGCATCCACCTCACTATGGGGTGGAGATTACTGGGAGTGATAGGCATCCACCTCCCTATGAGGTGGACATTACTGAAGTGATAGGCATCCACCTCCCTATGGGGTGGACGTTACTGAAGGGATAGGCATCCACCTCACTATGGGGTGGACATTACTGGGAGTGATAGGCATCCACCTCCCTATGGGGTGGACATTACTGAAGGGATAGGCATCCACCTCACTATGGGGTGGACATTACTGGGAGTGATAGGCATCCACCTCCCTATAGGGTGGACATTACTGGGAGTGATAGGCATCCACCTCCCTATGGGATGGACATTACTGAAGGGATAGGCATCCACCTCACTAAGGGGTGGACATTACTGAAGGGATAGGCATCCACCTCCATATGGGGTGGACATTACTGAAGGGATAGGCATCCACCTCACTATGGGGAGGACATTACTGAAGTGATAGGCATCCACCTCCCTATGGGGTGGACGTTACTGAAGGGATAGGCATCCACCTCACTATGGGGTGTACATTACTGGGAGTGATAGACATCCACCTCCCTATGGGGTGGACATTACTGGGAGTGATAGGCATCCACCTCCCTATAGGGTGGACATTACTGGGAGTGATAGGCATCCACCTCCCTATGGGATGGACATTACTGAAGGGATAGGCATACACCTCACTAAGGGGTGGACATTACTGAAGGGATAGGCATCCACCTCCATATGGGGTGGACATTACTGAAGGGATAGGCATCCACCTCACTATGGGGTGGACATTACTGAAGGAATAGGCATCCACCTCACTATGGGGTGTACATTACTGGGAGTGATAGACATCCACCTCCCTATAAGGTGGATATTACTGAAAGGATAGGCATCCACCTCCCTATGGGGTGGACATTATTGAAGGGATAGGCATCCACCTCTCTATGGGGTGGACATTACCGGGAGTGATAGGCATCCACCTCCCTATGGGGTGGACATTACTGAAGGGATAGGCGTCCACCTCACCATGGGGTGGACATTACTGGGAGTGGTAGGCATCCACCTCCCTATGGGGTGGACAGTACTGAAGGGATAGGCATCCACATCACTATGGGGTGGACATTACTGAAGGGATAGGCATCCACCTCACTATGGGGTGGACATTACTGGGAGTGATAGGCATCCACCTCCCTATGGGGTAGACATTACTGAAGGGATAGGCATCCACCTCACTATGGGGTGGACATTACTGGGAGTGATAGGCATCCACCTTCCTATGGGGTGGACATTACTGAAGGGATAGGCATCCACCTCACTAGGGGGTGGACATTACTGGGAGTGATAGCCATAGGGGGACATTACTGAAGGGATAGGCATCCACCTCACTATGGAGTGGACATTACTGGGAGTGATAGGGATCCACCTCCCTATGTGGTGGACATTACTGAAGGGATAGGCATCCACCTCACTATGGGGTGGAGATTACTGGGAGTGATAGGCATCCACCTCCCAATGGTATGGACATTACTGGGAGTGATAGGCATCCACCTCCCTATGGGGTAGACATTATTGAAGTGATACGCATCAACCTCCCTATGTGGTGGACATTACTGAAGAGATAGGCATCCACCTCACTATGGGGTGGACATTACTGGGAGTGATAGGCGTCCACTTCCCTACGGGGTGGACATTACTGAAGGGATAGGCATCCACCTCCCTATGGGGTGGACATTACTAAAGGGATAGGCATCCACCTAACTATGGAGTGGACATTACTGGGAGTGATAGGGATCCACCTCCCTATGGGGTGGACATTACTGAAGGGATAGGCATCCACCTCACTATGGGGTGGAGATTACTGGGAGTGATAGGCATCCACCTCCCTATGGTGTGGACATTACTGGGAGTGATAGGCATCCACCTCCCTATGGGGTGAACATTACTGAAGGGATAGGCATCCACCTCACTATGGGGTGGACATTACTGGGAGTGATAGGCATCCACCTCCCTATGGGGTGGCCATTACTGAAGGGATAGGCATCCACCTCACTATGGGGTGGACATTACTGGGAGTGATAGGCATCCACCTCCCTATGGGCAGGCCATTACTGAAGGGATAGGCATCCACCTCACTATGGAGTGGACATTACTGGGAGTGATAGGGATCCACCTCCCTATGGGGTGGACATTACTGAAGGGATAGGCATCCACCTCACTATGGGGTGGAGATTATTGAAGTGATAGGCATCAACCTCCCTATGTGGTGGACATTACTGAAGAGATAGGCATCCACCTCACTATGGGGTGGACATTACTGGGAGTGATAGGCATCCACCTCCCTACGGGGTGGATATTACTGAAGGGATAGGCATCCACCTCCCTATGGGGTGGACATTACTAAAGGGATAGGCATCCACCTCACTATGGAGTGATAGGGATCGACCTCCCTATGGGGTGGACATTACTGAAGGGATAGGCATCCACCTCACTATGGAGTGGACATTACTGGGAGTGATAGGCATCCACCTTTCTATGGGGTGGACATTATACTGAAGTGATAGGCATCCACCTCCCTATGGGGTAGACATTACTGAAGGGATAGGCATCCACCTCACTATGGAGTGGACATTACTGGGAGTGAAAGGCATCCACCTTCCTTTGGGGTGGACATTATACTGAAGTGATAGGCATCCACCTCCCTATGGGGTGGACATTACTGAAGGGATAGGCATCCACCTCACTATGGGGTGGACATTACTGGGAGTGATAGGCATCCACCTCCCTATGGGGTGGACATTACTGAAGGGATAGGCATCCACCTCCCTATGGGCTGGATATTACTGAAGGGATAGGCATCCACCTCACTATGGAGTGGACATTACTGGGAGTGATAGCCATAGGGGGACATTACTGAAGGGATAGGCATCCACCTCAATATGGAGTGGACATTACTGGGAGTGATAGGGATCCACCTCCCTATGGGGTGGACATTACTGAAGGGATAGGCATCCACCTCACTATGGGGTGGAGATTATTGAAGTGATAGGCATCAACCTAACTATGTGGTGGACATTACTGAAGAGATAGGCATCCACCTCACTATGGGGTGGACATTACTGGGAGTGATAGGCATCCACCTCCCTACGGGGTGGACATTACTGAAGGGATAGGCATCCACCTCCCTATGGGGTGGACATTACTAAAGGGATAGGCATCCACCTCACTATGGAGTGATAGGGATCGACCTCCCTATGGGGTGGACATTACTAAAGGGATAGGCATCCACCTCACTATGGAGTGGACATTACTGGGAGTGATAGGCATCCACCTTTCTATGGGGTGGACATTATACTGAAGTGATAGGCATCCACCTCCCTATGGGGTAGACATTACTGAAGGGATAGGCATCCACCTCACTATGGAGTGGACATTACTGGGAGTGAAAGGCATCCACCTTCCTTTGGGGTGGACATTATACTGAAGTGATAGGCATCCACCTCCCTATGGGGTGGACATTACTGAAGGGATAGGCATCCACCTCACTATGGGGTGGACATTACTGAAGGAATAGGCATCCACCTCACTATGGGGTGTACATTACTGGGAGTGATAGACATCCACCTCCCTATAAGGTGGATATTACTGAAAGGATAGGCATCCACCTCCCTATGGGGTGGACATTATTGAAGGGATAGGCATCCACCTCTCTATGGGGTGGACATTACCGGGAGTGATAGGCATCCACCTCCCTATGGGGTGGACATTACTGAAGGGATAGGCGTCCACCTCACCATGGGGTGGACATTACTGGGAGTGGTAGGCATCCACCTCCCTATGGGGTGGACAGTACTGAAGGGATAGGCATCCACATCACTATGGGGTGGACATTACTGAAGGGATAGGCAGCCACCTCACTATGGGGTGGACATTACTGAAGGGATAGGCATCCACCTCACTATGGGGTAGACATTACTGGGAGTGATAGGCATCCACCTCCCTATGGGGTAGACATTACTGAAGGGATAGGCATCCACCTCACTATGGGGTGGACATTACTGGGAGTGATAGGCATCCACCTCCCTATGGGGTAGACATTACTGAAGGGATAGGCATCCACCTCACTATGGGGTGGACATTACTGGGAGTGATAGGCATCCACCTTCCTATGGGGTGGACATTACTGAAGGGATAGGCATCCACCTCACTAGGGGGTGGACATTACTGGGAGTGATAGCCATAGGGGGACATTACTGAAGGGATAGGCATCCACCTCACTATGGAGTGGACATTACTGGGAGTGATAGGGATCCACCTCCCTATGTGGTGGACATTACTGAAGGGATAGGCATCCACCTCACTATGGGGTGGAGATTACTGGGAGTGATAGGCATCCACCTCCCTATGGTGTGGACATTACTGGGAGTGATAGGCATCCACCTCCCTATGGGGTAGACATTATTGAAGTGATACGCATCAACCTCCCTATGTGGTGGACATTACTGAAGAGATAGGCATCCACCTCACTATGGGGTGGACATTACTGGGAGTGATAGGCGTCCACTTCCCTACGGGGTGGACATTACTGAAGGGATAGGCATCCACCTCCCTATGGGGTGGACATTACTAAAGGGATAGGCATCCACCTAACTATGGAGTGGACATTACTGGGAGTGATAGGGATCCACCTCCCTATGGGGTGGACATTACTGAAGGGATAGGCATCCACCTCACTATGGGGTGGAGATTACTGGGAGTGATAGGCATCCACCTCCCTATGGTGTGGACATTACTGGGAGTGATAGGCATCCACCTCCCTATGGGGTGAACATTACTGAAGGGATAGGCATCCACCTCACTATGGGGTGGACATTACTGGGAGTGATAGGCATCCACCTCCCTATGGGGTGGCCATTACTGAAGGGATAGGCATCCACCTCACTATGGGGTGGACATTACTGGGAGTGATAGGCATCCACCTCCCTATGGGCAGGCCATTACTGAAGGGATAGGCATCCACCTCACTATGGAGTGGACATTACTGGGAGTGATAGGGATCCACCTCCCTATGGGGTGGACATTACTGAAGGGATAGGCATCCACCTCACTATGGGGTGGAGATTATTGAAGTGATAGGCATCAACCTCCCTATGTGGTGGACATTACTGAAGAGATAGGCATCCACCTCACTATGGGGTGGACATTACTGGGAGTGATAGGCATCCACCTCCCTACGGGGTGGATATTACTGAAGGGATAGGCATCCACCTCCCTATGGGGTGGACATTACTAAAGGGATAGGCATCCACCTCACTATGGAGTGATAGGGATCGACCTCCCTATGGGGTGGACATTACTGAAGGGATAGGCATCCACCTCACTATGGAGTGGACATTACTGGGAGTGATAGGCATCCACCTTTCTATGGGGTGGACATTATACTGAAGTGATAGGCATCCACCTCCCTATGGGGTAGACATTACTGAAGGGATAGGCATCCACCTCACTATGGAGTGGACATTACTGGGAGTGAAAGGCATCCACCTTCCTTTGGGGTGGACATTATACTGAAGTGATAGGCATCCACCTCCCTATGGGGTGGACATTACTGAAGGGATAGGCATCCACCTCACTATGGGGTGGACATTACTGGGAGTGATAGGCATCCACCTCCCTATGGGGTGGACATTACTGAAGGGATAGGCATCCACCTCCCTATGGGCTGGATATTACTGAAGGGATAGGCATCCACCTCACTATGGAGTGGACATTACTGGGAGTGATAGCCATAGGGGGACATTACTGAAGGGATAGGCATCCACCTCAATATGGAGTGGACATTGCTGGGAGTGATAGGGATCCACCTCCCTATGGGGTGGACATTACTGAAGGGATAGGCATCCACCTCACTATGGGGTGGAGATTATTGAAGTGATAGGCATCAACCTAACTATGTGGTGGACATTACTGAAGAGATAGGCATCCACCTCACTATGGGGTGGACATTACTGGGAGTGATAGGCATCCACCTCCCTACGGGGTGGACATTACTGAAGGGATAGGCATCCACCTCCCTATGGGGTGGACATTACTAAAGGGATAGGCATCCACCTCACTATGGAGTGATAGGGATCGACCTCCCTATGGGGTGGACATTACTAAAGGGATAGGCATCCACCTCACTATGGAGTGGACATTACTGGGAGTGATAGGCATCCACCTTTCTATGGGGTGGACATTATACTGAAGTGATAGGCATCCACCTCCCTATGGGGTAGACATTACTGAAGGGATAGGCATCCACCTCACTATGGAGTGGACATTACTGGGAGTGAAAGGCATCCACCTTCCTTTGGGGTGGACATTATACTGAAGTGATAGGCATCCACCTCCCTATGGGGTGGACATTACTGAAGGGATAGGCATCCACCTCACTATGGGGTGGACATTACTGGGAGTGATAGGCATCCACCTCCCTATGGGGTGGACATTACTGAAGGGATATGCCTCCACCTCCCTATGGGGCGGATATTACTGAAGGGATAGGCATCCACCTCACTATGGAGTGGACATTACTGGGAGTGATAGGCATCCACCTCCCTATGAGGTGGACAATCCTGAAGGGATAGGCATCCACCTCACTATGGGGTAGACATTACTGGGAGTGATAGGCATCCAATACCCTATGGGGTGCACATTACTGAAGGGATAGGCATCCACCTTCCTATGGGGTGGACATTACTGAAAGGATAGGCATCCACCTCACTAATGTTGTGGACATTACTGGGAGTGATTGGCATCCACCTCCCTATGGGGTGGACATTACTGAAATGATAGGCATCCACCTCACCATGGGGTAGACATTACTGGGAGTGATAGGCATCCACCTCCCTATGGGGTGGACATTACTGAAGGGATAGGCATCCACCTCACTAGGGGGTGGACATTACTGGGAGTGATAGGCATCCACCTTCCTATGGGGTGGACATTACTGAAGGGATAGGCATCCACCTCACTATGGGGTGGACATTACTGGGAGTGATTGGCATCCACCTCCCTATGGGGTAGACATTACTGAAGGGATAGGCATCCACCTCACTATGGGGTGGACATTACTGGGAGTGATAGGCATCCACCTTCCTATGGGGTGGACATTACTGAAGGGATAGGCATCCACCTCACTATGGGGTGGACATTACTGGGAGTGATAGCCATAGGGGGACATTACTGAAGGGATAGGCATCCACCTCACTATGGAGTGGACATTACTGGGAGTGATAGGGATCCACCTCCCTATGGGGTGGACATTACTGAAGGGATAGGCATCCACCTCACTATGGGGTGGAGATTACTGGGAGTGATAGGCATCCACCTCCCTATGAGGTGGACATTACTGAAGTGATAGGCATCCACCTCCCTATGGGGTGGACGTTACTGAAGGGATAGGCATCCACCTCACTATGGGGTGGACATTACTGGGAGTGATAGGCATCCACCTCCCTATGGGGTGGACATTACTGAAGGGATAGGCATCCACCTCACTATGGGGTGGACATTACTGGGAGTGATAGGCATCCACCTCCCTATAGGGTGGACATTACTGGGAGTGATAGGCATCCACCTCCCTATGGGATGGACATTACTGAAGGGATAGGCATCCACCTCACTAAGGGGTGGACATTACTGAAGGGATAGGCATCCACCTCCATATGGGGTGGACATTACTGAAGGGATAGGCATCCACCTCACTATGGGGAGGACATTACTGAAGTGATAGGCATCCACCTCCCTATGGGGTGGACGTTACTGAAGGGATAGGCATCCACCTCACTATGGGGTGTACATTACTGGGAGTGATAGACATCCACCTCCCTATGGGGTGGACATTACTGGGAGTGATAGGCATCCACCTCCCTATAGGGTGGACATTACTGGGAGTGATAGGCATCCACCTCCCTATGGGATGGACATTACTGAAGGGATAGGCATCCACCTCACTAAGGGGTGGACATTACTGAAGGGATAGGCATCCACCTCCATATGGGGTGGACATTACTGAAGGGATAGGCATCCACCTCACTATGGGGTGGACATTACTGAAGGAATAGGCATCCACCTCACTATGGGGTGTACATTACTGGGAGTGATAGACATCCACCTCCCTATAAGGTGGATATTACTGAAAGGATAGGCATCCACCTCCCTATGGGGTGGACATTATTGAAGGGATAGGCATCCACCTCTCTATGGGGTGGACATTACCGGGAGTGATAGGCATCCACCTCCCTATGGGGTGGACATTACTGAAGGGATAGGCATCCACCTCACCATGGGGTGGACATTACTGGGAGTGGTAGGCATCCACCTCCCTATGGGGTGGACAGTACTGAAGGGATAGGCATCCACATCACTATGGGGTGGACATTACTGAAGGGATAGGCAGCCACCTCACTATGGGGTGGACATTACTGAAGGGATAGGCATCCACCTCACTATGGGGTGGACATTACTGGGAGTGATAGGCATCCACCTCCCTATGGGGTAGACATTACTGAAGGGATAGGCATCCACCTCACTATGGGGTGGACATTACTGGGAGTGATAGGCATCCACCTCCCTATGGGGTAGACATTACTGAAGGGATAGGCATCCACCTCACTATGGGGTGGACATTACTGGGAGTGATAGGCATCCACCTTCCTATGGGGTGGACATTACTGAAGGGATAGGCATCCACCTCACTAGGGGGTGGACATTACTGGGAGTGATAGGCATCCACCTTCCTATGGGGTGGACATTACTGAAGGGATAGGCATCCACCTCACTATGGGGTGGACATTACTGGGAGTGATAGGCATCCACCTCCCTATGGGGTAGACATAACTGAAGGGATAGGCATCCACCTCACTATGGGGTGGACATTAGTGGAAGTGATAGGCATCCACCTTCCTATGGGGTGGACATTACTGAAGGGATAGGCATCCACCTCACTATGCGGTGGACATTACTGGGAGTGATAGCCATAGGGGGACATTACTGAAGGGATAGGCATCCACCTCACTATGGAGTGGACATTACTGGGAGTGATAGGGATCCACCTCCCTATGAGGTGGACATTACTGAAGGGATAGGCATCCACCTCACTATGGGGTGGAGATTACTGGGAGTGATAGGCATCCACCTCCCTATGGGGTGGAGATTACTGGGAGTGATAGGCATCCACCTCCCTATGGTGTGGACATTACTGGGAGTGATAGGCATCCACCTCCCTATGGGGTGGACATTATTGAAGTGATACGCATCAACCTCCCTATGGAGTGGACATTACTGGGAGTGATAGGCATCCACCTTTCTATGGAGTGGACATTATACTGAAGTGATAGGCATCCACCTCCCTATGGGGTGGACATTACTGAAGAGATAGGCATCCACCTCACTATGGAGTGGACATTACTGGGAGTGATAGGCATCCACCTTTCTATGGAGTGGACATTATACTGAAGTGATAGGCATCCACCTCCCTATGGGGTAGACATTACTGAAGGGATAGGCATCCACCTCACTATGGAGTGGACATTACTGGGAGTGAAAG
Source organism: Calotriton arnoldi (assembly GCA_963921515.1). Lineage (NCBI taxonomy): Eukaryota > Metazoa > Chordata > Amphibia > Caudata > Salamandridae > Calotriton > Calotriton arnoldi. The sequence continues at coordinate 93,532 of CAWUFW010012703.1, forward strand.
GCATCCACCTTCTTTTGGGGTGTACATTATACTGAAGTGATAGGCATCCACCTCCCTATGGGGTGGACATTACTGAAGGGATAGGCATCCACATCACTATGGGGTGGACATTACTGGGAGTGATAGGCATCCACCTCCCTATGGGGTGGACATTACTGAAGGGATAGGCATCCACCTCCCTATGGGGTGGATATTACTGAAGGGATAGGCATCCACCTCACTATGGATTGGACATTACTGGGAGTGATAGGCATCCACCTCCCTATGGGGTGGACATTACTGGGAAAGATAGGCATCCACCTCCCTATGGTGTGGACAATCCTGAAGGGATAGGCATCCACCTCACTATGGGGTAGACATTACTGGGAGTGATAGGCATCCACCACCCTATGAGGTGCACATTACTGAAGGGATAGGCATCCACCTTCCTATGGGGTGGACATTACTGAAAGGATAGGCATCCACCTCACTATTGGGTGGACATTACTGGGAGTGATTGGCATCCACCTCCCTATGGGGTGGACATTACTGAAATGATAGGCATCCACCTCACCAGCGGGTAGACATTACTGGGAGTGATAGGCATCCACCTCCCTATGGGGTGGACATTACTGAAGGGATAGGCATCCACCTCACTAGGGGGTGGACATTACTGGTAGTGATAGGCATCCACCTTCCTATGGGGTGGACATTACTGAAGGGATAGGCATCCACCTCACTATGGGGTGGACATTACTGGGAGTGATAGGCATCCACCTCCCTATGGGGTAGACATAACTGAAGGGATAGGCATCCACCTCACTATGGGGTGGACATTAGTGGAAGTGATAGGCATCCACCTTCCTATGGGGTGGACATTACTGAAGGGATAGGCATCCACCTCACTATGGGGTGGACATTACTGGGAGTGATAGCCATAGGGGGACATTACTGAAGGGATAGGCATCCACCTCACTATGGAGTGGACATTACTGGGAGTGATAGGGATCCACCTCCCTATGAGGTGGACATTACTGAAGGGATAGGCATCCACCTCACTATGGGGTGGAGATTACTGGGAGTGATAGGCATCCACCTCCCTATGGGGTGGACATTACTGAAGTGATAGGCATCCACCTCCCTATGGGGTGGACATTACTGATGGGATAGGTATCCACCTCACTATGGGTTGGACATTACTGGGAGTGATAGGCATCCACCTCCCTATGGGGTGGATATTACTGAAAGGATAGGCATCCACCTCCCTATGGGGTGGACTTACTGAAGGGATAGGCATCCACCTCTCTATGGGGTGGACATTACTGGGAGTGATAGGCATCCACCTCCCTATGGGGTGGACATTACTGAAGGGATAGGCATCCACCTCACCATGGGGTGGACATTACTGGGAGTGGTAGGCATCCACCTCCCTATGGGGTGGTCATTACTGGGAGTGATAGGCATCCACCTCCCTATAGGGTGGACATTACTGGGAGTGATAGGCATCCACCTCCCTATGGGGTGGACATTACTGAAGGGATAGGCATCCACCTCACTAAGGGGTGGACATTACTGAAGGGATAGGCATCCACCTCCATATGGGGTGGACATTACTGAAGGGATAGGCATCCACCTCACTATGGGGTGGACATTACTGAAGGAATAGGCATCCACCTCACTATGGAGTGTACATTACTGGGAGTGATAGACATCCACCTCCCTATACGGTGGATATTACTGAAAGGATAGGCATCCACCTCCCTATGGGGTGGACTTACTGAAGGGATAGGCATCCACCTCTCTATGGGGTGGACATTACTGGGAGTGATAGGCATCCACCTCCCTATGGGGTGGACATTACTGAAGGGATAGGCATCCACCTCACCATGGGGTGGACATTACTGGGAGTGGTAGGCATCCACCTCCCTATGGGGTGGACATTACTGAAGGGATAGGCATCCACATCACTATGGGGTGGACATTACTGAAGGGATAGGCAGCCACCTCACTATGGGGTGGACATTACTGGGAGTGATAGGCATCCACCTCCCTATGGGGTGGACATTACTGAAGGGATAGGCATCCACCTCACTATGGGGAGGACATTACTGGGAGTCATAGGCATCCACCTCCCTATGGGGTGGACATTACTGAAGGGATAGGCATCCACCTCACTATGGGGTGGACATTACTGAAAGGATAGGCATCCACCTCACTATGGGGTGTACATTACTGGGAGTGATAGACATCCACCTGCCTATGGGGTGGACATTACTGGGAGTGATAGGCATCCACCTCCCTATGGGGTGGACATTACTGAAGGGATAGGCATCCACCTCACTATGGGGAGGACATTACTGGGAGTCATAGGCATTCACCTCCCTATGGGGTGGACATTACTGAAGGGATAGGCATCCACCTCACTATGGGGTGGACATTACTGAAAGGATAGGCATCCACCTCACTATGGGGTGTACATTACTGGGAGTGATAGACATCCACCTCCCTATGGGGTGGACATTACTGAAGGGAAAGACATCCACCTCCCTATGGGGAGGACATTACTGAATGGATAGGCATCCACCTCCCTATGGGGGGACATTACTGAAGGGATAGGCATCCACCTCCCTATGGGGTGGACATTACTGAAGGGATAGGCATCCACCTCACTATGGGGTGGACATTACTGGGAGTGATAGGCATCCGCCTCCCTATGGGGTGGACATTACTGAAGGGATAGGCATCCACCTCCCTATGGGGTGGAGATTACTGGGAGTGATAGGCATCCACCTCCCTATGGGGTGGACATTACTGAAGTGATAGGCATCCACCTCCCTATGGGGTGGACATTACTGAAGGGATAGGCATCCACCTCACTATGGGGTGGACATTACTGGGAGTGATAGGCATCCACCTCCCTATGGGGTGGACATTACTGAAGGGATAGGCATCCACCTCACTATGGGGTGGACATTACTGGGAGTGATAGGCATCCACCTCCCTATAGGGTGGACATTACTGGGAGTGATAGGCATCCACCTCCCTATGGGGTGGACATTACTGAAGGGATAGGCATCCACCTCACTAAGGGGTGGACATTACTGAAGGGATAGGCATCCACCTCCATATGGGGTGGACATTACTGAAGGGATAGGCATCCACCTCACTATGGGGTGGACATTACTGAAGGAATAGGCATCCACCTCACTATGGGGTGTACATTAATGGGAGTGATAGACAGCCACCTCCCTATGGGGTGGACATTACTGAAGGGATAGGCATCCACCTCACCATGGATTGGACATTACTGGGAGTGGTAGGCATCCACCTCCCTATGGGGTGGACATTACTGAAGGGATAGGCATCCACATCACTATGGGGTGGACATTACTGAAGGGATAGGCAGCCACCTCACTATGGGGTGGACATTACTGGGAGTGATAGGCATCCACCTCCCTATGGGGTGGACATTACTGAAGGGATAGGCATCCACCTCACTATGGGGAGGACATTACTGCGAGTCATAGGCATCCACCTCCCTATGGGGTGGACATTACTGAAGGGATATGCATCCACCTCACTATGGGGTGGACATTACTGAAAGGATAGGCATCCACCCCACTATGGGGTGTACATTACTGGGAGTGATACACATCCACCTCCCTATGGGGTGGACATTACTGAAGGGAAAGACATCCACCTCCCTATGGGGAGGACATTACTGAAGGGATAGGCATCCACCTCACTATGGGGTGCACATTACTAGGAGTGATAGGCATCCACCACCCTATGGGGTGGACATTACTGAAGGGATAGGCATCCACCTCCCTATGGGGTGGACATTACTGGGAGTGATAGGCATCCACCACCCTATGGGGTGGACATTACTGAAGGGATAGGCATCCACCTCTCTATGGGGTGGACATTACTGGGAGTGATAGGCATCCACCTCCCTATTGGGGTGGACGTTACTGAAGGGATAGGCATCCACCTCCCTATGGGGTGGACATTACTGAAGGAAAAGACATCCACCTCCCTATGGGGTGGACATTACTGAATGGATAGGCATCCACCTCCCTATAGGGTGGACATTACTGAAGGGATAGGCATCCACCTCACTATGGGGTGCACATTACTAGGAGTGATAGGCATCCACCTCCCTATGGGGTGGACATTACTGAAGGGATAGGCATCCACCTCACTATGGGGTGGACATTACTGAAGGGATAGGCATCCACCTCCCTATGGGGTGGACATTACTGGGAGTGATAGGCATCCACCACCCTATGGGGTGGACATTACTGAAGGGATAGGCATCCACCTCACTATGGGGTGGACATTACTGGGAGTGATAGGCATCCACCTCCCTATGGGGTGGCCATTACTGAAGGGATAGGCATCCACCTCACTATGGGGTGGACATTACTGGGAGTGATAGGCATCCACCTCCCTATGGGCAGGCCATTACTGAAGGGATAGGCATCCACCTCACTATGGAGTGGACATTACTGGGAGTGATAGGGATCCACCGCCCTATGGGGTGGACATTACTGAAGGGATAGGCATCCACCTCACTATGGGGTGGAGATTATTGAAGTGATAGGCATCAACCTCCCTATGTGGTGGACATTACTGAAGAGATAGGCATCCACCTCACTATGGGGTGGACATTACTGGGAGTGATAGGCATCCACCTCCCTACGGGGTGGACATTACTGAAGGGATAGGCATCCACCTCCCTATGGGGTGGACATTACTGAAAGGATAGGCATCCACCTCACTATGGGGTGGACATTACTGGGAGTGATTGGCATCCACCTCCCTATGGGGTGCACATTACTGAAGGGATAGGCATCCACCTTCCTATGGGGTGGACATTACTGAAAGGATAGGCATCCACCTCCCTATGGGGTGGACATTACTGGGAGTGATAGGCATCCACCTCCCTATGGGGTGGACAATCCTGAAGGGATAGGCATCCACCTCACTATGGGATAGACATTACTGGGAGTGATAGGCATCCACCACCCTATGGGGTGCACATTACTGAAGGGATAGGCATCCACCTTCCTATGGGGTGGACATTACTGAAAGGATAGGCATCCACCTCACTATGGGGTGGACATTACTGGGAGTGATTGGCATCCACCTCCCTATGGGGTGGACATTACTGAAATGATAGGCATCCACCTCACCATGGGGTAGACATTACTGGGAGTGATAGGCATCCACCTCCCTATGGGGTGGACATTACTGAAGGGATAGGCATCCACCTCACTAGGGGTGGACATTACTGGGAGTGATAGGCATCCACCTTCCTATGGGGTGGACATTACGGAAGGGATAGGCATCCACCTCACTATGGGGTGGACATTACTGGGAGTGATAGGCATCCACCTCCCTATGGGGTAGACATTACTGAAGGGATAGGCATCCACCTCACTATGGGGTGGACATTACTGGGAGTGATAGGCATCCACCTTCCTATGGGGTGGACATTACTGAAGGGATAGGCATCCACCTCACTATGGGGTGGACATTACTGGGAGTGATAGCCATAGGGGGACATTACTGAAGGGATAGGCATCCACCTCACTATGGAGTGGACATTACTGGGAGTGATAGGGATCCACCTCCCTATCGGGTGGACATTACTGAAGGGATAGGCATCCACCTCACTATGGGGTGGACATTACTGGGAGTGATAGGCATCCACCTCCCTATAGGGTGGACATTACTGGGAGTGATAGGCATCAACCTCCCTATGGGGTGGACATTACTGAAGGGATAGGCATCCACCTCACTATGGGGTGGACATTACTGGGAGTGATAGGCATCCACCTCCCTATGGGGTGGACATTACTGAAGGGATAGGCATCCACCTCACTATGGGGTGGACATTACTGGGAGTGATAGGCATCCACCTCCCTATAGGGCGGACATTACTGGGAGTGATAGGCATCCACCTCCCTATGCGGTGGATATTACTGAAAGGATAGACATCCACCTCCCTATGGGGTGGACTTACTGAAGGGATAGGCATCCACCTCTCTATGGGGTGGACATTACTGGGAGTGATAGGCATCCACCTCCCTATGGGGTGGACATTACTGAAGGGATAGGCATCCACCTCACCATGGGGTGGACATTACTGGGAGTGGTAGGCATCCACCTCCCTATGGGGTGGACATTACTGAAGGGATAGGCATCCACATCACTATGGGGTGGACATTACTGAAGGGATAGGCAGCCACCTCACTATGGGGTGGACATTACTGGGAGTGATAGGCATCCACCTCCCTATGGGGTGGACATTACTGAAGGGATAGGCATCCACCTCACTATGGGGAGGACATTACTGGGTGTCATAGGCATCCACCTCCCTATGGGGTGGACATTACTGAAGGGATAGGCATCCACCTCACTATGGGGTGGACATTACTGAAAGGATAGGCATCCACCTCACTATGGGGTGTACATTACTGGGAGTGATACACATCCACCTCCCTATGGGGTGGATATTACTGAAGGGAAAGACATCCACCTCCCTATGGGGAGGACATTACTGAATGGATAGGCATCCACCTCCCTATGGGGGGGACATTACTGAAGGGATAGGCATCCACCTCACTATGGGGTGCACATTACTAGGAGTGATAGGCATCCACCTCCCTATGGGGTGGACATTACTGAAGGGATAGGCATCCACCTCACTTTGGGGTGGACATTACTGAAGGGATAGGCATCCACCTCCCTATGGGGTGGACATTACTGGGAGTGATAGGCATCCACCACCCTATGGGGTGGACATTACTGAAGGGATAGGCATCCACCTCTCTATGGGGTGGACATTACTGGGGTTGATAGGCATCCACCTCCCTATGGGGTGGACGTTACTGAAGGGATAGGCATCCACCTCCCTATGGGGTGGACATTACTGAAGGGAAAGACATCCACCTCCCTATGGGGTGGACATTACTGAATGGAAAGGCATCCACCTCCCTATGGGGTGCACATTACTGAAGGGATAGGCATCCACCTCACTATGGGGTGCACATTACTAGGAGTGATAGGCATCCACCTCCCTATGGGGTGGACATTACTGAAGGGATAGGCATCCACCTCACTATGGGGTGGACATTACTGAAGGGATAGGCATCCACCTCCCTATGGGGTGGACATTACTGGGAGTGATAGGCATCCACCACCCTATGGGGTGGACATTACTGAAGGGATAGGCATCCACCTCACTATGGGGTGGACATTACTGGGAGTGATAGGCATCCACCTCCCTATGGGGTGGCCATTACTGAAGGGATAGGCATCCACCTCCCTATGGGGTGGACATTACTGGGAGTGATAGGCATCCACCTCCCTATGGGCAGGCCATTACTGAAGGGATAGGCATCCACCTCACTATGGGGTGGACATTACTTGGAGTGATAGGCATCCACATCCCTATGGGGTGGACATTACTGAAGTGATAGGCATCCACCTCACTATGGGGTGGACATTACTAGGAGTGATAGGCATCCACCTCCCTATGGGGTGGACATTACTGAAGGGATAGGCATCCACCTCACTATAGGGTGGACATTACTGAAGGGATAGGCATCCACCTCACTATGGGGTGGATATTACTGGAAGTGATAGGCATCCACCACCCTATGGGGTGGACATTACTGAAGGGATAGGCATCCATCTCACTATGGGGTGGACTTTACTGAGAGTGATAGGCATCCACCTCCCTATGGGGTGGACATTACTGAAGGGATAGGCATCCACCTCACTATGGGGTGGACATTACTGAAGGGATAGAAGGGATAGGCATCCACCTCTCTATGGGGTGGACATTACTGGGAGTGATAGGCATCCACCTCCCTATGTGGTGGACATTACTGAAGAAACAGGCATCCAACCTCACTATGGATTCGACATTACTGGTAGTGATAGGCATCCACCTCCCTATGGCGTGGACATTACTGAAGGGATAGGCATCCACCTCCCTACGGGATACACATTACTGAAGGGATAGGCATCCACCTCACTATGGAGTGGACAATAATGGGAGTGATAGGGATCCACCTCCCTATGGGGTGGGCATAACTGAAGGGATAGGCATCCACCTCACTATGGGGTGGACATTACTGAAGGGATAGGCATCCACCTCACTATGGGGTGGACATTTCTGGGAGTGATGGGCATCCACCTCCCTATGAGGTGGACATTACTGAAGGGATAGGCATCCACCTCCTTATGGGGTGGACATTACTGGGAGTGATAGGCATCCACCTCCCTATGGGGTGGACATTACTGAAGAGATAGGCACACACCTCACTATGGGGTGGACATTACTGAAGGCATAGGCATCCACCTCACTATGGGGTGTACATTACTGGGAGTGATCGACATCCACCTCCCTATGCGGTGGATATTACTGAAAGGATAGGCATCCACCTCCCTATGGGGTGGACATTACTGAAGGGATAGTCATCCACCTCTCTATGGGGTGGACATTACTGGGAGTGATAGGCATCCACCTCCCTACGGGGTGGACATTACTGAAGGGATAGGCATCCACCTCACCATGGGCTGGACATTACAGGGAGTTTTAGGCATCCACCTCCCTATGGGGTGGACATTACTGAAGGGATAGGCATCCACCTCACCATGTGGTGGACATTACTGGGAGTGGTAGGCATCCACCTCCCTATGGGGTGGACATTACTGAAGGGATAGGCATCCACATCACTGTGGGGTGGACATTACTGAAGGGATAGGCAGCCACCTCACTATGGGGTGGACATTACTGGGAGTGATAGGCATCCACCTCCCTATGGGATGGACATTACTGAAGGGATAGGCATCCACCTCACTATGGGGAGGACATTACTGGGAGTCATAGGCATCCACCTCCCTATGGGGTGGACATTACTGAAGGGATAGGCATCCACCTCACTATGGGGTGGACATTACTGAAAGGATAGGCATCCACCTCACTATGGGGTGTACATTACTGGAAGTGATAGACATCCACCTCCCTATGGGGTGGACATTACTGAAGGGAAAAACATCCACCTCCCTATGGGGTGGACATTACTGAATGGATAGGCATCCACCTCTCTATGGGGTGGACATTACTGGGAGTGATAGGCATCCACCTCCCTATGGGGTGGACATTACTGAAGGGATAGGCATCCACCTCACTATGGGGTGGACATTACTGGTAGTGAAAGGCATCCACCTCCCTATGGGGTGGACATTACTGAAGGGATAGGCATCCACCTCACTATGGGGTGTACATTAATGTGAGTGATAGGGACCCACCTCACTATGGGGTGGACATTGCTGAAGGGATAGGCATCCACCTCACAATGGGGTGGACATTACTGAAGTGATAGGCATCCACCTCCCTTTGGACTGGACATTACTGAAGGGATAGGCATCCATCTCCCTATGGGGTGGGCATTACTGGGAGTGATAGGCATCCACCTCCTAATGGGGTGGCCATTACTGAAATGATAGGCATCCACCTCCCTATGGGGTGGACAATACTGGGAGTGGTAGGCATCCACCTCCCTATGGGGTGGACATTACTGAAGGGATAGGCATCCACATCACTATGGGGTGGACATTACTGAAGGGATAGGCAGCCACCTCACTATGGGGTGGACATTACTGGGAGTGATAGGCATCCACCTCCCTATGGGATGGACATTACTGAAGGGATAGGCATCCACCTCACTATGGGGAGGACATTACTGGGAGTCATAGGCATCCACCTCCCTATGGGGTGGACATTACTGAAGGGATAGGCATCCACCTCACTATGGGGTGGACATTACTGAAAGGATAGGCATCCACCTCACTATGGGGTGTACATTACTGGAAGTGATAGACATCCACCTCCCTATGGGGTGGACATTACTGAAGGAAAAACATCCACCTCCCTATGGGGTGGACATTACTGAATGGATAGGCATCCACCTCTCTATGGGGTGGACATTACTGGGAGTGATAGGCATCCACCTCCCTATGGGGTGGACATTACTGAAGGGATAGGCATCCACCTCACTATGGGGTGGACATTACTGGTAGTGAAAGGCATCCACCTCCCTATGGGGTGGACATTACTGAAGGGATAGGCATCCACCTCACTATGGGGTGTACATTAATGTGAGTGATAGGGACCCACCTCACTATGGGGTGGACATTGCTGAAGGGATAGGCATCCACCTCACAATGGGGTGGACATTACTGAAGTGATAGGCATCCACCTCCCTTTGGACTGGACATTACTGAAGGGATAGGCATCCATCTCCCTATGGGGTGGGCATTACTGGGAGTGATAGGCATCCACCTCCTAATGGGGTGGCCATTACTGAAATGATAGGCATCCACCTCCCTATGGGGTGGACAATACTGGGAGTGATAGGTGTGAGAAGTTGGCCTGGTATATGCTGTCCACTAATTATAGTGGGCACCTTGCACCAGTCCAAACAACCCCTTATTGGAAATAGGTTAAAGACAACCTTTATTGAAAGCTATCCTAGTGGTAGCTATGGAGAGCAGCCTTCAGGCTAAGTCTTGAAGGAATGTAAAGCAGCTTGTTTTACCAGTCTATAATCTCTTGAGTGACCAAATGAAAGAGGACCACACCAGGTATATATTCAAAATATATGTATTTATTGCTAAACACACCCCTCTAGTCTCTTTATGAGGCTAGAGTTCGAATTACATAAGTTATAAGTTAGTTATTAACAGTAATAGCACAAATACACGTTTGCGCCCTAGGGGCGTACCAAACCATATACCAATAAAGTGGTATAAGAACCACGACTGAGCTAGACACAAGGCCTAGAGCCTGTAGAAGTGCTTGGACCACAAGGAACCATCCAAGGTAGTGACACAGGGGACCCACGGGGGACGCGTGCAGTGTGATAACACAGCCGCGAATCGCCGTTGACTTCTATGGGGAAAGTCGCGGTTGGAATTTTAAAGAGAAGGGACACTTAGAGGAGGACTTGGAGCAAACCCTTTTAGAACTGGGTCGTTCTAGAGTCTATACCCACGGGAGCACCGGAGTACTCGAGTTACCTCACCCAGGGAAGCCGGGTGCATAGGTGTCTTTCGGGGTCGGGTTTCGTCGTCGTTTTCAATGGCGATCTGCTGCAAAGTGCTGCTGGCGACCAAGTCGAAAGTGTTCGGGTGGATCCAAAGGTGGATCGAAGATCTGAAGAACCTGAAAGCAGAGGGGACAGAGTCTGGGTCACTAGCCAGTGACCAGGAAGGCGATGAGCGAATGCCCACCGATGTCGGGTGCTTCAGGTAGGTTGACGGTCGTCTTGACTCTTCAGCCACGAGGTCCAGGAGGTGTCGACGACGACCAGGAGCTGGAATCGAGCTGTCCCACAACGTCTGTCGATTGCTGAGGTGTCGGCGACTGGATTGGACCCAACAAGCCTTGGCAACGGCAAGTCTTGTGGAAATAGAAGAAGGACGGTGGTGCAGACCAGCAAGGTCTGAGGGACTCACCCAGCAAAGTTAAGTCAGGGCACGCCTGGAGCAACCACGGAAGCCCAAGCAGGATAAGATTGGCCTTCGGGAGGGCCTACTAGCCAACGGACTAGCGACCGCAAAGGAGCCTCAAGTGGACGCACTTGGAGCTGGCTCACGGGACACTCGTGGAGTGGAGGCCAGTGATCTTCAGTGCAGTCGGTGCTGGAGGCGGGGGCTACTCGGAGCCCAAAGCACAACTTCGTGGGACCCCAGGAAGAGGATGCACTTGCAAATGTGCTCGGTGTCCAGGGGTCACGGTTTCACGTTACCCACGACAGCTATGGGCCTCAGCTTTGCTGGGGACTCAGGGCAGCCTCGGGGAAGTCTGAAAATCTACCTCTGGTGATGCAAAGATTTCGGCGTCCGGCGGGAGCTTCGGCGATGCAGACCGGACAATTGCTTCTTTGGTGCCTGCCAAGCAGGGGAGTCACTCTGTTGTGCCCTGTGACACAAGTAGACGCTGGTAGCCAAGTAGAGTTCATAAGTACCTTTATTCAGTAGCTGGTCCAGGTACATGAAGATGGTACACAAGTACATTAGACGGGTAATCCAGGTAAACAGGTGATGGTGAAGTAGGTTAGCCTGTAGTCAACCCTTAGTTCCATGTAACAGCAAACCCCACCAGGAGCAGCCTGCCTGCTGCTCAGCCCCCTTCTAACTGTCATTCCACACTCATGCAGGCACCAACATTCCATGCATCACTGTATTGTCAACATTCTACAGTAAACACATACATTGGCTGAGCAGCAGGAGAAGAGTAAACTGCACCTTGTAAGTAACTTATGCAGGGCATAACACACTCCTTGACCCCAAGGGAGATTCTTCAGTCCTCTAATCTTAAAGTAGAGCGTCGAAGGTCCAGGATTCTGTGTCAGAGTTTCGTCCAGGTAAATCTAAAGTCCTAAGGACTGGGGTCCCATACTTATACTAAGGTAGGGGGTTGGACATACTCTGGGGACCCACCTATGGGAGGGTCAGGGCAGAGGGGTGGTTACACCCCTTTACCTTTGTCCAGTTTCGCGCCAGAGCAGGGGCTGGAAGCCCCTGAGCCGGTTTGAACTGGGGTATGCACAGGGACACCAAATGTGCCCCCAGTGCAGGACTTCAAAGCACCAGAGAGTGCACCCGCCCAGCCCCAATACACACTATCCTGTCTGGGGAGGTGGTCACACCTCCCTGGGACAGGAAACCTATTGTCCAGGCATCCCCTGCCGGAGTTTTGGTCAGCAGCAGGAGGCCAGACTCGTGTCTGTGGCAGCGGCATCCATTTTGTGATGCCAGGGCTTGGAAAGAAGTTACCGGGCAGGCCGGTGTGTACATGTCTCTCCCTCTAGAACGGTGGAATGCTACCCCGCCGCCAGAACTGGTGGGGGTAGTATTACAAGATGTTTGACACCAAACACGACATGTTTCCGTGCAGCCATCCCAAAGTTAGCATTTAACGCGGGGTTATAATGCGCTTAAGAGTATATGGTCAGGCTGCACTACAAACAGCATCAGAGAAGGGTCTCCGAACGCTGCAGAGGGGCCCTGCTCATGCAGGGGCACCCTCTCACATAGGAACCATGCACTCTGCCTTCAGGATTGATAAGGCCTGCCATAGGAGTGACTTTTAGGTTTATATGTGTGTATGTATGTAGTGATATAGGTAACCTATATCACAGTAAGGGGTACATGCACCACCTTACCCAGGCTGCAGTAGCAGACCTGTGGTGTCCTTTTGGCTGGCCTTCCAGGGGTGGCACAATACATGCTGCAGCCCCTTGTAGGCCTCTGAGGTACCTATGCCCTGGGTACATAGTATACCATATACTAGGGACTTACAAGGGCACTCCAGATTCCAATCAGAGATGTGCCTAAGGCACATGGAAACCATTTTAGAGAGGAAGCAGCTAGGCTGGGGTTCTGATTAGCAGGGCCCCAGCCAGACTAAAGTCGAAAAACAGTGAAGCATCAGCAAAAAGTGGGGGTACCCATGTGAAGCAGATCCTACTCTCCTACACAACCCCCCAAACGTAGGGACATTAAACTAACCTTGCCCAGTTAAGTCTTCATGTTCTAAGTGGAAGTACCTAGAGAGTCCATCTGCATTGGCATGGTTACTCCCAGGTCTATGTTCCACTGTGAAGTCCATCCCCTGTAGGGAAATGGACCACCTAAGCAGTTTGGGGTTTTCACCCTTCATTTGTTTTAGCCATAAGAGGGGCTTATGGTCTGTTTGAACAAGGAAGTGAGTACCAAACAAGTATGGCCTCAACTTCTTCAGTGCCCAGACCACAGCAAAGGCCTCCCTCTCAATGGCTGACCAATGTTTCTCTCTAGGGGTCAGGCTTCTGCTAATGAAAGCTACTGGCTGATCCTGACCTTCATCATTCAATTGTGACAGTACAGCCCCTACCCCCAATTCAGATGCATCTGTTTGGACAATGAACTTCATGGAGTAATCAGGACTCTGTAGAATGGGAGCAGTGCACATGGCCTGCTTTAGGTCATCAAATGCCTTTTGACAGCTAACTGTCCACTGAACCTTTTTGGGCATTTTCTTGGAAGTTAAGTCATTCAGGGGTGTCACTATTGATCCATACCCCTTGACAAATCTCCTATAGTACCCAGTCAGGCCTAAAAAGGCTCTCACCTGAGTCTGGGTAGTTGGAGCAGTCCAGTCCATGATGGTCTGGATCTTGCTCTGCAAGGGTTGAACCTGGCCTCCACCCACAAGGTGGCCCAGGTACACAACCTGACTCTGCCCTATCTGGCACTTGGTGGCCTTGATAGTCAGGCCTGCTTTCTGCAGGGCCTGTAAAACATTTCTGAGGTGGACCAGGTGATCCTCCCAGGTGGAGCTGAAGACAGCAATATCATCCAGATATGCTGCACTATAGGCTTCCAGACCTGTAAGGACTGTATTCACCAACCTCTGAAAAGTGGCAGGTGCATTCTTCAGACCAAAGGGCATCACCACAAATTGATAATGCCCACTAGGGGTTGAGAATGCTGTTTTTGGCTTTGCATCATCAGCTAGTCTGATCTGCCAGTAGCCAGCTCTCAGGTCAAATGTGCTTAGATACTTGGCTGAGGCCAAAGTGTCTATTAGCTCATCTGCCCTAGGTATTGGATGGGCATCAGTCCTAGTGACTGCATTGAGACCCCTGTAGTCCACACAAAACCTCATCTCTCTTTTCCTACCATTGGTGTGAGGTTTTGGCACAAGGAGCACTGGACTAGCCCAAGGGCTATCTGAGGGTTCAATAACTCCCAAATCCAACATTTTCTGGACTTCTGTCCTGATACAGTCCCTGACATGGTCAGGTTGCCTATAAATCTTATTTTTAATAGGCAGACTGTCCCCAGTGTCCACTTCATGAGTGCACCAGGTGGTCTGACTGGGTGTCAGTGAGAACATGTGTCTGAACTGATTGAGCACCTGTCTGCAATCAGTCTGTTGCTGGGTAGTGAGGCTGCCTGCCAAGGCTACACCATCCACTGACCCATCATCAGGGTTCTGTGAGAGCAGGTCAGGGAGTGGGTCACTCTCTTCCTCCTGTCCCTCATCAGTAGCCATGAGCAAGCCCATGTCTGCCCTGTCCACATATGGTTTTAACCTGTTGACATGGAGAACCCTGTGGGGACTCCTGGGTGTTCCTAGGTCTACTAAGTAGGTAACCTCACCCTTCTGTTCAACAATGGTATGGGGTCCACTCCATTTGTCTTGGAGAGCTGCTGGGGCCACTGGCTCCAACACCCACACCTTCTGTCCTGGCTGGTAAACAATCAGTACAGCCGTTTGGTCATGCCAGGCTTTTTGAAGTTCTTGGCTAGCCTCAAGGTTTTTAGTTGCCTTTTTCATGTACTCAGCCATCCTGGAGCGGAGACCAAGTACATAGTCCACTATGTCTTGCTTTGGGGGCTTGAGAGGTAACTCCCATCCTTCCTTCACCAAGCACAATGGACCCCTGACAGGGTGACCAAACAAAAGTTCAAAAGGGCTGTAGCCAACCCCCTTTTGAGGCACCTCCCTGTATGCAAATAAAAGGCAGGGCAAGAGTATGTCCCATCTTCGCCTAAGCTTTTCTGGGAGCCCTTTAATCATGCCCTTCAAGGTTTTGTTGAATCTCTCAACTAAACCATTGCATTGTGGGTGATAGGGTGTGGTGAACTTGTAAGTCACTCCACACTCCTTCCACATTGCTTTCAAGTATCCAGACATAAAGTTAGCACCCCTGTCTGATACAACCTCCTTAGGGAAGCCCACTCTTGAGAAAATTCCCAGGAGGGCCCTTGCCACCACAGGTGCTGTAGTGGTCCTAAGGGGAATAGCCTCTGGGTACCTGGTGGCATGATCCACTACCACCAGGATAAACCTGTGCCCAGATGCTGTTTGGGGATCCATGGGACCAACAATGTCAATCCCTACCCTTTCAAAGGGAACCCCCACCACAGGTAGTGGTATCAGGGGGGCCTTTGTAGTGCCACCTGCCTTGCCACTGGCCTGGCAGGTTACACAGGAGCAACAAAACTCCTTGGTGTCTTCAGACATATGGGGCCAGTGAAAGTGAGGGACAAGTCTGTCCCAAGTCTTGTTCTGGCCCAGGTGACCTGCTAAGGGAATGTCATGGGCTAGGGTCAATAGGAAGCCCCTGAACTTCAGAGGTATAACCAACCTCCTGGTGGCACCAGGCTTGGGGTCTCTACACTCTGAGTACAAGAGTCCATCATCCCAATACACTGTATGGGGACCACTAGCTTTCCCAGCAGCCTCAGCAGCAGCTTGCTGTCTGAGCGGTTCAAGAGAGGGGCAGCTCTGCTGCTCCTGGCTCAGATCTGCCCTGGAAGGGCCCCCTGTCCCCAAGAACTCAACCTGGTCAGGTTCAAGCTCCTCTGGGACAGTTCCTTCCTCAGGACTGAGATCATCCCCCTTAAGAGACTGATCTTCCTTCTGAGCCAAGGGGGAAGGCACTGCCTTTACCCTACTACTCCTCTTCTTGGAGGGCACTTGGTCCATTATTCCAGAATCCAAGGCCTGTCCAGTGTTAGACATTTTGCTCTGTGACCTGGTCACAGCAAACACATCTGCAGGGATCCCCAGCATTTCTGCATGGGTCCTGAGCTCCACTTCTGCCCAAGCTGAAGTTTCAAGATCATTGCCAAGCAAGCATTCCACTGGTAGGTTTGCACTCACCACAACCTTCTTAAGGCCAGTTACCCCTCCCCAGGAGAAGTTAACAACTGCCAGAGTATGGTCTGTTCTGACATTGCTAGCATTGGTCACTTGGTACATTTCACCAAGTATAATCTGCCCAGGATTCACAAGGTCTTGTGTCACCATGGTGACACTTGCCCCTGTGTCCCTAAATGCCAAAGCCTCTTTTCCATTGATTAAGGGCTGTTGTCTGTACTTGCCCAGATTACTGGGACTCACAGAGGAGGTCACATCCATGCCTCCATCACAGACTAGGACAGCCTGAGTGAGTTCTCTGACTAGGTCAGAGCTCATCTCCTTACCCAGGGTCAACCCTACTAAACCCTTGGCCTGTGTATTCCCACCACCAACTGTAACTGCACTAGGGGGAGCAGGTGCCTTAGGGGCATTGGTGGGGGCTGGAATAGAGTCTTTGGACTTGGTGCAATCACTGGTCCAGTGGGTCTTTTGCTTACAGACCTTGCACCATGGTTTCTTTTGGCCTTTCCCTTTGTTAGACTGTGAATCCCCACCTGAAGAAGATTTTTGGGGGCCTTGTGAAGACTTCTGGTCTTTACCCTTCTCCCCACCCTTATCAGAGTTCTTAGAATCTTGCTTCTTTGGGTCACCACCTTGGTTCTGTACCTTCTGCCTCACCCTGGTTCTGACCCATTTGTCTGCCTTCTTTCCCAATTCTTGGGGAGAGGTCAGATCAGAGTCCACCAGGTACTGATGCAACAGCTGATTTTGACAGTTATTAAGAATCTGCTCCCTCATGATAAGATTGTACAATCCTGTGAAGTCACACACCTTACTGCCCATCAACCAGCCTTCCAGAGCCTTAGCAGAACAATCCACATAGTCTACCCAGTCTTGAGTCTGTGCTTTTTGGGTGTCTCTGAACTTTAACCTGTATTGTTCAGTTGTTAGGCCAAACCCATCAATCAGAGCACTCTTCAAGACTTTGTAATTGTCAGCATCCTCTTCTCTTACAGTGAGGAGCTTGTCTCTACCTTTGTCTGCAAAGGAGAGCCACAAGATTGCTGCCCACTGCTCCTGAGGGACCCTCTGTACTTTACAGGCCCTTTCCAGTGCAGTTATCCATTTGTGGATGTCATCCCCACTCTGGTAGGGAGGGACAATCTTGCTCAGGTTTCTATGGTCATAAGACCTTTCCCTATCTTTGGGGAAACTGCTGCCACCATGGGACTCTAGTCCCATCTTTTGTCTCTCTCTATAGAGATCTAGGGACTCCCTGTCTATAGCCAATTGCTGTTTTCAGAGCTCAAGCTGGGCTTGTTCATACTGAAGCAATCTCTTTCTCCTTTCATGAGAGGATTCCCTCCTATGAGAGGAGACAGAGGTCCCTATTGAGGTGTCAGAGTGGTTAGACTCCTGAGAAGGAGATCTAGACCTTCTGGGCACACTCAGTACTCTTCCTGGGGGGACAAAGGGGAGGTCATTCTGATCCTCCTCCTCCTCCTCCCCAGGAGGAATTGGGTTTTCCAGGACAAGGTCATTTTCACCTTCCTGGCCAGTTTCAGAGGGGGGGGCCTGGGTTTCTTCACCCCTGGCCCCTTCCTCATTTTCTGCCCCACCCTCTCTGCCTACCCCTTCAGACCCTAGGGGCCTGCTGAGATCATCAGCCAGTAACACCTCCTTCAGGTGCTGGGTGCTGGCACTTTTGCCTGCCTTCAACTTCCTAGTATTGCATAATGCTCTCAATTCCAAGAATGGGAGTTTATCATACTTGGAGGGAAGAAGCCCACTGGCTTCTGGCAAGGACTCACTGGGTCCTGGCTTTGAAGACATTACTAGTGAGGTGTGGTGTATGCACTACCTACTCTAGTGTGGCCTACTAAACTCTCTTGAGTTGTAGAAAGGGTGTGCTATCCCTTAACACACAACTCTAAGTTCAGTAGAACTTACTGTATACTAAGCTTGATTTATATGTACCTTAGGTACCCTTAGTGGTTTTCAGTTGATCAATTCAATTGAGATTATCTGGTAAAACAATAGCAAGCTGGAATCCCACACGCTGTGAGAAGTTGGCCTGGTATATGCTGTCCACTAATTATAGTGGGCACCTTGCACCAGTCCAAACAACCCCTTATTGGAAATAGGTTAAAGACAACCTTTATTGAAAGCTATCCTAGTGGTAGCTATGGAGAGCAGCCTTCAGGCTAAGTCTTGAAGGAATGTAAAGCAGCTTGTTTTACCAGTCTATAATCTCTTGAGTGACCAAATGAAAGAGGACCACACCAGGTATATATTCAAAATATATGTATTTATTGCTAAACACACCCCTCTAGTCTCTTTATGAGGCTAGAGTTCGAAGTACATAAGTTATAAGTTAGTTATTAACAGTAATAGCACAAATACACGTTTGAGCCCTAGGGGCATACCAAACCATATACCAATAAAGTGGTATAAGAACCACGACTGAGCTAGACACAAGGCCTAGAGCCTGTAGAAGTGCTTGGACCACAAGGAACCACCCAAGGTAGTGACACAGGGGACCCACGGGGGACGCGTGCAGTGTGATAACACAGCCGCGAATCGCCGTTGACTTCTATGGGGAAAGTCGCGGTTGGAATTTTAAAGAGAAGGGACACTTAGAGGAGGACTTGGAGCAAACCCTTTTAGAACTGGGTCGTTCTAGAGTCTATACCCACGGGAGCACCGGAGTACTCGAGTTACCTCACCCAGGGAAGCCGGGTGCATAGGTGTCTTTCGGGGTCGGGTTTCGTCGTCGTTTTCAATGGCGATCTGCTGCAAAGTGCTGCTGGCGACCAAGTCGAAAGTGTTCGGGTGGATCCAAAGGTGGATCGAAGATCTGAAGAACCTGAAAGCAGAGGGGACAGAGTCTGGGTCACTAGCCAGTGACCAGGAAGGCGATGAGCGAATGCCCACCGATGTCGGTTGCTTCAGGTAGGTTGACGGTCGTCTTGACTCTTCAGCCATGAGGTCCAGGAGGTGTCGACGATGACCAGGAGCTGGAGTCGAGCTGTCCCACAACGTCTGTCGATTGCTGATGTGTCGGCGACCGGATTGGACCCAACAAGCCTTGGCAACGGCAAGTCTCGTGGAAATAGAAGAAGGACGGTGGTGCAGACCAGCAAGGTCTGAGGGACTCACCCAGCAAAGGTAAGTCAGGGCACGCCTGTAGCAACCAGGGACGCCCAAGCAGGATAAGATTGGCCTTCGGGAGGGCCTACTAGCCAATGGACTAGCGACCGCGAAGGAGCCTCGAGTGGACGCACTTGGAGCTGGCTTACGGGACACTCATGGAGTGGAGGCCAGTGATCTTCGGTGCAGTCGGTGCTGGAGGCGGGGGCTACTGGGAGCCCAAAGCACAACTTCGTGGGAGCCCAGGAAGAGGATGCACTTGCAAATGTGCTCGGTGTCCAGGGGTCACGGTTTCACGTTACCCACGACAGCTACGGGCCTCAGCTTTGCTGGGGACTCAGGGCAGCCTCGGCGAAGTCTGAAAATCTACCTCTGGTGATGCAAAGACTTCAGTGTCCGGCGGGAGCTTTGGCGATGCAGACCGGACAATTGCTTCTTTGGTGCCTGCCAAGCAGTGGAGTCACTCCTTGACTCCAAGGGAGATTCTTCAGTCCTCTAATCTTAAAGTAGAGCGTCGAAGGTCCAGGATTCTGTGTCAGAGTTTCATCCAGGTAAATCTAAAGTCCTAAGGACTGGGGTCCCATACTTATACTAAGGTAGGGGGTTGGACATACTCTGGGGACCCACCTATGGGAGGGTCAGGGCAGAGGGGTGGTTACACCCCTTTCCCTTTGTCCAGTTTCGCGCCAGAGCAGGGGCTGGAAGCCCCTGAGCCGGTTTGAACTGGGGTATGCACAGGGACACCAAATGTGCCCCCAGTGCAGGACTTCAAACACCAGAGACTGCTCCCGCCCAGCCCCAATACACACTATCCTGTCTGGGGAGGTGGTCACACCTCCCTGGGACAGGAAACCTATTCTCCAGGCCTCCCCTGCCGGAGTTTTGGTCAGCAGCAGGAGGCCAGACTCGTGTCTGTGGCAGCGGCATCCATTTTGTGATGCCAGGGCTTGGAAAGAAGTTACCGGGCAGGCCGGTGTGTACATGTCTCTCCCTCTAGAAGGGTGGAATGCTACCCCGCCGCCAGAACTGGCGGGGGGGTAGTATTCCAAGATGTTTGACACCAAACACGACATGTTTCTGTGCAGCCATCCCAAAGTTAGCATTTAACGCGGGGTTATAATGCGCTTAAGAGTATATGGTCAGGCTGCACTACAAACAGCATCAGAGAAGGGTCTCCGAACGCTGCAGAGGGGCCCTGCTCATGCAGGGGCACCCTCTCACATAGGAACCACGCACTCTGCCTTCAGGATTGATAAGGCCTGCCATAGGAGTGACTTATAGGTTTATATGTGTGTATGTATGTAGTGATATAGGTAACCTATATCACAGTAAGGGGTGCATGCACCACCTTACCCAGGCTGCAGTAGCAGACCTGTGGTGTCCTTTTGGCTGGCCTTCCAGGGGTGGCACAATACATGCTGCAGCCCCTGGTAGGCCTCTGAGGTACCTATGCCCTGGGTACATAGTATACCATATACTAGGGACTTACAAGGGCACTCCAGATTCCAATCAGAGATGTGCCTAAGGCACATGGAAACCATTTTAGAGAGGAAGCAGCTAGGCTGGGGTTCTGATTAGCAGGGCCCCAGCCAGACTAAAGTCGAAAAACAGTGAAGCATCAGCAAAAAGTGGGGGTACCCATGTGAAGCAGATCCTACTCTCCTACACAACCCCCCCAAACGTAGGGACATTAAACTAACCTTGCCCAGTTAAGTCTTCATGTTCTAAGTGGAAGTACCTAGAGAGTCCATCTGCATTGGCATGGTTACTCCCAGGTCTATGTTCCACTGTGAAGTCCATCCCCTGTAGGGAAATGGACCACCTAAGCAGTTTGGGGTTTTCACCCTTCATTTGTTTTAGCCATAAGAGGGGCTTATGGTCTGTTTGAACAAGGAAGTGAGTACCAAACAAGTATGGCCTCAACTTCTTCAGTGCCCAGACCACAGCAAAGGCCTCCCTCTCAATGGCTGACCAACGTTTCTCTCTAGGGGTCAGCCTTCTGCTAATAAAAGCTACTGGCTGATCCTGACCTTCATCATTCAATTGTGACAGTACAGCCCCTACCCCCAATTCAGATGCATCTGTTTGGACAATGAACTTCTTGGAGTAATCAGGACTCTGTAGAATGGGAGCAGTGCACATGGCCTGCTTTAGGTCATCAAATGCCTTTTGACAGCTAACTGTCCACTGAACCTTTTGGGCATTTTCTTGGGAGTTAAGTCATTCAGGGGTGTCACTATTGATCCATACCCCTTGACAAATCTCCTATAGTACCCAGTCAGGCCTAAAATGGCTCTCACCTGAGTCTGGGTAGTTGGAGCAGTCCAGTCCATGATGGTCTGGATCTTGCTCTGCAAGGGTTGAACCTGGCCTCCACCCACAAGGTGGCCCAGGTACACAACCTGACTCTGCCCTATCTGGCACTTGGTGGCCTTGATAGTCAGGCCTGCTTTCTGCAGGGCCTGTAAAACATTTCTGAGGTGGACCAGGTGATCCTCCCAGGTGGAGCTGAAGACAGCAATATCATCCAGATATGCTGCACTATAGGCTTCCAGACCTGTAAGGACTGTATTCACCAACCTCTGAAAAGTGGCAGGTGCATTCTTCAGACCAAAGGGCATCACCACAAATTGATAATGCCCACTAGGGGTTGAGAATGCTGTTTTTGGCTTTGCATCATCAGCTAGTCTGATCTGCCAGTAGCCAGCTGTCAGCTCAAATGTGCTTAGATACTTGGCTGAGGCCAAAGTGTCTATTAGCTCATCTGCCCTAGGTATTGGATGGGCATCAGTCCTAGTGACTGCATTGAGACCCCTGTAGTCCACACAAAACCTCATCTCTCTTTTCCCACCATTGGTGTGAGGTTTTGGCACAAGGACCACTGGACTAGCCCAAGGGCTATCTGAGGGTTCAATAACTCCCAAATCCAACATTTTCTGGACTTCTGTCCTGATACAGTCCCTGACATGGTCAGGTTGCCTATAAATCTTATTTTTAATAGGCAGACTGTCCCCAGTGTCCACTTCATGAGTGCACCAGGTGGTCTGACTGGGTGTCAGTGAGAACATGTGTCTGAACTGATTGAGCACCTGTCTGCAATCAGTCTGCTGCTGGGTAGTGAGGCTGCCTGCCAAGGCTACACCATCCACTGACCCATCATCAGGGTTCTGTGAGAGCAGGTCAGGGAGTGGGTCACTCTCTTCCTCCTGTCCCTCATCAGTAGCCATGAGCAAGCCCATGTCTGCCCTGTCCACATATGGTTTTAACCTGTTGACATGGAGAACCCTGTGGGGACTCCTGGGTGTTCCTAGGTCTACTAAGTAGGTAACCTCACCCTTCTGTTCAACAATGGTATGGGGTCCACTCCATTTGTCTTGGAGAGCTGCTGGGGCCACTGGCTCCAACACCCACACCTTCTGTCCTGGCTGGTAAACAGTCAGTACAGCCTTTTGGTCATGCCAGGCTTTTTGAAGTTCTTGGCTAGCCTCAAGGTTTTTAGTTGCCTTTTTCATGTACTCAGCCATCCTGGAGCGGAGACCAAGTACATAGTCCACTATGTCTTGCTTTGGGGGCTTGAGAGGTAACTCCCATCCTTCCTTCACCAAGCACAATGGACCCCTGACAGGGTGACCAAACAAAAGTTCAAAAGGGCTGTAGCCAACCCCTTTTGAGGCACCTCCCTGTATGCAAATAAAAGGCAGGGCAAGAGTATGTCCCATCTTCGCCTAAGCTTTTCTGGGAGCCCTTTAATCATGCCCTTCAAGGTTTTGTTGAATCTCTCAACTAAACCATTGCATTGTGGGTGATAGGGTGTGGTGAACTTGTAAGTCACTCCACACTCCTTCCACATTGCTTTCAAGTATCCAGACATAAAGTTAGCACCCCTGTCTGATACAACCTCCTTAGGGAAGCCCACTCTTGAGAAAATTCCCAGGAGGGCCCTTGCCACCACAGGTGCTGTAGTGGTCCTAAGGGGAATAGCCTCTGGGTACCTGGTGGCATGATCCACTACCACCAGGATAAACCTGTGCCCAGATGCTGTTTGGGGATCCATGGGACCAACAATGTCAATCCCCACCCTTTCAAAGGGAACCCCCACCACAGGTAGTGGTATCAGGGGGCCTTTGTAGTGCCACCTGCCTTGCCACTGGCCTGGCAGGTTACACAGGAGCGACAAAACTCCTTGGTGTCTTCAGACATATGGGGCCAGTGAAAGTGAGGGACAAGTCTGTCCCAAGTCTTGTTCTGGCCCAGGTGACCTGCTAAGGGAATGTCATGGGCTAGGGTCAATAGGAAGCCCCTGAACTTCAGAGGTATAACCAACCTCCTGGTGGCACCAGGCTTGGGGTCTCTACACTCTGAGTACAAGAGTCCATCATCCCAATACACTGTATGGGGACCACTAGCTTTCCCAGCAGCCTCAGCAGCAGCTTGCTGTCTGAGGGGTTCAAGAGAGGGGCAGCTCTGCTGCTCCTGGCTCAGATCTGCCCTGGAAGGGCCCCCTGTCCCCAAGAACTCAACCTGGTCAGGTTCAAGCTCCTCTGGGACAGTTCCTTCCTCAGGACTGAGATCATCCCCCTCAAGAGACTGATCTTCCTTCTGAGCCAAGGGGAAGGCACTGCCTTTACCCTACTACTCCTCTTCTTGGAGGGCACTTGGTCCATTATTCCAGAATCCAAGGCCTGTTCAGTGTTAGACATTTTGCTCTGTGACCTGGTCACAGCAAACACATCTGCAGGGATCCCCAGCATTTCTGCATGGGTCCTGAGCTCCACTTCTGCCCAAGCTGAAGTTTCAAGATCATTGCCAAGCAAGCATTCCACTGGTAGGTTTGCACTCACCACAACCTTCTTAAGGCCAGTTACCCCTCCCCAGGAGAAGTTAACAACTGCCAGAGTATGGTCTGTTCTGACATTGCTAGCATTGGTCACTTGGTACATTTCACCAAGTATAATCTGCCCAGGATTCACAAGGTCTTGTGTCACCATGGTGACACTTGCCCCTGTGTCCCTAAATGCCAAAGCCTCTTTTCCATTGATTAAGGGCTGTTGTCTGTACTTGCCCAGATTACTGGGACTCACAGAGGAGGTCACATCCATGCCTCCATCACAGACTAGGACAGCCTGAGTGAGTTCTCTGACTAGGTCAGAGCTCATCTCCTTACCCAGGGTCAACCCTACTAAACCCTTGGCTTGTGTATTCCCACCACCAACTGTAACTGCACTAGGGGGAACAGGTGCCTTAGGGGCATTGGTGGGGGCTGGAGTAGAGTCTTTGGACTTGGTGCAATCACTGGTCCAGTGGGTCTTTTGCTTACAGACCTTGCACCATGGTTTCTTTTGGCCTTTCCCTTTGTTAGACTGTGAATCCCCACCTGAAGAAGATTTTTGGGGGCCTTGTGAAGACTTCTGGTCTTTACCCTTCTCCCCACCCTTATCAGAGTTCTTAGAATCTTGCTTCTTTGGGTCACCACCTTGGTTCTGTACCTTCTGCCTCACCCTGGTTCTGACCCATTTGTCTGCCTTCTTTCCCAATTCTTGGGGAGAGGTCAGATCAGAGTCCACCAGGTACTGATGCAACAGCTGATTTTGACAGTTATTAAGAATCTGCTCCCTCATGATAAGATTGTACAATCCTGTGAAGTCACACACCTTACTGCCCATCAACCAGCCTTCCAGAGCCTTAGCAGAACAATCCACATAGTCTACCCAGTCTTGAGTCTGTGCTTTTTGGGTGTCTCTGAACTTTAACCTGTATTGTTCAGTTGTTAGGCCAAACCCATCAATCAGAGCACTCTTCAAGACTTTGTAATTGTCAGCATCCTCTTCTCTTACAGTGAGGAGCTTGTCTCTACCTTTGTCTGCAAAGGAGAGCCACAAGATTGCTGCCCACTGCTCCTGAGGGACCCTCTGTACTTTACAGGCCCTCTCCAGTGCAGTTATCCATTTGTGGATGTCATCCCCACTCTGGTAGGGAGGGACAATCTTGCTCAGGTTTCTATGGTCATAAGACCTTTCCCTATCTCTGGGGAAACTGCTGCCACCATGGGACTCTAGTCCCATCTTTTGTCTCTCTCTATAGAGATCTAGGGACTCCCTGTCTATAGCCAATTGCTGTTTTCTGAGTTCAAGCTGGGCTTGCTCATACTGAAGCAGTCTCTTCCTCCTGTCATGAGAGGATTCTCTCCTATGAGAAGAGACAGAGGTCCCTATTGAGGTGTCAGAGTGGTTAGACTCCTGAGAAGGAGATCTAGACCTTCTGGGCACACTCAGCAATTCTTCCTGGGGGGACAAAGGGGAGGTCATTCTGATCCTCCTCCTCCTCCCTCCACAGGAGGAATTGGGTTTTCCAGGTCAAGGTCATTTTCACCTTCCTGGCCAGTTTCAGAGGGGGGGCCTGGGTTTCTTCACCCCTGGCCCCTTCCTCATTTTCTGCCCCACCCTCTCTGCCTACCCCTTCAGACCCTAGGGGCCTGCTGAGATCATCAGCCAGTAACACCTCCTTCAGGTGCTGGGTGCTGGCACTTTTGCCTGCCTTCAACTTCCTAGTATTGCATAATGCTCTCAATTCCAAGAATGGGAGTTTATCATACTTGGAGGGAAGAAGCCCACTGGCTTCTGGCAAGGACTCACTGGGTCCTGGCTTTGAAGACATTACTAGTGAGGTGTGGTGTATGCACTACCTACTCTAGTGTGGCCTACTAAACTCTCTTGAGTTGTAGAAAGGGTGTGCTATCCCTTAACACACAACTCTAAGTTCAGTAGAACTTACTGTATACTAAGCTTGATTTATATGTACCTTAGGTACCCTTAGTGGTTTTCAGTTGATCAATTCAATTGAGATTATCTGGTAAAACAATAGCAAGCTGGAATCCCACACGCTGCACACCAATGTGAGAAGTTGGCCTGGTATATGCTGTCCACTAATTATAGTGGGCACCTTGCACCAGTCCAAACAACCCCTTATTGGAGATAGGTTAAAGACAACCTTTATTGAAAGCTATCCTAGTGGTAGCTATGGAGAGCAGCCTTCAGGCTAAGTCTTGAAGGAATGTAAAGCAGCTTGTTTTACCAGTCTATAATCTCTTGAGTGACCAAATGAAAGAGGACCACACCAGGTATATATTCAAAATATATGTATTTATTGCTAAACACACCCCTCTAGTCTCTTTATGAGGCTAGAGTTCGAAGTACATAAGTTATAAGTTAGTTATCAACAGTAATAGCACAAATACACGTTTGAGCCCTAGGGGCGTACCAAACCATATACCAATAAAGTGGTATAAGAACCACGACTGAGCTAGACACAAGGCCTAGAGCCTGTAGAAGTGCTTGGACCACAAGGAACCACCCAAGGTAGTGACACAGGGGACCCACGGGGGACGCGTGCAGTGTGATAACACAGCCGCGAATCGCCGTTGACTTCTATGGGGAAAGTCGCGGTTGGAATTTTAAAGAAAAGGGACACTTAGAGGAGGACTTGGAGCAAACCCTTTTAGAACTGGGTCGTTCTAGAGTCTATACCCACGGGAGCACCGGAGTACTCGAGTTACCTCACCCAGGGAAGCCGGGTGCATAGGTGTCTTTCGGGGTCGGGTTTCGTCGTCGTTTTCAATGGCGATCTGCTGCAAAGTGCTGCTGGCGACCAAGTCGAAAGTGTTCGGGTGGATCCAAAGGTGGATCGAAGATCTGAAGAACCTGAAAGCAGAGGGGACAGAGTCTGGGTCACTAGCCAGTGACCAGGAAGGCGATGAGCGAATGCCCACCGATGTCGGGTGCTTCAGGTAGGTTGATGGTCATCTTGACTCTTCAGCCACGAGGTCCAGGAGGTGTCGATGATGAGCAGGAGCTGGAATCGAGCTGTCCCACGACCTTTGTCGATTGCTGAGGTGTCAGCGACCGGATTGGACCCAACAAGCCTTGGCAACGGCAAGTCTCGTGGAAATAGAAGAAGGACGGTGGTGCAGACCAGCAAGGTCTGAGGGACTCACCCAGCGAAGGTAAGTCAGGGCACGCCTGTAGCAACCAGGGAAGCCCAAGCAGGATAAGATTGGCCTTCAGGAGGGCCTACTAGCCAACGGACTAGCGACCGCAAAGGAGCCTTGAGTGGACGCACTTGGAGCTGGCTCACGGGACACTCGTGGAGTGGAGGCCAGTGATCTTCGGTGCAGTCGGTGCTGGAGGCAGGGGCTACTGGGAGCCCAAAGCACAGTTTCGTGGGAGCCCAGGAAGAGGATGCACTTGCAAATGTGCTTGGTGTCCAGGGGTCACGGTTTCACGTTACCCACGACAGCTACGGGCCTCAGCTTTGCTGGGGACTCAGGGCAGCCTCGGGGAAGTCTGAAAATCTACCTCTGGTGATGCAAAGACTTCGGCGTCCGGCGGGAGCTTCGGCGATGCAGACCGGACAATTGCTTCTTTGGTGCCTGCCAAGCAGGGGAGTCACTCCTTGACCCCAAGGGAGATTCTTCAGTCCTCTAATCTTAAAGTAGAGCGTCGAAGGTCCAGGATTCTGTGTCAGAGTTTCGTCCAGGTAAATCTAAAGTCCTAAGGACTGGGGTCCCATACTTATACTAAGGTAGGGGGTTGGACATACTCTGGGGACCCACCTATGGGAGGGTCAGGGCAGAGGGGTGGTTACACCCCTTTCCCTTTGTCCAGTTTCGCGCCAGAGCAGGGGCTGGAAGCCCCTGAGCCGGTTTGAACTGGGGTATGCACAGGGACACCAAATGTGCCCCCAGTGCAGGACTTCAAAGCACCAGAGAGTGCTCCCGCCCAGCCCCAATACACACTATCCTGTCTGGGGAGGTGGTCACACCTCCCTGGGACAGGAAACCTATTGTCCAGGCCTCCCCTGCCGGAGTTTCGGTCAGCAGCAGGAGGCCAGACTCGTGTCTGTGGCAGCGGCATCCATTTTGTGATGCCAGGGCTTGGAAAGAAGTTACCGGGCAGGCCGGTGTGTACATGTCTCTCCCTCTAGAAGGGTGGAATGCTACCCCCGCCGCCAGAACTGGCGGGGGGTAGTATTCCAAGATGTTTGACACCAAACACGACATGTTTCCGTGCAGCCATCCCAAAGTTAGCATTTAACGCGGGGTTATAATGCGCTTAAGAGTATATGGTCAGGCTGCACTACAAACAGCATCAGAGAAGGGTCTCCGAACGCTGCAGAGGGGCCCTGCTCATGCAGGGGCACCCTCTCACATAGGAACCACGCACTCTGCCTTCAGGATTGATAAGGCCTGCCATAGGAGTGACTTATAGGTTTATATGTGTGTATGTATGTAGTGATATAGGTAACCTATATCACAGTAAGGAGTGCATGCACCACCTTACCCAGGCTGCAGTAGCAGACCTGTGGTGTCCTTTTGGCTGGCCTTCCAGGGGTGGCACAATACATGCTGCAGCCCCTGGTAGGCCTCTGAGGTACCTATGCCCTGGGTACATAGTATACCATATACTAGGGACTTACAAGGGCACTCCAGATTCCAATCAGAGATGTGCCTAAGGCACATGGAAACCATTTTAGAGAGGAAGCAGCTAGGCTGGGGTTCTGATTAGCAGGGCCCCAGCCAGACTAAAGTCGAAAAACAGTGAAGCATCAGCAAAAAGTGGGGGTACCCATGTGAAGCAGATCCTACTCTCCTACACAACCCCCCCAAACGTAGGGACATTAAACTAACCTTGCCCAGTTAAGTCTTCATGTTCTAAGTGGAAGTACCTAGAGAGTCCATCTGCATTGGCATGGTTACTCCCAGGTCTATGTTCCACTGTGAAGTCCATCCCCTGTAGGGAAATGGACCACCTAAGCAGTTTGGGGTTTTCACCCTTCATTTGTTTTAGCCATAAGAGGGGCTTATGGTCTGTTTGAACAAGGAAGTGAGTACCAAACAAGTATGGCCTCAACTTCTTCAGTGCCCAGACCACAGCAAAGGCCTCCCTCTCAATGGCTGACCAACGTTTCTCTCTAGGGGTCAGCCTTCTGCTAATAAAAGCTACTGGCTGATCCTGACCTTCATCATTCAATTGTGACAGTACAGCCCCTACCCCCAATTCAGATGCATCTGTTTGGACAATGAACTTCTTGGAGTAATCAGGACTCTGTAGAATGGGAGCAGTGCACATGGCCTGCTTTAGGTCATCAAATGCCTTTTGACAGCTAACTGTCCACTGAACCTTTTTGGGCATTTTCTTGGAAGTTAAGTCATTCAGGGGTGTCACTATTGATCCATACCCCTTGACAAATCTCCTATAGTACCCAGTCAGGCCTAAAAAGGCTCTCACCTGAGTCTGGGTAGTTGGAGCAGTCCAGTCCATGATGGTCTGGATCTTGCTCTGCAAGGGTTGAACCTGGCCTCCACCCACAAGGTGGCCCAGGTACACAACCTGACTCTGCCCTATCTGGCACTTGGTGGCCTTGATAGTCAGGCCTGCTTTCTGCAGGGCCTGTAAAACATTTCTGAGGTGGACCAGGTGATCCTCCCAGGTGGAGCTGAAGACAGCAATATCATCTAGATATGCTGCACTATAGGCTTCCAGACCTGTAAGGACTGTATTCACCAACCTCTGAAAAGTGGCAGGTGCATTCTTCAGACCAAAGGGCATCACCACAAATTGATAATGCCCACTAGGGGTTGAGAATGCTGTTTTTGGCTTTGCATCATCAGCTAGTCTGATCTGCCAGTAGCCAGCTGTCAGGTCAAATGTGCTTAGATACTTGGCTGAGGCCAAAGTGTCTATTAGCTCATCTGCCCTAGGTATTGGATGGGCATCAGTCCTAGTGACTGCATTGAGACCCCTGTAGTCCACACAAAACCTCATCTCTCTTTTCCCACCATTGGTGTGAGGTTTTGGCACAAGGACCACTGGACTAGCCCAAGGGCTATCTGAGGGTTCAATAACTCCCAAATCCAACATTTTCTGGACTTCTGTCCTGATACAGTCCCTGACATGGTCAGGTTGCCTATAAATCTTATTTTTAATAGGCAGACTGTCCCCAGTGTCCACTTCATGAGTGCACCAGGTGGTCTGACTGGGTGTCAGTGAGAACATGTGTCTGAACTGATTGAGCACCTGTCTGCAATCAGTCTGCTGCTGGGTAGTGAGGCTGCCTGCCAAGGCTACACCATCCACTGACCCATCATCAGGGTTCTGTGAGAGCAGGTCAGGGAGTGGGTCACTCTCTTCCTCCTGTCCCTCATCAGTAGCCATGAGCAAGCCCATGTCTGCCCTGTCCACATATGGTTTTAACCTGTTGACATGGAGAACCCTGTGGGGACTCCTGGGTGTTCCTAGGTCTACTAAGTAGGTAACCTCACCCTTCTGTTCAACAATGGTATGGGGTCCACTCCATTTGTCTTGGAGAGCTGCTGGGGCCACTGGCTCCAACACCCACACCTTCTGTCCTGGCTGGTAAACAGTCAGTACAGCCTTTTGGTCATGCCAGGCTTTTTGAAGTTCTTGGCTAGCCTCAAGGTTTTTAGTTGCCTTTTTCATGTACTCAGCCATCCTGGAGCGGAGACCAAGTACATAGTCCACTATGTCTTGCTTTGGGGGCTTGAGAGGTAACTCCCATCCTTCCTTCACCAAGCACAATGGACCCCTGACAGGGTGACCAAACAAAAGTTCAAAAGGGCTGTAGCCAACCCCTTTTGAGGCACCTCCCTGTATGCAAATAAAAGGCAGGGCAAGAGTATGTCCCATCTTCGCCTAAGCTTTTCTGGGAGCCCTTTAATCATGCCCTTCAAGGTTTTGTTGAATCTCTCAACTAAACCATTGCATTGTGGGTGATAGGGTGTGGTGAACTTGTAAGTCACTCCACACTCCTTCCACATTGCTTTCAAGTATCCAGACATAAAGTTAGCACCCCTGTCTGATACAACCTCCTTAGGGAAGCCCACTCTTGAGAAAATTCCCAGGAGGGCCCTTGCCACCACAGGTGCTGTAGTGGTCCTAAGGGGAATAGCCTCTGGGTACCTGGTGGCATGATCCACTACCACCAGGATAAACCTATGCCCAGATGCTGTTTGGGGATCCATGGGACCAACAATGTCAATCCCTACCCTTTCAAAGGGAACCCCCACCACAGGTAGTGGTATCAGGGGGCCTTTGTAGTGCCACCTGCCTTGCCACTGGCCTGGCAGGTTACACAGGAGCGACAAAACTCCTTGGTGTCTTCAGACATATGGGGCCAGTGAAAGTGAGGGACAAGTCTGTCCCAAGTCTTGTTCTGGCCCAGGTGACCTGCTAAGGGAATGTCATGGGCTAGGGTCAATAGGAAGCCCCTGAACTTCAGAGGTATAACCAACCTCCTGGTGGCACCAGGCTTGGGGTCTCTACACTCTGAGTACAAGAGTCCATCATCCCAATACACTGTATGGGGACCACTAGCTTTCCCAGCAGCCTCAGCAGCAGCTTGCTGTCTGAGGGGTTCAAGAGAGGGGCAGCTCTGCTGCTCCTGGCTCAGATCTGCCCTAGAAGGGCCCCCTGTCCCCAAGAACTCAACCTGGTCAGGTTCAAGTTCCTCTGGGACAGTTCCTTCCTCAGGACTGAGATCATCCCCCTCAAGAGACTGATCTTCCTTCTGAGCCAAGGGGAAGGCACTGCCTTTACCCTACTACTCCTCTTCTTGGAGGGCACTTGGTCCATTATTCCAGAATCCAAGGCCTGTTCAGTGTTAGACATTTTGCTCTGTGACCTGGTCACAGCAAACACATCTGCAGGGATCCCCAGCATTTCTGCATGGGTCCTGAGCTCCACTTCTGCCCAAGCTGAAGTTTCAAGATCATTGCCAAGCAAGCATTCCACTGGTAGGTTTGCACTCACCACAACCTTCTTAAGGCCAGTTACCCCTCCCCAGGAGAAGTTAACAACTGCCAGAGTATGGTCTGTTCTGACATTGCTAGCATTGGTCACTTGGTACATTTCACCAAGTATAATCTGCCCAGGATTCACAAGGTCTTGTGTCACCATGGTGACACTTGCCCCTGTGTCCCTAAATGCCAAAGCCTCTTTTCCATTGATTAAGGGCTGTTGTCTGTACTTGCCCAGATTACTGGGACTCACAGAGGAGGTCACATCCATGCCTCCATCACAGACTAGGACAGCCTGAGTGAGTTCTCTGACTAGGTCAGAGCTCATCTCCTTACCCAGGGTCAACCCTACTAAACCCTTGGCTTGTGTATTCCCACCACCAACTGTAACTGCACTAGGGGGAGCAGGTGCCTTAGGGGCATTGGTGGGGGCTGGAATAGAGTCTTTGGACTTGGTGCAATCACTGGTCCAGTGGGTCTTTTGCTTACAGACCTTGCACCATTGTTTCTTTTGGCCTTTCCCTTTGTTAGACTGTGAATCCCCACCTGAAGAAGATTTTTGGGGGCCTTGTGAAGACTTCTGGTCTTTACCCTTCTCCCCACCCTTATCAGAGTTCTTAGAATCTTGCTTCTTTGGGTCACCACCTTGGTTCTGTACCTTCTGCCTCACCCTGGTTCTGACCCATTTGTCTGCCTTCTTTCCCAATTCTTGGGGAGAGGTCAGATCAGAGTCCACCAGGTACTGATGCAACAGCTGATTTTGACAGTTATTAAGAATCTGCTCCCTCATGATAAGATTGTACAATCCTGTGAAGTCACACACCTTACTGCCCATCAACCAGCCTTCCAGAGCCTTAGCAGAACAATCCACATAGTCTACCCAGTCTTGAGTCTGTGCTTTTTGGGTGTCTCTGAACTTTAACCTGTATTGTTCAGTTGTTAGGCCAAACCCATCAATCAGAGCACTCTTCAAGACTTTGTAATTGTCAGCATCCTC
The DNA here is from genome assembly GCA_963921515.1 of Calotriton arnoldi. Taxonomy (NCBI): domain Eukaryota; kingdom Metazoa; phylum Chordata; class Amphibia; order Caudata; family Salamandridae; genus Calotriton; species Calotriton arnoldi. The sequence continues at coordinate 127,186 of CAWUFW010012703.1, forward strand.
TTCTCTTACAGTGAGGAGCTTGTCTCTACCTTTGTCTGCAAAGGAGAGCCACAAGATTGCTGCCCACTGCTCCTGAGGGACCCTCTGTACTTTACAGGCCCTTTCCAGTGCAGTTATCCATTTGTGGATGTCATCCCCACTCTGGTAGGGAGGGACAATCTTGCTCAGGTTTCTATGGTCATAAGACCTTTCCCTATCTTTGGGGAAACTGCTCCCACCATGGGACTCTAGTCCCATCTTTTGTCTCTCTCTATAGAGTTCTAGGGACTCCCTGTCTATAGCCAATTGCTGTTTTCTGAGCTCAAGCTGGGCTTGTTCATACTGAAGCAATCTCTTTCTCCTTTCATGAGAGGATTCCCTCCTATGAGAGGAGACAGAGGTCCCTATTGAGGTGTCAGAGTGGTTAGACTCCTGAGAAGGAGATCTAGACCTTCTGGGCACACTCAGTACTCTTCCTGGGGGGACAAAGGGGAGGTCATTCTGATCCTCCTCCTCCTCCTCCCCAGGAGGAATTGGGTTTTCCAGGACAAGGTCATTTTCACCTTCCTGGCCAGTTTCAGAGGGGGGCCTGGGTTTCTTCACCCCTGGCCCCTTCCTCATTTTCTGCCCCACCCTCTCTGCCTACCCCTTCAGACCCTAGGGGCCTGCTGAGATCATCAGCCAGTAACACCTCCTTCAGGTGCTGGGTGCTGGCACTTTTGCCTGCCTTCAACTTCCTAGTATTGCATAATGCTCTCAATTCCAAGAATGGGAGTTTATCATACTTGGAGGGAAGAAGCCCACTGGCTTCTGGCAAGGACTCACTGGGTCCTGGCTTTGAAGACATTACTAGTGAGGTGTGGTGTATGCACTACCTACTCTAGTGTGGCCTACTAAACTCTCTTGAGTTGTAGAAAGGGTGTGCTATCCCTTAACACACAACTCTAAGTTCAGTAGAACTTACTGTATACTAAGCTTGATTTATAAGTACCTTAGGTACCCTTAGTGGTTTTCAGTTGATCAATTCAATTGAGATTATCTGGTAAAACAATAGCAAGCTGAAATCCCACACGCTGCACACCAATGTGAGAAGTTGGCCTGGTATATGCTGTCCACTAATTATAGTGGGCACCTTGCACCAGTCCAAACAACCCCTTATTGGAAATAGGTTAAAGACAACCTTTATTGAAAGCTATCCTAGTGGTAGCTATGGAGAGCAGTCTTCAGGCTAAGTCTTGAAGGAATGTAAAGCACCTTGTTTTACCAGTCTATAATCTCTTGAGTGACCAAATGAAAGAGGACCACACCAGGTATATATTCAAAATATATGTATTTATTGCTAAACACACCCCTCTAGTCTCTTTATGAGGCTAGAGTTCGAAATACATAAGTTATAAGTTAGTTATTAACAGTAATAGCACAAATACACTTTTGAGCCCTAGGGGCATACCAAACCATAAACCAATAAAGTGGTATAAGAACCACGACTGAGCTAGACACAAGGCCTAGAGCCTGTAGAAGTGCTTGGACCACAAGGAACCACCCAAGGTAGTGACACAGGGGACCCACGGGGGACGCGTGCAGTGTGATAACACAGCCGCGAATCGCCGTTGACTTCTATGGGGAAAGTCGCGGTTGGAATTTTAAAGAGAAGGGACACTTAGAGGAGGACTTTCTCTCACCCCTTTCCCTTTGTCCAGTTTCGCGCCAGAGCAGGGGCTGGAAGCACCTGAGCCGGTTTGAACTGGGGTATGCACAGGGACACCAAATGTGCCCCCAGTGCAGGACTTCAAAGCACCAGAGAGTGCTCCCGCCCAGCCCCAATACAAACTATCCTGTCTGGAGAGGTGGTCACACCTCCCTGGGACAGGAAACCTATTGTTCTGGCCTCCCCTGCCGGAGTTTCGGTCAGCAGCAGGAGGCCAGACTCGTGTCTGTGGCAGCGGCATCCATTTTGTGATGCCAGGGCTTGGAAAGAAGTTACAGGGCAGGCCGGTGTGTACATGTCTCTCCTCTAGAAGGGTGGAATGCTACCCCCGCCGCCAGAACTGGCGGGGGGTAGTATTCCAAAATGTTTGACACCAAACACGACATGTTTCCGTGCAGCCATCCCAAAGTTAGCATTTAACGCGGGGTTATAATGCGCTTAAGAGTATATGGTCAGGCTGCACTACAAACAGCATCAGAGAAGGGTCTCTGAACGCTGCAGAGGGGCCCTGCTCATGCAGGGGCACCCTCTCACATAGGAACCACGCACTCTGCCTTCAGGATTGATAAGGCCTGCCATAGGAGTGACTTATAGGTTTATATGTGTGTATGTATGTAGTGATATAGGTAACCTATATCACAGTAAGGGTGCATGCACCACCTTACCCAGGCTGCAGTAGCAGACCTGTGGTGTCCTTTGGCTGGCCTTCCAGGGGTGGCACAATACATGCTGCAGCCCCTGGTAGGCCTCTGAGGTACCTATGCCCTGGGTACATAGTATACCATATACTAGGGACTTACAAGGGCACTCCAGATTCCAATCAGAGATGTGCCTAGGGCACATGGAAAACATTTTAGAGAGGAAGCAGCTAGGCTGGGGTTCTGATTAGCAGGGCCCCAGCCAGACTAATGTCGAAAAACAGTGAAGCATCAGCAAAAAGTGGAGCTCAGGACCCATGCAGAAATGCTGGGGATCCCTGCAGATGTGTTTGCTGTGACCAGGTCACAAGCCAAAATGTCTAGCACTGAACAGGCCTTGGATTCTGGAAGAATGGACCAAGTGCCTTCCAAGAGGAGGAGTAGTAGGGTTAAGGCAGTGCCTTCCCCTTGGCTCAGGAGGAAGATCAGTCCCTTGAGGGGATGATCTAAGCCCTGAAGAAGGAACTGTCCCAGAGGAACTTGAACCTGACCAGGTTGAGTTCTTGGGGACAGGGGGACCTTCTAGGGCAGATCTGAGCCAGGAGCAGCAGAGCTGGCCCTCCCTTGAACCCCTCAGACAGCAAGCTGCTGCTGAGGCTGCTGGGAAAGCTAGTGGTTCCCATACAGTGTATTGGGATGATGGACTCCTGTACTCAGAGAGTAGAGACCCCAAGCCTGGTGCTACCAGGAGGTTGGTAATACCTTTGAAGTTCAGGGGCTTCCTATTGACCCTAGCCCATGATATTCCCTTAGCAGGTCACCTGGGCCAGAACAAGACTTGGGACAGAATTGTCCCTCACTTTCACTGGCCCCACATGTCTGAAGACAGTAAGGAGTTTTGTCGCTCCTGTGTAACCTGCCAAGCCAGTGGCAAAGCAGGTGGCACTACAAAGGCCCCCTGATACCACTACCTGTGGTGGGGGTGCCCTTTGAAAGGGTAGGGATTGACATTGTTGGTCCCATGGATCCCCAAACAGCCTCTGGGCACAGGTTTATCCTAGTGGTAGTGGATCATGCCACCAGGTACCCAGAAGCTATTCCCCTCAGGACCACTACAGCACCTGTGGTGGCAAGGGCCCTCCTGGGAATCTTCTCAAGAGTGGGCTTTCCTAAGGAGGTAGTATCAGACAGGGGTGCTAACTTCATGTCAGGGTACTTAAAAGCAATGTGGAAGGAGTGTGGAGTGACTTATAAGTTCACCACACCCTATCACCCACAATGCAATGGTTTAGTTGAGAGATTCAACAAAACCTTGAAGGGCATGATTAAAGGGCTCCCAGAAAAGCTTAGGCGTAGATGGGACATACTCTTGCCCTGCCTTTTATTCGCATATAGGGAGGTGCCTCAGAAGGGGGTTGGTTACAGCCCTTTTGAACTTCTGTTTGGCCACCCTGTGAGGGGTCCACTGTGCTTGGTGAAGGAAGGATGGGAGTTACCTCTCAAGCCCCCAAAGCAAGATATAGTGGACTATGTACTTGGTCTCCGCTCCAGGATGGCTGAGTACATGAAAAAGGCAACCAAAAACCTTGAGGCTAGCCAGGTACTTCAGAAGGCCTGGCATGACCAAAAGGCTGTTCTGACTGTTTACCAGCCAGGACAGAAGGTGTGGGTGTTGGAGCCAGTGGCCCCAGCAGCTCTCCAAGATAAATGGAGTGGACCCCACACTATTGTTGAGCAGAAGGGTGAGGTCACTTACTTAGTGGACCTAGGAACACCCAGGAGTCCCCACAGGGTTCTCCATGTCAACAGGTTAAAACCATATGTGGACAGGGCAGACATGGGCTTGCTCATGGCTACTGATGAAGGGCAGGAGGAAGAGAGTGACCCACTCCCTGACCTGCTCTCACAGAACCCTGACGATGGGTCAGTTGATGGTGTAGCCTTGGCAGGCAGCCTCACTACCCAGCAACAAACTGATTGCAGGCAAGTCCTCAATCAGTTTAGACATATGTTTTCACTGACACCCAGTCAGACCACCTGGTGCACTCATGAAGTGGACACTGGGGACAGTCTGCCTATTAAAAACAAGATTTATAGGCAACCTGACCATGTCAGGGACTGTATCAGGACTGAAGTCCAGAAAATGTTGGAATTGGGAGTTATTGAACCCTCAGATAGCCCTTGGGCTAGTCCAGTGGTCCTTGTACCGAAACCTCACACCAGTGGTGGAAAAAGAGAGATGAGGTTTTGTGTGGACTACAGGGGTCTCAATGCAGTCACTAGGACTGATGCCCATCCAATACCCAGGGCAGATGAGCTCATAGATACTTTGGCCTCTGCCAAATATCTCAGCACATTTGAACTAACAGCTGGCTACTGGCAGATCAGACTAGCTGATACTGCAAAGCTCCAAAACAGCATTCTCGACCCCTAGTGGACATTATCAATTTGTGGTAATGCCCTTTGGTCTGAAGAATGCACCTGCCACTTTCCAGAGGTTGGTGAATACAGTTCTCACAGGACTGGAAGCCTATAGTGCAGCTTATCTAGATGATATTGCTGTCTTTAGCTCCACCTGGGAGGATCACCTGGTCCACCTCAGGAATGTTTTACAGGCCCTGCAAAAGGCAGGCCTGACTATCAAGGCCACTAAGTGCCAGATAGGGCAGAGTCAGGTTGTGTACCTGGGCCACCTTGTGGGTGGAGGCCAGGTTCAACCTTTGCAGAGCAAGATCCAGACCATCATGGACTGGACTGCTCCCACTACCCAGACTCAGGTGAGAGCCTTCTTAGGCCTGACTGGGTACTATAGGAGATTTGTCAAGGGGTATGGATCAATAGTGACACCCCTGAATGACTTAACTTCTAATAAAATGCCCAAAAGGTTCAGTGGACAGTTAGCTGTCAAAAGGCATTTGATGACCTCAAGCAGGCCATGTGCACTGCTCCAATTCTGCAGAGTCCTGATTACTCCAAGAAGTTCATTGTTCAAACTGATGCATCTGAATTGGGGGTAGAGGCTGTACTGTCACAATTGAATGAAGAAGGTCAGGATCAGCCAGTAGCTTTCATTAGCAGAAGGCTGACCCCTAGAGAGAAACGTTGGTCAGCCATAGAGAGGAGGCCTTTTCTGTGGTCTGGGCTCTGAAGAAGTTGAGGCCATACTTGTTTGGTACACACTTCCTGGTTCAAACAGACCATAAGCCCCTCTTATGGCTAAAACAAATGAAGGGTGAAAACCCCAAACTGCTTAGGTGGTCCATTTCCCTACAGGGGATGGACTTTACAGTGGAACATAGGCCTGGGAGTAACCATGCGAATGCAGATGGACTCTCTAGGTATTTCCACTTAGAACATGAAGACTTAACTGGGCAAGGTTAGTTTAATGTCCCTACGTTTGGGGGGTTGTGTAGGAGAGTAGGATCTGCTTCACATGGGTACCCCCACTTTTTGCTGATGCTTCACTGTTTTTCGACATTAGTCTGGCTGGGGCCCTGCTAATCAGAACCCCAGCCTAGCTGCTTCCTCTCTAAAATGGTTTCCATGTGCCTTAGGCACATCACTGATTGGGATCTGGAGTGCCCTTATAAGTCCCTAGTATATGGTATACTATGTACCAAGGGCATAGGTACCTCAGAGGCCTGCCAGGGGCTGCAGCATGTATTATGCCACCCCTGGAAGGCCATCCAAACTGACACCACAGGTCTGCTACTGCAGCCTGGGTAAGGTGGTGCATGCACCTCTTACTGTGATATAGGTTACCTATATCACGAAATACATACACACATATAAACCTATAAGTCACTCCTAAGGCAGGCCTTATCAATCCTAAAGGCAGAGTGCGTGGTTCCTATGTGAGAGGGTGCCCCTGCATGAGCAGGGCCCTCTGCAGCGTTCGGAGACCATCTCTGATGCTGTTTGTAGTGCAGCCTGACCATATACTCTTAAGCGCATTATATCCTCGCGGTAAAATGCTAACTTTGGAATGGCTGCACCTAAACATGTCGTGTTTGGTGTCAAACATCTTGGAATACTACCCCCCCGCCAATGCTGGCGGCGGGGGTAGCATTCCACCCTTCTAGAGGGAAAGACATGTTAACTCTGACTAGTCCGGTAACTTCTTTCCAGAGCCCTGGCATCACAAAATGGATGCTGCTGCCACAGACACGAGTCTGGCCTCCTGCTGCTGGACGAAACTCCGGCAGGGGAGGCCTGGACAATAGGTTTCCTGTCCCAGGGAGGTGTGACCACCTCCCCAGACAGGATAATGTGTATTGGGGCTGGGCGGGAGCACTTTCGGGTGCTTTGAAGTCCTGCACTGGGGGCACATTTGGTGTCCCTGTGCATACCCCAGTTCAAACCGGATCAGGGGCTTGCAGCCCCTGCTTTGGCGCGAACTGGACAAAGGGAAAGGGGTGTAGCCACCCCTCTGCCCTGACCCACCCATAGGTGGGGCCACAGAGTAGTCCAACCCCTATCTTTAGAATAAAGGTAGGAACCCAGTCCTTAGGACTTTAGATTATCCCTGGACGAAACTCTGAAACTGAATCCTGGACCTTCGACGCTCTACTCACGATTAGAGGACTGAAGAATCTCCCTTGGGGTCAAGGAGTGACTCCCCTGCTTGGCAGGCACCAAAGAAGCATCTGTCCGGTTCGCATTTCTGAAGCTCCCGTCGGACGCCGAAGTCATCGCATCACCAGAGGTGGATTCTCAGACTTCCCGAGGCTACCCTGAGTCCCCAGCAAAGCTGAGGCCCGTGGCTATCGTGGGTGACTTGAGACCGTGACCCCTGGACACCGAGCACATTTGCAAGTGCATCCTCTTCTGGGTCTCCCAAGAAGTCGTGCTTTGGGCTCCGAGTAGCCCTAGCCTCCAGCACCACCTGCACCGAAGATCACTGGCCCCCACTCCATGAGTGTCCTGTAAGCTAGATCCACGTGCGGCGTCACAAGGCTCCTTTGCGGTCGCTAGCCTGTTGGCTAGTAGCCCTTAACGAAGGCCAATCCTTTTCTTACTTGGCATCCTGGTTGCTCCAGGCCTGCCCTCACTTACCCTTGCTGGGTGAGTTCCCCAGACCTTGCTGGTCTGCACCATCGACGATCTACATCTTCACCGAGACTTGCCGTTGCCAAGGCTTTTTGGGTCCAATCCGGTCGCCGACACCTCAGCACTCGACAGACATCGTGTACCAGCCCGAATCCTGCTCCTGGTCGCCGACAACGCCTCCTGGACCTCGTGGCTGAAGAGTCAAGACGACCGTCAATGCACCTGAAGCACTCGACATCGGTGGGCATCTGTCCATCGCCTTCCTGGTCACTGGCTAGTGACCCAGACTCTGTCCCCTCTGCTTTCAGGTTCTTCAGAACTCCGATCCACTCTTGGATCCACCCGGACACTTTTCTCTTGGCCGCCAGCAGCACTTTGCAGCAGATCGCCATTCGAATCGACGACGAAACCCGACCCCGAAAGGCACCTATGCACCCGGCTTCCCTGGGTGAGGTAACACGAGTACTCCGGTGCTCCCGTGGGTAGAGACTCTTCAAAGTCCTAGATCTCAAAGGGTTTTGTCCTAGTCCTCTTTTAAGTGTCCCTTTTCTCTATTTTCCCGATCCCGACTTTCTCCATAGAAGTCAACGGCGTATCGCGGTTGTGTATTTACACTGCACGCGTCTCCCGTAGGTCCCCTGTGTCACTACCTTGGGTGATTCCTTGTGGTCCAAGCACTTCTAGAGGCTCTAGGCCTAGTGTCTAGTTCAGTCGTGGTTCGCATACCACTTTATTGGTATATGGTTTGGTACGCCCCTAGGGCCCAAACGTGTATTTGTGCTATTACTGTGATTTAATAACTTATAACTTATGTACTTCGAACTCTAGCCTCATAAAGAGACTAGAGGGGTGTGTTTAGCAATAAATACATATATTTTGAATATATACCTGGTGTGGTGCTCTTTCATTTGATCACTCAAGAGATTATAGACTGGTAAAACAAGCTGCTTTACATTCCTTCAAGACTTAGCCTGAAGGCTGCTCTCCATAGCTACCACTAGGATAGCTTTCAATAAGGTTGTCTTTAACCTATCTCCAATAAGGGGTTGTTTGGACTGGTGCAAGGTGCCCAGTATAATTAGTGGACAGCATATACCAGGCCAACTTCTCACAGTGGCATTAAGCAAACATTGCTAACGCCATTCTCAGCCATTCTGAAAACACAGGGATGCGCCGCATTCACAAGAATGCTGCGCACCCCTGTGTTTCCCTTAGCGCTGGTGCTAAATCTAGCTGCCTAGCGCCAATGCAGGCACCCCTGCACCATAGTGCAAGGGTGTCTGCGTGGGCGGGAATGATTGTTTATGTGCAGGAAGGCACAGCCTCCTGCACATGAACAATCATTCATGGCAATTTGCTGTTTCTACAACTGCTGCATAACAAAGCACACATAGAAACAGCAAAAACAAGGTGAAATTAAGCATTTCTCCTCTTTTCGCCATGTTGAGACCAGGTTTTCCCTGGTCTTCTTTTTGGCGCTGCCTCCTATTTATGCCACCCTTGTAAATAGGGGGTAGCATCAAAATTAATTAATCTTGTGGCAGAACGTCCACCGCAACACCCATTGTCCGCCCCTTTCACGCTAAGTGTAGCGTGAAAGGGTGCCTTATTTACAAGGCGGCGTTAAGCCACGTTAAGTAGCATAACGCCTCCTTGTAAATAAGGTGAAGGGTTTATCGCCATAAGAACGTCATAAAAAGGGACATTCCTGTGGCGATAGGGGCTTGTAAATATGACCTATAGTCCTCATTTCCAAACAGTTGTTTGAAATTTTCATTATCAGAGTGTACAGTTAACAGGAATCAGCAAGCACCTTACCAATGTTATTATTTGACATGATACCACAACTTGGTAAAATCAAATCTCTAGAACTATCCTGCACTTGAAAAATTAATTTCTTATCGTCATTATCATATCATTGCAAACACTGGCAAAATGCTCCTTGTGGCCACATTTTCTACAGAGAAAGGTTTTGACTTGACAGCCACCACCTCCACATTGGTAGCATTTCAATTTGTTGCAGTCACTGATATTCTTATATCTGGTCGATAACACATCTTTACTTTTCGTATTAAGCTCTACCTTTTTGCTTTCATGTAGTTCACACACTTGTTCATTCACAGATTTAATTTATTTCACACAATCCTCTGTATGTTGAATTCCTTTGGCAATGTCTATGCTTCTTTTGAGTCTCCCCTTGAAGCTGCAGATTGTTAATGCATCTCACTAGTGGTCGCCAATCATTGAATCACATAAGGGACCACATTAACACGCGGTATGGAACCCTCTTAAAATAGCTCTGTAAGATTCCACTGTTTTTTACCTTGAACGCGTCCCAAAAACTTGTGACTTTCTTACACAACATTGATCTTCTCACCATTGGACTGTAAATAACTAGGATATCAGAATACATCAGGAAATAATTGTACCACTAACTTTTAAGAATTCAAATATCCCACATTCTAATAATAATATCCGTGGTTTGGAACTAAGCATTAGCAATTAAAGATTTCTGTAAGGCAGGCAGAGCATAGGCCTTTAAAACTTAATGTCTCCCACATTCCACTAAGAACATTAAGCAGGGATTTACAACTAAACATCAGCAGGGGCAGTGGCTAAAGAGAACAGTAAGGCAGGAAGAGCATAGTCCTATTTTTATGCAATTGGAAATAAAATGTCCTGGGAATAAGGTTCTGTGCAGGTCAGGAAATATTTCTGTGAACAGAAGTGTTGTGAAGAGAGTGCTGGGAACTGCAGAGGCGCTGAAAAATGAACAGAAGTAGCTCTTCAAATAAGTTAAATGTGGCGAAAACAACTTCCGGCAAAGATTGCACTGTTGTCGCTTCAGGGAGTGTGTTAAAAGGTAGGATTGTTCGGATACAAAAGGGTCGTCACAAGGGTAGATGTTGAAAGTAGGTTTATTTATGTACATGCCCCGGGAGAACCGTCCCAGCCATCCTCTACTGGCCAGCTTCCAGTTACCAATTCATCTCATAACATTTCTTCAGAACTCACTGAGGAGAAACATCAGTGGAATGTGACATACTTTCATCCCATAACAAGCCCCAAAGTACCACAGGGTATTTGTGCTTGTGAGCACGCAAGGTTTAACAGCTCTGAGGCTGAAGAGAAATGAATGCTAAAACCAGGAGAAATATGATTGCGTGACACAAAGTGGGCCCGATTCACAAAGGTGAACTTAGATTTTTGGTCTAAACGTATACCAAAAGTCTAAGTTTATGACTTAAGTTATTCACAATGGGCATTTACGAGTAGTATCTTTACGTCTGGTCTCAGGCGGAGTCTCCGCACTCAGGGCAGAGTAAGTCTAATTGCATGCACCTGCAGATTATCAACACCACCTGCGATCCCAGCACTACACACCACATAAAAGCAGCCCACAAACAAGGCCCTGGTTTGTCCACACCGACTTTTTAGCCGCTTGCCCTGCACCTTGCTTTCACCATGATACCACTAAGGAGAAGAAAAATGATACAGACGAGGAGACACCTATGATACTCAGACCACTACGATGCTCCAGTTCATAGTGAGGCACCACAACAGACTGCATGGTCTACAGCCCTACAGCAGCAGTGCCACACAAAAGGAAGCATTTGGCTACTGCAGTCACTGCACTGTAGAAGGGCGTTCGTACAGTCACAGATATTAAGAATAAGTGTCATGATGAGAAGAGGCGGGTGAAGGAATAGTACAGCAGCATAAAGGTGGCCAGAGATCTCTCAGGTGGACAAACTGCATGCCGCCTCCAACTCACCCCACTTGAGAGGGAAGTTCTCTCCACCATAGAACCCCACCTTCTCCAAGGGCTGCCTGTGAGTGATGACCTAAATGTGGTGCCAGGTAATATGTGCTGATCCTAACAATGACACTAAATTATCAATATCTGTGATACACTACAAATGTGACCGAGGATGTTGTCCCAAGTATGTCTAGGTTGCATGGTGAGTCAGACCCTCATGTGTCTCATTTAGTCCATTGCATTGTAAGTCCCAGATTCCTTTGTGATGGAAATGGCAACCTCCTTTTCCTCAGTCTCAATCAGTGGCCCATCACTGCTGCTTCATTCACTTAACACTGGTAAATGATAAATAATGTGCCTCATTCACTTACCATTACTGTTGGCATGCAGATGCAATTGTGTACATGCGACAAGTTGCACATATTCAACATTTCTTGGTTAAGTCTGGTGACCTTTCCCTTTTATTGCCACATACAGCCAGAGGACAGTGACACACGTAAGCAGAGGTCCCTGCACCATCAGGGAGGCAATGTCATGGAACTGGTAAGTAAATATGGCCAAGAGAAGTGTCCTAACTCCCACATTATGATCAGTCAACTCATAGATATATTACATAGAATCCATCAACTGTCCCACACCTTTGAAATGAACTAGGAAATGTTGTGCATCACGTGTCAACTAGAATGTAAACTGAATACCCACATATCATTGTAGGCCCGGTGATGTCCAGAAATATACAGCCCGCAGTGATCTCTGCCACCCGTAGGGGTGTGACATCTGGTCAGGCACCACACACTCGGCGGATGCGGGACCGTGGCAAGTATACCTAGAAATGACTTTACCCAATGCTCATGCTCCTAAACTGTGGGTTAAATGTCAGCAGTATGTGGTGTGTGTCTAATATCACTGTTGTCGCTCATCTCCATGTGCTCACATATGGCTCATAACAGCATTCCACTTCATAACATGTTGGCTAATAAAAGGTTGACTAAACACGTATGTGTACAGTATGTACCTAAGTGCTCCTACTGGCCCTTGTATATGTGGATTTGGTGTTGGGCAGCGCAGCAATTCTTTACGTTACAAGTTGTTACGCCTCACCTCAGGAGGTGTAAGGTTTTGGCGCAACCCCAGGTTTACAGGATTTGCAAATCTGGGGAAGTGTCAAAATCCATGGGTGCCTTGTGGTAACGCCCTCCCTGAAAAGCCCATGGTATACCTCCCGAGGGCAGAGTAAGGCAACACAGGAATTTGCACAACCATGCCTTACTCCATTGCTATGAGGCCATTCAAAGCCATGAAAAATGACTTTGATGGGCCTCATAGATATGAATTTGTAGTTTGCACTGCCGGAGCTGCAGAAAAAGTGCCGCTCAAACCGCTCAAGGGGCGCATAAATATGCCCCACGTCTCTTATGGAGAGGAGTAGCCACTGGTTTGAAAGTCAATTACATGGATATTTGCTGACAAAATCCCAGGGCCCAAGAGGAGAAGATGGGATGATCCTCACCTTTACTGGTTTCATCCTTGAACTTAAATATGAATATCTATGTCACATTACAGGTTGGGGGTGTGAGAAAAAAGGCAGATTGGAAGGTTTGCAAGCATTGGGTGGTTAAGGCCATGCGAAGGACGTCACGGTACTCCCAGGAGTGAGACCACGCTCAAGTATCGGATGCCGTGGGATGCTTATGGGGAGACTTTCCTAATAGGTAAGGCTTCTGATAGGGCTAGCTTCAGGTGGTTGTGCAGAGACCGTTTAGAAGAGCCTTGAAGTGCTTAGGAGTGACACTATTCTGGACTGATACTATATATATGCGCCCGCTGGCAGATATTGTGTTGAGACATGGAATCAAGTTGGTATCCTATGCTGACGACACTCAGCTAGTTGTGACCCTAGAACAACAAGAATCAGGAAGGGCTGCTGATTTCAAAACTTGTCTGAGGGAGCTTATGGACTGGATGAGACTGAGTTGTCTCCAGCTGAATGCAGGGAAGACAGAGGTGTTGGTTGTGGGAAAACAGCCCTCTTTCTGGTCACAGCATTGGTGGCCTGAGGAACTGGGACTTTGCCCGGTGCCGAAGGATAAGGTGAAAAATTTGGGGGTGTGGTTTGACGAAGCACTTTCCTTTACCCAGCAAATTTCTGCTGTGGCCGGAACTTGCTTTGGCATCCTGAAAATGCTGCGGAAAATTCTGGACCTTCTCCCCTGGATGCTAAAAGAACTGTTGTACAGGCTTTGGTCACATCTCGTCTTGACTACTGCAATGTTCTGTATCTAGGGGTGACCGCTAAAAATCTGAACATCTTGCAGAAGGTCCAAAATGCCGCTGCTAGGCTTATCCTGAATATTCCCAGGAGGGCCCCGGTAGGAGAAGCCTTAAAAAACTTCACTGGCTCCCAATACAGGCCAGAGTTACATTTAAAGCTCTTTGTATTAGCCACAGGATTCTTAGGAAAAAAGGGCCGTGCTTTTTGACTCCCCTTCTGACGGTTTACCAACCTTCTCGGAATTTGAGATCTTTTGGTTGTATGAGAATGACTGTGCCTAAGGTGCGGAGGGCCAGGGTGGGTGGAAGATCTTTTGGTTTCCTGGCAGCTAAGGCCTGGAATAAACTTCCTGTGGACTTGAGGATATCTGAGTCAGAACCTTGGTTCCGTAAGAAATTGAAAACCTGGCTCTTCCGTGACTTGGGGGGCGGTCGTTAACCACTCAGCTGCCTTTCTCTGTTTAGAGGTTATGTAGGTAATCGATTAGTGTGGTATGGGTTTGGGGTTTCCAGTTGTCCTAGCGCAGGGACACTCCGTTGGAGTAACCATTGCGCTTCACAAACTTCCTAATAATAATAATAATAGTGATGCCCCTTGGTTATGAGTGAGACCTTACCATGTTGTGAGACTCCAACGAAGTTCTAGAATTCGTCATAAGGGCTAAGGGCGAGAGTGTACCACTGAGAGTAGTTATGGGTGAGACTGGACTGTGGCACGAGACTCAGTTGAACTCCATTGAATTCTTCATAGCAGCTAAGGGCGTGTGTACCATGGAGAGTAGTTAGGGGTGAGACTTTACTATGGAGCGAGACACCCTTGATTTCTTCCTAGTTGCTAAGGGCGAGAGTGTACCATGACGAGTAGTTGGGGGTGAGACTGTACTATGGAGAGAGACTCGATTGAACCTCAGAATTGCTGGGTGATTTTTGCCGGGTGGGGTGTAGGAGAACACTCTCCTGGCGAGTTTTGATAGTTAGCAGGCAGCAGGGTTTCTAGCCTCCATGGCAGTCTTTGCGTTCAAGTTGACCGAACCATACCTATGTTTGGGAGTTAGTCCGCTGCAGAGAACCCTTGGTGTGGGCGATGGATAGAATGCCTACGAAGAAGAGCTGGAATGATAGTCCAGTAGGTTGTGGGTCGCGGCAGAAATCTGGGTAAAACCCTTAGGCCGCGCCGTCCGGCAGGGCCCACTCGGCCTTTCATCTTTATGATTTTGGCATGAATCTCTTGAAGCAACAAGGGTGCACATGCATCAAACTTCGAAAAAGCGATTCCTTAATTGCGAAAAATAAGGATTCGCAATTAATAAATCGCTAAGTGGAATGCATCATGAAAATCGCTAATAAATAGCGATTCGCTATAAATCGCTAATTCGGGACCGAATACACATTAGCGACTCGCTAAGACATGAAATCGGAAAAAAAGCGATTTCAGTATTAGCGATTTCGGTAATAGCGATTTCGGTATTAGCGATTTCGGTATTAGCGAAATCGCTAATACCGAAATCGCTAAAACGAGTCGCACTGGAAGCAGGCTGATGACATCACAACCAGGAAGTCATCCAGTCCATGCTTCATTCAGTGCCCTGAGGAGCTCAGAGGAAGAGGCAGAGACCTGAATCTGAGTGGAGAAACCTCACACTCTGTATCCAGCCACTGTACCCAGACCCAGGATGGACAAAAACGATGCAGGGAAGAGTGCCACGCCTAGGAAGAGGAAGCTGAAGTTCTCTGAGAGGGAACTTGAACAGCTCATTGAAGGTGTCAGCAGTAGCCACGACAAACTGTTTGGTAAATTGTCCCTGAAGGTGCCAGAGGCTGTGAAGCGCAAAATATGGCTGCGCATAAAGGAAAAAGTGAATGCTGTGGGAGTCACACACCGCAGCATTGATGATTTAAAGAAAAGGTGGTATGACCTGAGGAAACGCGCAAAGGAGTGCATAGCAGAAAGGGTGAAGGAAGCAGCTGGAACAGGAGGGGGTCTATCGAATGCACCCGCAAAAACAGCCCTGGAGGACCTTGTTGAGGGGACAATCGAGCCTGAGGCAGTCGTCGGAGTGACACAATTGGACACATCCGGCACAGCAGGAACATCACAAGGTAAGATGCATGCAAGCGCTACTCCTCTGCGTACTGTATAACCGTGCACAATCCCCCAGGCAAATCACAGTGTACAGGTAAAACCCCATGCCACGTTTCACTTCATACACAAAATGCATCATGGGAGTTGTAGTCATGTCAGACAAGTGGTCATTCAAAAGCCAACATGGGAAATTAAACATACCAATACCGCATGCCAGCCAGTGTGTTGAAGTCAGTGATTTATTCAGAAATGAGTTTGCCAAATGATAAACAGAATTAGGATAATACAAGACTAACACTGCACTGTTTCACATCACAGATGCAGCGGAGGCAGTCTCCGAGGACAGTGACCAGCTCGTCATCTCAGAAACACCTGCAGAGACGGATGCAGAGACTCCTGTGGTCCCAGAAAAAACACCACCCCCACCACCAAAACGCAGGGTACATGTACCCTCACTGGCAGAAATGGAATCCGAACAGACTCCAGCACCCACTACATCCTCCAGCCAGCCACGCGTCCCTTCACCAACTCCAACACCGGCACAGCTCCAAACAAGACGACGGCGCAGGTCCAGGGCCCGTATTGCGTCACATGCTGAGCAGGTCCCAAATGTATATGGCGGCGTGGAGTCTCAGATGCTACGTGTGCAGCGCCTGCAGGGGAGACACATGGGCACAATCAACATGCAGCTCACAAAGCTGGCCAAAAACATGAGCACAATGGCAGACAATGTGCGCGAACTGACATCAGTGGTTGCCGAGGGGAATCGGCAGACAAACTTGAGATTACAGGAGCTCACCCGTGCAGTCCTCGCAGGACAACGCATGAAGCGGAGAAGGCATCACCAGAGCCTGATCCGCATGTCAGCGAATACCAGGGCCATCAACAAGCTCTGTAATACCACTGCGCTATTGGCACGGCGCTCCGTGTCAATGCAGATTGATCTAGGCCATTTCTGTGGGGATGTTGCCAGGTCCTTAGGACAAGTCACCACTGCCGTGGAACACATCCAGTCCGGGACTGGGAGTGCCATCCACCTGGAAGGGGAGGAGGGGAGTGAGGAGGCCTCTAGCCTGAGTAGCCTATCGGTGCCAGTGACCACTAACAGGAGGCGCAGTTCGCGCAGCTCAACCTCCATGGGATCACGTCAGGGTGATGGAGGCGACAGGAGGCTGGGGGTACGTGGCAAGAGGCGCTAGCCATGCATATACTTCTGTTTGGCCATGGTGGGGTAACCATGGGCAATTTATACCTGGTGATTGCCCTCCTGTGCTGAGTACAGTTTTATTTTGTTTTTATAGACCAATGCAATCACCTTCCAATATTTCTAAACGCACGTCTCAAGTTTGACATGTGCTCATGTTAATAAATATTTACGTACAGCATTGGTTTGTCATGGCTCATTCTTACCTACCTCAAAAATGATGTTGTGTGATGTGTGCACGTCTCCTCTGACCCTCTGCAGTGTTTGCCACATGCGCCTGTCGGTGTTGTGCGGGTGATTGCTCGTCGCCATCCGAGTCACTGTTGTCCATCTCAATGGTAATGCCCCTTCTGGTGGCAATGTTGTGCAGCATGGCACATACAGCCACAATCCTGCAGCATGTCTCTGGGCTATATTGCAATGCACCACCAGTTTTATGAAGGATGCGGAAACGACTTTTCAGTATGCCGAATGTCCGTTCTACCACATTCCTTGTGCTTATGTGTGCCGCGTTGTACCTCTGTTCCTGTGGTGTGGCTGGGTTGAGGTATGGCATCATGATATATTCGCGCAGGGCATATGCGCTGTCACCTACAGGGTGGAAAGCAAAGGGTTAGACACAGTAATGCTATTACATTTTGCCTCATGATGTAGCAACTAGGTATATGTATGTACCAAGTAGGTGTCCTTCGCCAAATTCACCCCTGAGCAGACGCCTGTGGATACCACTGTGGCGGAATATATACGAGTCATGTGTGCTCCCTGGAAATTGTGCCACGATGTCCGTTATTATATGCTTAGCATTGCACACGACCTGCACATTGATGGAGTGGTACGACTTCCTGTTCCGGAAGATGTACTCGTTGGCTGCTGGTGGACAGATGGGGACATGCGTGCAGTCAATGCATCCGATGACATGTGGGAAATGTGCCACCTGGTAGAACTCCAGTTTTGTCTGGTTCAACTCCTGTGGGGTTGTGGGGAAGGTGATGTGGGTGTGTATCATTGACAACATGGCGTCAAGGAAGTTTCGGAAGAAGCGTGAGAGTGCGCTTTGGGATACACCTCCGGCTACTACCCCCTGGAAACTGCCTGACGCTAGTAGGTGCAGGCTGCATAGGACCTGTACGTGTGCAGGGATGGCATTGGTCCTACGGGTCTGGTGCTGCAGCAGGGGTTCCAAATCTGCAATGAGGCTCATGATCATTGCACGGTTCAACCGGTACTTATCATATATTTCGTCTTCATTTTGGCCCAGCAATGTTATGCGCACTCGGAATACCCTCTCCTGTATCCTCCTCCTGCGCTGGGCTGCTGCATTGATCCTCATCCTTCTTGCCAGCACGTAGAGGGCTGCCATTGTGAAAGGCTTACGGGGTCTCCTGAGGCATTTTTCAAGGGTTTCTGATTGTTTTCACCTGTTTTTTTTTTTTTGTGTATCTTTACCTCCTGGTTGAGATTCCCCTTATTCTGCTCTTGCTAAATAGCGATTTTCATTGTATTCGCTAATTGAGAATTTTGATGCATTGCTTTGCGATTCTTTATTTGCTAATAGCTATTTGCGGGAGCAACTGTATGTTTCGCTATTATGGTTTCACTATTTTGCGACTCACTAAATTTGCGAGGGCTTTTTTTGCGAATCTCTAGTTTTTTCGGTATTTCGGTTGATGCATTGGAAATGTTCGTTTTGCGGTCGCTAACGGCCTATTTTGCATTTTCGCAATTTTTGCCAGTGCAATTATGCTTGATGCATGTGCCAGTTGATGTATTAATCAAGTGGCACTGCAGTCTGGAGTGCCGGTATAGTTGTAAGCAGGGATTGACTGGTGCTGTGCTGTGGGGCTTCTCAGTGCCCTGATGCCCTGCTGTTGGGTTGGAAGCAGAAGATAAGGCGCCTTTAGTAGTGTGTGAGCTGTTACGAGTCAGCCTCTGGCACTCTAGCCCGCCGTTGACCTCGAGGGGCACAGCGAGTGAGTGCAGTGGTGACTCCAAGAGTGCCCAGGCTCTCCGAAGAGTGTAAACAGAGGAGATGGCTCAGGTGGTCAAGGCTCCTTTTGGAGGAATACTGTAACTGTAAAGCCGCAGGTTTAAGACCCAAGTCAAACAGGATTACTTTAGAAGCCATCCTAGAGTCATCCAATGATCATCCAACTACATTCGAAGTCATTTTCACATCATCAGACATCATCAAGCTCTTGAAGTCATCAGCAAAGCTTAAAAGCTGAGCCTGATGATTTGAGGATGACTTGAAAATGAGTATCTGATGACTTCAGAAGGTGTCACTATTTCTAATGATTTAAGGATGACTTGAAAATGAGTTTCTGATGACTTTAGAAGGTGTCATTATTCGTGATGATTTAAGGATGACTTGAAAATGAGTATCTGATGACTTTAGAAGGTGTCATTATTCGTGATGATTTAAGGATGACTTGAAAATGAGTATCCAATTACTTTACAAGATGAGATTGGGCCTGATGACTTTTGGATGATTTGAAAATGAGTATCTGATTACTTTAAAGGTAGCATTGTGTTTTCAATAAGATGTTTTTCTTGTGGTGAATTATCATGAATTGTTGGTTACTTCAAGAGCATGTCCACCGCTTTGGTTTCAGTTTTATAGAAAAATTCAAACTGTTGGATGATTGCCCGATTAATTGCAGATAAACGCAAAATGACATAAGTTTTCTATTATACACAACTGAGCATACGATGTGCCTCCGAGAACTGTGTATAAGTCACAGGTTATTTTTTAACACATTTATTTTTGCCACTTTCTTTTGTACAAAACAGGTAAAACAAGCATCCACTGTTAAAATGATCAATGCCTAACATTATTAAAGATGAACATTGGCCATTATATGCATGGTCACTGAAATTAAGTCATAATTATGGATGAAATTATGTGGCAGGGTAGACTAAATGTAACAAAAATAAATGCTGCATATTATGCAATCACTGAAGGCACATTATGCAGCAGATTCTTTATCCAGCCATCTGATATTTGATGACTTGCACCGCAAAACAATACACAGAATTACAAGCATTCATCAAACAAATTCACAAATGATGAAATATTTTATTTACTTCCCAAACAAATGTAAAAAAAACAACATTTTACTTTTAATGGACAGGTATAAATTCAATTGAGACCACCCATCGGCCATACTGTATTCTATTTGATGTACTTGCACTGCTCTCAAAAATCAATCTGAGGATACCAAATGAATTATTAGCCTCCAATTTCATACTGCTGCACATTTACAGAACACTGTTGAATTTTCAGTTGTACATTTTGCTTCTATATTGATATACACTTTATTATTCGGTCGGCAATATTATGTGTTATGAGCAGTCGTGGACCCCTGCGTAGGTTTCCCAGACCCCTAGGGGTCCCTGGAACACAGATGATTTCAAATCAAATGCGCTATATGAAGAAGCATGCATGTGGGAGAATTGTATATCATGCTTTGCCTTAATCTATTTCAAATCGATTTGCCATTTCACTTATAAATGATTCATTTTCTACCTGAATGTTAAAAGCAGGAACATTTTATCATTGATATCCTGATAGCTGTGATGTAGTTATCTACCATTACCAGATAAACTGGTTCCCTGATGTCATAGGTTTCACACTTAAGTCCTGGGTGGCTCCTGTGCTCCTGCATCGTCGCCTGGGCTCCACAGCTGCTAGATCAAGACCTGCATGCTACAGCAAGCACCTCTGAACCGTGCTCCTGCTCCTCCTGGACACCTCCTGGTGATTTGGCTCTGTCCCCTCTGCTTTCAGGTACCTCTCATCCAGAATCTATGGTTGGGTTCCACCGACCTGGTCCACGAGACGCTGTAGCCGCCGGACTTCCAAGATCCTCCATTGACATCAACGGGCGGTTCCGACACCACTTTGCACCTGTGCACCTGGGCTCCCTGGTGTAGATATCCTGGGTGTCCATGGGCGGGGTGGCTCTCTAACCTTCCTTGATCCAACTGGATTTCTCTAGTCCTTTGGGAAGGGTCCTAAATAACCGCGACTTTCCCTGTGTTCTGTGTTATCCTATGGACATTTGACCAGGTGTAACACCTCTGCACCTGGGGGTATCTAGCTACTTACCTTTGGTGGTTCTTCATCCCTGGTTTGGTACTCACCTCGCATTCAATTTTCTTAGCATATAGTTTGGCCGCCCCATGGGGGCCTGTGTGTTTTCTATGCTTTACTTACGTGTTTGAAGTATATTCCCATGTGTATTGATATCGCTAGGTAGGAGATATACCAAAGTAGTTCTTAGTGTCGTGTTTAATAAATACAGAAGTGTTTTTCTATAACTGGTGTGGTTTTTCCTTGTGTGTAAGCCTCACTGACTGACTGTGTGGTAATGTACTCGCTTTACACCTTCCTGAATAAGCCTTAGCTGCTCTCCACAGCTACCCCTTGAGAGCTTTGGTTATCAGGGACCACTACTACTATCAGTAAGGGTTGCCTGCACGGGGCCTCACCAATAGGTGTACATCATATACTGAGCCAGCCTCCTAAACACATTCCTTTCCATCAATCAGTTAAACAATTCTTCTGTAGATGGTAAGAACTGGTAAAAAATACAAGGTGAGAAGTGAGGGAGATTACAGAGAGAGATAGATAATGAAAGGCAGGAAGAAGAAACTCGAAAGAAATGGTTAGAGAGATGATGACGACGAGCTGGACAGATTCCATGCGGTGCAAGAGATTTGAGGGGACACGAAAAAGATAATAGGGGCTGCTACTGGTAGGGGTTAGGAGACAGAAAGGTATAAGTTGTAAAAATGCAAGAGGAATAGTGTAAAGAAAAGTAAGTAGTATTAGTGGGTGTGATTCAACTTGATGGAGAGGAGGATAGTGAGTGGGGTTTAAGAGGAAGAGAGAAAGTGACAAAACACAGTAGGTTAGTAGAAAGAAGATAGGGAAGGAGGGTATGGGAACCGGAGGAGGGACTGACTTGAGATGGACCAAGGCCTTGAAAGGAAATTTGAAATGGTTAAGGGAGGATGGGGGGGGAATAGAGTGTATGTTGTGGGAGGTCTTGTGAGGGATGCCCTGAAGTTCAGCCTAGTGTTTTATTTTTTGTATCACTTGACACAGAAGGAGCCTACTGCAGAAGGCAGTTGTAGGCACGGGATTCCTATAATGTATTTACGGTAGCGTCTGTAGAGGTAACGGCAGTGGAGGCACGGGGTGGCGGCGATGAGTGGGAGAAATAATAAAAAGAAATACCACTTACCTTTTCGCCGGGCGCCGCCTCTCCTCTGTGTTGTTCAGCTTCCTTCTTCCTGCAGTCCTGGCAGCAGGAAGCACCCAGCTCCCGGGCTCCCCTCAGCCAATCACAACGCAATGCAGCGTTGTGATTGATCTGAGCGCCATGGTTCAGTGCTCAGACGGGTGCAGGGAGGCTTTGCATGTTTCTCACCAGGCTGTGTAATGCAGCCTGGTGGGGAACATGCAAAGTGCGCATGACTGTTTGGTCAGTCCAGGAGGGCCGGCCAAACAGTCATATGCACTTAGGAAGTGTGCAAACCACTCCTCCCCTGTGCCATCAGCCCTTCCCCGCCCTAACCCAGCCCTCAGCTACAAAAAATAAAATGAAAATAAAGACTTTATCATTTTATTTTTGCTGCTCTGAGAGCAGTGGGGCGACGCTCCTCCGCCTTAGTGCGGGACCCACCCCTGTGCACTCCTTTGAAAGGGGCTATCTCGAAGATGTTTTTAAAAAGTGTATTTTGGCAATGACTTTTAATTGCCATCATGTACTTTGCCTGCTTTGTTTCATCAATTGGTGTTTATAGTACATGTGTTTAATAGCGCAAATACATTTATGTACCATTGGGAGCCTTCATTACAGAATTTTACGTAAAATAACCAACTCACTGGGCCCACCTGTTCTACCCCTTTCTTGCAAAATTTACCGGGAGACACAAACTGAGAGCAAAGGAAAGGTGAGGCAGAAAGAGCTTAAGAAAAAAACAAAAGAGAGAGAGAGGGAATAAAGTGGACATGTGTGCAAAGGAGAGTGGAAGCATGTGCAGGGACTCTCTCTTTCACAAAAGTGGGCAAGTCAACAAATTAACAGGTTGAGCTGACCCAGAGCCAGGCGCCTGGCTTGTCATCTCCTACATCCAGTGTACCAGTCGAGCCCTGCAAATGTTTGCCATTTAATCATACAACAAACATCACATAAAATACGATAAAGTTCCTTCAAAGTTAAAAAAAGTTCATTTCTTTAACATGTGGAACCTCAGACATTGATACGTCCACATTATTCCCCTGCACTGAAAAGTACTTCTTAAAAGTGATACTTTTTGCATGAACTTGGAAGCATTCCTGCCTCCACCTTCGCGACAGTGTTAAAGCCAAAAAAGCAGAGATAAGGCCCTTGATAATATGCCCCTAATTTCTCTTAATGCTGACCACAAACACGCAAGACACATGATAAACATTGTGCTGATCAGACATCATGATGAGGCTCCGTTTACGTACAATACCCTGAATGCGCTGATTTTATCTTTTACATTGTGATTTTTTTGGTTGTGCATTTTTATACAAAGGTGAAATATTGCTTTGCAATTTTTAATAAGCAAAAAGGGCAGAAATGGTGCTGTGGCATGAATAGCAAAATGTACGCAGCGCCAATGGTTGGAAATAGAATTTCACGCACCTAAAAGTGGAAAGGCTATGCTGGCTCCATTACATCAAAGGAGGATTCCTACAACCCGACCTTGCAATCGCGGTATTTTTGTGAAAGAGGGGGAAACTGAAACCCTTGAATGAAACGCACTGCAGCCGGACAAAGCTATATCGAGGCCCAAATTGGTAGTGCTGACAGGCTCGGAACATGAGTCTCAAGCTTTTATTGGGTCTTACAGAGGAAGAGAACATATAAGTGCAGACACAGGCATTGAACAAATATTTAACATTCCGATATGATTTTTAACAATGCAGGTACCGGTGTGGCGCTGGGACTCGAACCCGGGTCCTTGAAATTGAAAGAGCAGGGTTCTTGCAGTTCGGCCAATTAGCGTCCGTATATATTGCATTTGATTTTTGCCAATCTTGTAGTTTTCATATACTGCACCCGTCACATACACAATTAGTAATGGTCTAAATTCTTTGTTTTCCAAATTCCCACTCACTGCTTCCCACTCACCTTTATTCAGGTACCTGAATAAATCACAGGTTGACTCGCAAAAGTCCTACGCACATCCGGTAGCGCCGGAAGTGACGTCATTGCACTGAAGCAGGAATGGAATACCGTGAAGGCGCAATGGCGCGACCTTGCTCGATTTTGATTATTTACCAGAGTTTTGCGCACATGCAACCAGGAAAACTGCATTGAATCCGTCATCTCAGGTAAGACTGGTTTGGGGTAAACTGGGTCGGGTTCCTGTGTGCTTATACTCGCCCGATTTGTTTATAAACTGAATACATCCCCTGAACTTCAATAAATGTATATTAATAGATTAATCATATGCATTGAGTCCCTCACATACGTTTCCTGCAGTGGGACATAATCTTTTATAAAAAGTCAATGTACCCGCCTATTGGTTCCAGAATGGATCCACATCCGGAAAGTATGGGACGTCCAGGGGATTGGTGGTACTTTTGTGTATTTTGGGGATGGTATATAGTACAGGGGTCCTAGGATGTTCTGTATTGAGGAATTCAAATTCCTTCTTATTGAGGAAGCCTTGATCTAGGCCTTCTGTATCAAAATTTCTTTCTTTATTCCTACAAGAGGATTACCTGAAAGCTTTGTGTAATGTCTTTCTTCTGTTATTTGTTTCCTGATTTCTATGTCATAATCATGTCTATTCCTCCCCCTTTGTCTGCAGGTTTCAGGATTATTGATGAATCATTCTTTAGATTTTCCAGTGCTCTCCGTTCATCCAGACTGATGTTATATGGTATATATTGGTAACTGTCTTTCATTGCGTCTATGCCTGCAAGTACTATCTTCTCAAATGTGATCAGTTCTGGAGGCATCATGCCGTTTGAGGGATAGAATTTGGAGGGCGGTCTTAGTCCAGTAGCGGACTCAGGTGGTGAAAAGTCTCTGTCAGTAAAGAATACTTTCAATCGTATTTTACGAAAGAACTGGTATAGTTCTGTTTTGAGTTTGAAGAAATCAGTACGCTCTGTAATCACAAATGAAAGTCCTTTGCTAAGCAATGAAATCTCTGATGAAGACAAGATATGTTGTGACAGATTAAAGATAGGAATGCTCTCTATTCCTATATCTAAGCCTAGTAAGGCTGAGGACCCCACTGGTAGTGTTTGTTCCGGGTTTGACGTTCCCCTGAATATTGGTGCCATATTCTGTTTTTTTTTCTTGCCCCCTCGGTCTAAAAAAGGCTGTCATTGATGGATGTCACTGCGACTCGGTCCTGGTTGTGTGTCAGAGTCACTAGAACCTCCTGATGATTCAGAGAAGGTGACTGGCTGATTTCTTCTAAATCTACCCCAGGTGTTCTGCCTGTTCTGTGTACCAAAGGTGTTGTAATAATCGTCTTTTAGGTACGGATATGCCCTCTCTCTGGAATAGAATTTGATATCTTTAGTGACTTTTTCTGCCTTTTTCTTCAATTCCAAACCATTAAAGTCCACAATTGTTTTATTGATTTTTTCTAAAAGTATTTTAGCCTCTGCAAGTTCGTCACCACTAAGAAGTTCCTTTTCTAGCTCTTCTATTTCTCTCAGTTCTGCTTTGGCATGCTCAAGAGCTGTTTCAACCCCCAACACCATCCAATGGCGTGAGCAAGTGGTAGAAATATGACTAAACCCTCCTTTAAATTTGGGGTCGTCTCGGAAGATCCCAGGGACGTTTTTTACTATCAGTCCTTGAGGAATAATTCCTGCCTTTAAGTATTCTGTTAACATCCTAGCATGTAATTCAGTTCTAACATGTTTCTTTTTTGCTTTTTCTATTTTTTCTAATAGTTGCTGACGCGGGCTTTCACTACTGATTGGTTGGTCGCCCTATTGTTTTAAAACCTTGTACATAAGTCACGCATTACGTCACTATCTGTCTAGGTTTATTATGTTTTTTTCACTGGGACACGCATTCACTACCTGGTAAACTATTGTTTTCCAAACATAAACATTTTTGTATTTTTAATTTATATACTTTGTATTTTACATACCAAAAATGTATAAAAGCAGTTATACACCTACACTTCTGTGTCTGTGGTCAGCTTCTCTCTCTGACATCAACGTGACTCTGTACATTGCCATTGTGCACATCTTTATTATTACTATTTTCACTAGTTCACAGGAGCCACTGTTACGCTTCCAATCTGGTATGAGCTGTTCTTTGCAGGGGAAAGAGGCCGCAAGCTCCAGACAGTCCGGTTTTACGGAATCTGGAGAATGTCCTACCGGTGTTATGATCCAGAAAAAACATCGCTGGGGCCATCTGACACACTATTTTTCCAAAGATGGCAAAATATTTCATTTCCAGCCCTAAATCGTGACACAAGCAGTCCTTGGAGCGCTCTCAATAATGTTTCTGTACAAACAGCTGTAGTATACAGCTGTGTGCATTGAAGGCCTGGCCGCCTGGGTCCCTGCGAAACCACATCTACCTAGAGCAGGGACAGATGCTCCATTACTGGTGCCCAGGGTTCCTCTGCTGGTGCCAGGGCACTGGTAAAGGACCACAGATGGAACTAGAATAAGGAAGAACTGGAAGATTTCCCGACAGGTCAGCACCTCAGAGAGGCTGGTAGGCCTGGGGAAGAGTCACTTCTTTGTCAAGCAGCCTGAGGATGACACTCGCCCATCCCTGACCTTTCATGAGAGCCTGAGCTGTCCGGACAAAACACACACTTGAACACAGAGATGATACACACTCGCGTTCTCTCCCTCTGCATCTCTCTCTTGTTTCTCTTTAAATGAGTACGCCAGTCTGGAAATGGATTTCCGATGCTGTGAGACCCGTAGTGCCATATCGGCATTCATTGCTGTAAGCCCACTTCTTTCGTTGTGAGGGGCATAGGCGGCAGCGGCATAATGGAAAACGCCTCCCCAGCCAAGCCTGTATTGAGGAGCCCCTCATTAATGCCTCATGAAAGGATTGTCCCAAAGCCCATCCTTAAAATGCCGCTTTCTTACCCTGAGGCCGAGTTGGCAGTACCTCACACTTTTTATTTTAATGAAAAGTTCTCTTTCGTTGACCTACTGATGCGGGGAGTGCCTCCGCAGTAACTGTCGACCTCAGAAAAAAACGTGTTCAGCGCTTTTTCATGCCCTGGGTTTTCCACAAACGGTAGTGTTGATGTGAGCATGCACACTAGTGTGTAAACTCTATAGTGGTCTTTTGAGCAAGACAGGCCTGAAGTGAGTTACTCTGCTTTAGCACCAAAGGCCTTTCGGAGATCAGCCCCTACAGTGTAATGAGCTCTGTAGCTGCCTTACGGGCGTTTCAGAGACGTTTGCTGCTCTTGCTCTTAAATAAATAAAAAGGCGATTGATGAAAGTAAGTAACACGGACCTCTCTACGTCATACCTCAGGATGAAAGGAGAGGCTAGTGATGGAGAAAATAAATGGCCAGCCACTTACAAAGGCATGAGAGGGGCTGGGCGAATGCTGATAGTGGGAAGAGGACACGAAGGAAGGTGAGCCCCCCCATGGAGAGACAGATGGAGATAGGAGTAGACGCAGAGATAGCAGGGGAGACTGAAGGAGATAGGCAAAGCAAGCAACAGAGCCGACCGGCTAGCAACAGGGAAGTAAATAACAATGAGAGGGGCTAACAGAAACATAGGTAGAGTAAGAGTGAGGGGACTAGAAAGTATTGCAAGACAATAAGAGAAAAGTAACCACAAGAGCATAGAGAAGGCATATGTGGGAGGGGATGGCTAGAGGAGACAGCGAGTCAATGTTGCATGAACGTTGGTTTGTAGTGGTTTTACTTCAATTGAAGGGGATATTCACTTCGTATGGCCAGGTTCCCAGCGGGTGTTTAAGTTCCAGTAATCATCCCTTTTGGTATCGCTTTGTTCGCCCTAAGTTGGCAGGGTATGCCCAGACGTGGGTCCCTTGCTCACTTTGCCACTGGATTCAAGATAGCCTGGTTGATGAGGGTTTTGAACCCGAAACCGGTCCCAGGATGCTTGTTTCCGGTCCAGGGAAGACATGGCTTGGCAGTTCGGGCTGGACTGTTCCCATGAGGCACAGGGTCAGACTGATTTGCATATGGCCATGTCTGAACTGGGGTGGTGGAGTGAGCTAAAGAATGATGATGGATTAAACCCAGATCAGTTGACTGGGGGTGAGTGTTTGATTTGCTCTAACGCTCCGTCCATCATCCCTTTTGGTATCGCTTTGTTCGCCCTAAGTTGGCAGGGTATGCCCAGACGTGGGTCCCTTGCTCACTTTGCCACTGGATTCAAGATAGCCTGGCTGATGAGGGTTTTGAACCCGAAACCGGTCCCCGGATGCTTGTTTCCGGTCCAGGGAAGACATGGCTTGGCAGTTCGGGCTGGACTGTTCCCATGGGGCACAGGGTCAGACTGATTTGCATATGGCCATGTCTGAACTGGGGTGGTGGAGTGAGCTAAAGAATGATGATGGATTAAACCCAGATCAGTTGACTGGGGGTGAGTGTTTGATTTGCTCTAACGCTCCGTCCATCATCCCTTTTGGTATCGCTTTGTTCGCCCTAAGTTGGCAGGGTATGCCCAGACGTGGGTCCCTTGCTCACTTTGCCACTGGATTCAAGATAGCCTGGCTGATGAGGGTTTTGAACCCGAAACCGGTCCCAGGATGCTTGTTTCCGGTCCAGGGAAGACATGGCTTGGCAGTTCGGGCTGGACTGTTCCCATGAGGCACAGGGTCAGACTGATTTGAATATGGCCATGTCTGAACTGGGGTGGTGGAGTGAGCTAAAGAATGATGATGGATTAAACCCAGATCAGTTGACTGGGGTGAGTGTTTGATTTGCTCTAACGCTCCGTCCATCATCCCCTTTGGTATCGCTTTGTTCGCCCTAAGTTGGCAGGCTATGCCCAGACGTGGGTCCCTTGCTCACTTTGCCACTGGATTCAAGATAGCCTGGTTGATGAGGGTTTTGAACCCGAAACCGGTCCCAGGATGCTTTTTCCGGTCCAGGGAAGACATGGCTTGGCAGTTCGGGCTGGACTGTTCCCATGAGGCACAGGGTCAGACTGATTTGCATATGGCCATGTCTGAACTGGGGTGGTGGAGTGAGCTAAAGAATGATGATGGATTAAACCCAGATCAGTTGACTGGGGGTGAGTGTTTGATTTGCTCTAACGCTCCGTCCATCATCCCTTTTGGTATCGCTTTGTTCGCCCTAAGTTGGCAGGGTATGCCCAGACATGGGTCCCTTGCTCACTTTGCCACTGGATTCAAGATAGCCTGGCTGATGAGGGTTTTGAACCCGAAACCGGTCCCAGGATGTTTGTTTCCGGTCCAGGGAAGACATGGCTTGGCAGTTCGGGCTGGACTGTTCCCATGAGGCACAGGGTCAGACTGATTTGCATATGGCCATGTCTGAACTGGGGTGGTGGAGTGAGCTAAAGAATGATGATGGATTAAACCCAGATCAGTTGACTAGGGGTGAGTGTTTGATTTGCTCTAACGCTCCGTCCATCATCCCTTTTGGTATCGCTTTGTTCGCCCTAAGTTGGCAGGGTATGCCCAGACGTGGGTCCCTTGCTCACTTTGCCACTGGATTCAAGATAGCCTGGCTGATGAGGGTTTTGAACCCGAAACCGGTCCCAGGATGCTTGTTTCTGGTCCAGGGAAGACATGGCTTGGCAGTTCGGGCTGGACTGTTCCCATGAGGCACAGGGTCAGACTGATTTGAATATGGCCATGTCTGAACTGGGGTGGTGGAGTGAGCTAAAGAATGATGATGGATTAAACCCAGATCAGTTGACTGGGGGTGAGTGTTTGATTTGCTCTAACGCTCCGTCCATCATCCCTTTTGGTATCGCTTTGTTCGCCCTAAGTTGGCAGGGTATGCCCAGACGTGGGTCCCTTGCTCACTTTGCCACTGGATTCAAGATAGCCTGGCTGATGAGGGTTTTGAACCCGAAACCGGTCCCAGGATGCTTGTTTCCGGTCCAGGGAAGACATGGCTTGGCAGTTCGGGCTGGACTGTTCCCATGAGGCACAGGGTCAGACTGATTTGCATATGGCCATGTCTGAACTGGGGTGGTGGAGTGAGCTAAAGAATGATGATGGATTAAACCCAGATCAGTTGACTGGGGGTGAGTGTTTGATTTGCTCTAACGCTCCGTCCATCATCCCTTTTGGTATCGCTTTGTTCGCCCTAAGTTGGCAGGGTATGCCCAGACGTGGGTCCCTTGCTCACTTTGCCACTGGATTCAAGATAGCCTGGCTGATGAGGGTTTTGAACCCGAAACCGGTCCCAGGATGTTTGTTTCCTGTCCAGGGAAGACATTGCTTGGCAGTTCGGGCTGGACTGTTCCCATGAGGCACAGGGTCAGACTGATTTGCATATGGCCATGTCTGAACTGGGGTGGTGGAGTGAGCTAAAGAATGATGATGGATTAAACCCAGATCAGTTGACTGGGGGTGAGTGTTTGATTTGCTCTATCGCTCCGTCCATCATCCCTTTTGGTATCGCTTTGTTCGCCCTAAGTTGGCAGGGTATGCCCAGACGTGGGTCCCTTGCTCACTTTGCCACTGGATTCAAGATAGCCTGGTTGATGAGGGTTTTGAACCCGAAACCGGTCCCAGGATGCTTTTTCCGGTCCAGGGAAGACATGGCTTGGCAGTTCGGGCTGGACTGTTCCCATGAGGCACATGGTCAGACTGATTTGCATATGGCCATGTCTGAACTGGGGTGGTGGAGTGAGCTAAAGAATGATGATGGATTAAACCCAGATCAGTTGACTGGGGGTGAGTGTTTGATTTGCTCTAACGCTCCGTCCATCATCCCTTTTGGTATCGCTTTGTTCGCCCTAAGTTGGCAGGGTATGCCCAGACGTGGGTCCCTTGCTCACTTTGCCACTGGATTCAAGATAGCCTGGCTGATGAGGGTTTTGAACCCGAAACCGGTCCCAGGATGTTTGTTTCCGGTCCAGGGAAGACATGGCTTGGCAGTTCGGGCTGGACTGTTCCCATGAGGCACAGGGTCAGACTGATTTGCATATGGCCATGTCTGAACTGGGGTGGTGGAGTGAGCTAAAGAATGATGATGGATTAAACCCAGATCAGTTGACTGGGGGTGAGTGTTTGATTTGCTCTAACGCTCCGTCCATCATCCCTTTTGGTATCGCTTTGTTCGCCCTAAGTTGGCAGGGTATGCCCAGACGTGGGTCCCTTGCTCACTTTGCCACTGGATTCAAGATAGCCTGGCTGATGAGGGTTTTGAACCCGAAACCGGTCCCAGGATGCTTGTTTCTGGTCCAGGGAAGACATGGCTTGGCAGTTCGGGCTGGACTGTTCCCATGAGGCACAGGGTCAGACTGATTTGCATATGGCCATGTCTGAACTGGGGTGGTGGAGTGAGCTAAAGAATGATGATGGATTAAACCCAGATCAGTTGACTGGGGGTGAGTGTTTGATTTGCTCTAACGCTCCGTCCATCATCCCTTTTGGTATCGCTTTGTTCGCCCTAAGTTGGCAGGGTATGCTCAGACGTGGGTCCCTTGCTCACTTTGCCACTGGATTCAAGATAGCCTGGCTGATGAGGGTTTTGAACCCGAAACCGGTCCCAGGATGCTTGTTTCCGGTCCAGGGAAGACATGGCTTGGCAGTTCGGGCTGGACTGTTCCCATGAGGCACAGGGTCAGACTGATTTGCATATGGCCATGTCTGAACTGGGGTGGTGGAGTGAGCTAAAGAATGATGATGGATTAAACCCAGATCAGTTGACTGGGGGTGAGTGTTTGATTTGCTCTAACGCTCCGTCCATCATCCCTTTTGGTATCGCTTTGTTCGCCCTAAGTTGGCAGGGTATGCCCAGACGTGGGTCCCTTGCTCACTTTGCCACTGGATTCAAGATAGCCTGGCTGATGAGGGTTTTGAACCCGAAACCGGTCCCAGGATGTTTGTTTCCTGTCCAGGGAAGACATTGCTTGGCAGTTCGGGCTGGACTGTTCCCATGAGGCACAGGGTCAGACTGATTTGCATATGGCCATGTCTGAACTGGGGTGGTGGAGTGAGCTAAAGAATGATGATGGATTAAACCCAGATCAGTTGACTGGGGGTGAGTGTTTGATTTGCTCTATCGCTCCGTCCATCATCCCTTTTGGTATCGCTTTGTTCGCCCTAAGTTGGCAGGGTATGCCCAGACGTGGGTCCCTTGCTCACTTTGCCACTGGATTCAAGATAGCCTGGTTGATGAGGGTTTTGAACCCGAAACCGGTCCCAGGATGCTTTTTTCCGGTCCAGGGAAGACATGGCTTGGCAGTTCGGGCTGGACTGTTCCCATGAGGCACAGGGTCAGACTGATTTGCATATGGCCATGTCTGAACTGGGGTGGTGGAGTGAGCTAAAGAATGATGATGGATTAAACCCAGATCAGTTGACTGGGGGTGAGTGTTTGATTTGCTCTAACGCTCCGTCCATCATCCCTTTTGGTATCGCTTTGTTCGCCCTAAGTTGGCAGGGTATGCCCAGACATGGGTCCCTTGCTCACTTTGCCACTGGATTCAAGATAGCCTGGCTGATGAGGGTTTTGAACCCGAAACCGGTCCCAGGATGTTTGTTTCCGGTCCAGGGAAGACATGGCTTGGCAGTTCGGGCTGGACTGTTCCCATGAGGCACAGGGTCAGACTGATTTGCATATGGCCATGTCTGAACTGGGGTGGTGGAGTGAGCTAAAGAATGATGATGGATTAAACCCAGATCAGTTGACTAGGGGTGAGTGTTTGATTTGCTCTAACGCTCCGTCCATCATCCCTTTTGGTATCGCTTTGTTCGCCCTAAGTTGGCAGGGTATGCCCAGACGTGGGTCCCTTGCTCACTTTGCCACTGGATTCAAGATAGCCTGGCTGATGAGGGTTTTGAACCCGAAACCGGTCCCAGGATGCTTGTTTCTGGTCCAGGGAAGACATGGCTTGGCAGTTCGGGCTGGACTGTTCCCATGAGGCACAGGGTCAGACTGATTTGAATATGGCCATGTCTGAACTGGGGTGGTGGAGTGAGCTAAAGAATGATGATGGATTAAACCCAGATCAGTTGACTGGGGGTGAGTGTTTGATTTGCTCTAACGCTCCGTCCATCATCCCTTTTGGTATCGCTTTGTTCGCCCTAAGTTGGCAGGGTATGCCCAGACGTGGGTCCCTTGCTCACTTTGCCACTGGATTCAAGATAGCCTGGCTGATGAGGGTTTTGAACCCGAAACCGGTCCCAGGATGCTTGTTTCCGGTCCAGGGAAGACATGGCTTGGCAGTTCGGGCTGGACTGTTCCCATGAGGCACAGGGTCAGACTGATTTGCATATGGCCATGTCTGAACTGGGGTGGTGGAGTGAGCTAAAGAATGATGATGGATTAAACCCAGATCAGTTGACTGGGGGTGAGTGTTTGATTTGCTCTAACGCTCCGTCCATCATCCCTTTTGGTATCGCTTTGTTCGCCCTAAGTTGGCAGGGTATGCCCAGACGTGGGTCCCTTGCTCACTTT
The DNA here is from genome assembly GCA_963921515.1 of Calotriton arnoldi. Lineage (NCBI taxonomy): Eukaryota > Metazoa > Chordata > Amphibia > Caudata > Salamandridae > Calotriton > Calotriton arnoldi. The sequence goes on from CAWUFW010012703.1 coordinate 160,522, forward strand.
GCCACTGGATTCAAGATAGCCTGGCTGATGAGGGTTTTGAACCCGAAACCGGTCCCAGGATGTTTGTTTCCTGTCCAGGGAAGACATTGCTTGGCAGTTCGGGCTGGACTGTTCCCATGAGGCACAGGGTCAGACTGATTTGCATATGGCCATGTCTGAACTGGGGTGGTGGAGTGAGCTAAAGAATGATGATGGATTAAACCCAGATCAGTTGACTGGGGGTGAGTGTTTGATTTGCTCTATCGCTCCGTCCATCATCCCTTTTGGTATCGCTTTGTTCGCCCTAAGTTGGCAGGGTATGCCCAGACGTGGGTCCCTTGCTCACTTTGCCACTGGATTCAATATAGCCTGGTTGATGAGGGTTTTGAACCCGAAACCGGTCCCAGGATGCTTTTTTCCGGTCCAGGGAAGACATGGCTTGGCAGTTCGGGCTGGACTGTTCCCATGAGGCACATGGTCAGACTGATTTGCATATGGCCATGTCTGAACTGGGGTGGTGGAGTGAGCTAAAGAATGATGATGGATTAAACCCAGATCAGTTGACTGGGGGTGAGTGTTTGATTTGCTCTAACGCTCCGTCCATCATCCCTTTTGGTATCGCTTTGTTCGCCCTAAGTTGGCAGGGTATGCCCAGACGTGGGTCCCTTGCTCACTTTGCCACTGGATTCAAGATAGCCTGGCTGATGAGGGTTTTGAACCCGAAACCGGTCCCAGGATGTTTGTTTCCGGTCCAGGGAAGACATGGCTTGGCAGTTCGGGCTGGACTGTTCCCATGAGGCACAGGGTCAGACTGATTTGCATATGGCCATGTCTGAACTGGGGTGGTGGAGTGAGCTAAAGAATGATGATGGATTAAACCCAGATCAGTTGACTGGGGGTGAGTGTTTGATTTGCTCTAACGCTCCGTCCATCATCCCTTTTGGTATCGCTTTGTTCGCCCTAAGTTGGCAGGGTATGCCCAGACGTGGGTCCCTTGCTCACTTTGCCACTGGATTCAAGATAGCCTGGCTGATGAGGGTTTTGAACCCGAAACCGGTCCCAGGATGCTTGTTTCTGGTCCAGGGAAGACATGGCTTGGCAGTTCGGGCTGGACTGTTCCCATGAGGCACAGGGTCAGACTGATTTGCATATGGCCATGTCTGAACTGGGGTGGTGGAGTGAGCTAAAGAATGATGATGGATTAAACCCAGATCAGTTGACTGGGGGTGAGTGTTTGATTTGCTCTAACGCTCCGTCCATCATCCCTTTTGGTATCGCTTTGTTCGCCCTAAGTTGGCAGGGTATGCTCAGACGTGGGTCCCTTGCTCACTTTGCCACTGGATTCAAGATAGCCTGGCTGATGAGGGTTTTGAACCCGAAACCGGTCCCAGGATGCTTGTTTCCGGTCCAGGGAAGACATGGCTTGGCAGTTCGGGCTGGACTGTTCCCATGAGGCACAGGGTCAGACTGATTTGCATATGGCCATGTCTGAACTGGGGTGGTGGAGTGAGCTAAAGAATGATGATGGATTAAACCCAGATCAGTTGACTGGGGGTGAGTGTTTGATTTGCTCTAACGCTCCGTCCATCATCCCTTTTGGTATCGCTTTGTTCGCCCTAAGTTGGCAGGGTATGCCCAGACGTGGGTCCCTTGCTCACTTTGCCACTGGATTCAAGATAGCCTGGCTGATGAGGGTTTTGAACCCGAAACCGGTCCCAGGATGTTTGTTTCCTGTCCAGGGAAGACATTGCTTGGCAGTTCGGGCTGGACTGTTCCCATGAGGCACAGGGTCAGACTGATTTGCATATGGCCATGTCTGAACTGGGGTGGTGGAGTGAGCTAAAGAATGATGATGGATTAAACCCAGATCAGTTGACTGGGGGTGAGTGTTTGATTTGCTCTATCGCTCCGTCCATCATCCCTTTTGGTATCGCTTTGTTCGCCCTAAGTTGGCAGGGTATGCCCAGACGTGGGTCCCTTGCTCACTTTGCCACTGGATTCAAGATAGCCTGGCTGATGAGGGTTTTGAACCCGAAACCGGTCCCAGGATGCTTGTTTCCGGTCCAGGGAAGACATGGCTTGGCAGTTCGGGCTGGACTGTTCCCATGAGGCACAGGGTCAGACTGATTTGCATATGGCCATGTCTGAACTGGGGTGGTGGAGTGAGCTAAAGAATGATGATGGATTAAACCCAGATCAGTTGACTGGGGGTGAGTGTTTGATTTGCTCTAACGCTCCGTCCATCATCCCTTTTGGTATCGCTTGTTCGCCCTAAGTTGGCAGGGTATGCCCAGACGTGGGTCCCTTGCTCACTTTGCCACTGGATTCAAGATAGCCTGGCTGATGAGGGTTTTGAACCCGAAACCGGTCCCCGGATGCTTGTTTCCGGTCCAGGGAAGACATGGCTTGGCAGTTCGGGCTGGACTGTTCCCATGGGGCACAGGGTCAGACTGATTTGCATATGGCCATGTCTGAACTGGGGTGGTGGAGTGAGCTAAAGAATGATGATGGATTAAACCCAGATCAGTTGACTGGGGGTGAGTGTTTGATTTGCTCTAACGCTCCGTCCATCATCCCTTTTGGTATCGCTTTGTTCGCCCTAAGTTGGCAGGGTATGCCCAGACGTGGGTCCCTTGCTCACTTTGCCACTGGATTCAAGATAGCCTGGCTGATGAGGGTTTTGAACCCGAAACCGGTCCCAGGATGCTTGTTTCCGGTCCAGGGAAGACATGGCTTGGCAGTTCGGGCTGGACTGTTCCCATGAGGCACAGGGTCAGACTGATTTGAATATGGCCATGTCTGAACTGGGGTGGTGGAGTGAGCTAAAGAATGATGATGGATTAAACCCAGATCAGTTGACTGGGGGTGAGTGTTTGATTTGCTCTAACGCTCCGTCCATCATCCCCTTTGGTATCGCTTTGTTCGCCCTAAGTTGGCAGGGTATGCCCAGACGTGGGTCCCTTGCTCACTTTGCCACTGGATTCAAGATAGCCTGGTTGATGAGGGTTTTGAACCCGAAACCGGTCCCAGGATGCTTTTTCCGGTCCAGGGAAGACATGGCTTGGCAGTTCGGGCTGGACTGTTCCCATGAGGCACAGGGTCAGACTGATTTGCATATGGCCATGTCTGAACTGGGGTGGTGGAGTGAGCTAAAGAATGATGATGGATTAAACCCAGATCAGTTGACTGGGGGTGAGTGTTTGATTTGCTCTAACGCTCCGTCCATCATCCCTTTTGGTATCGCTTTGTTCGCCCTAAGTTGGCAGGGTATGCCCAGACGTGGGTCCCTTGCTCACTTTGCCACTGGATTCAAGATAGCCTGGCTGATGAGGGTTTTGAACCCGAAACCGGTCCCAGGATGTTTGTTTCCTGTCCAGGGAAGACATGGCTTGGCAGTTCGGGCTGGACTGTTCCCATGAGGCACAGGGTCAGACTGATTTGCATATGGCCATGTCTGAACTGGGGTGGTGGAGTGAGCTAAAGAATGATGATGGATTAAACCCAGATCAGTTGACTAGGGGTGAGTGTTTGATTTGCTCTAACGCTCCGTCCATCATCCCTTTTGGTATCGCTTTGTTCGCCCTAAGTTGGCAGGGTATGCCCAGACGTGGGTCCCTTGCTCACTTTGCCACTGGATTCAAGATAGCCTGGCTGATGAGGGTTTTGAACCCGAAACCGGTCCCAGGATGCTTGTTTCCGGTCCAGGGAAGACATGGCTTGGCAGTTCGGGCTGGACTGTTCCCATGAGGCACAGGGTCAGACTGATTTGCATATGGCCATGTCTGAACTGGGGTGGTGGAGTGAGCTAAAGAATGATGATGGATTAAACCCAGATCAGTTGACTGGGGGTGAGTGTTTGATTTGCTCTAACGCTCCGTCCATCATCCCTTTTGGTATCGCTTTGTTCGCCCTAAGTTGGCAGGGTATGCCCAGACGTGGGTCCCTTGCTCACTTTGCCACTGGATTCAAGATAGCCTGGCTGATGAGGGTTTTGAACCCGAAACCGGTCCCAGGATGCTTGTTTCCGGTCCAGGGAAGACATGGCTTGGCAGTTCGGGCTGGACTGTTCCCATGAGGCACAGGGTCAGACTGATTTGCATATGGCCATGTCTGAACTGGGGTGGTGGAGTGAGCTAAAGAATGATGATGGATTAAACCCAGATCAGTTGACTGGGGGTGAGTGTTTGATTTGCTCTAACGCTCCGTCCATCATCCCTTTTGGTATCGCTAAGTTCCAGTAATTTCCATATTCGCCAACTGCTACTGAGCAAACAGGAGGCTGTTGTGTCGCCACGGCAATACATAGGAGTGCAGGTCCACTCTACCAATCACCCTACTGAGGTTGATAAAATGAGTACCATTGAGTTGGGTAACAATAAACATCTGTTATTCAGCACCAAGATACCCTTGGGTGAACGTGCGCTTCACAAATGCACGTTATGTTGAAGTTGCATGTGGTCGGCATATAGTGGTTTGTGTGTGGTATCACTATTCCCAACTTATCCAAGCATTACTGTGGCATTTGCCATACTGTCTACAGTCTCAAAATCTGTCTTTGCTCCTGTTGTCTTAAGCTGCATGTTGTTTGCATATGGTGCAGATGTATGCAGGGATGTGGAATTCCTATAGCCGGATGCTCAGGACATATTGTTTGGGGTCAAGGGCAACAAGTTTTCATGAGTATTTTGTCCTTGGGACAAGTAGACCCAACTCCCTACAGCACAAACCCTTTGGCTGCCAGTTTACAGGACCACATTATGAATCAGGGAAGGGCACTGCCTGCAGTTAAGGTAATATTTGTGTCCATGTGTTGATGCTGTTCAGACTTGTATTTATGGTTCATTAATGCAAAGTCTTTATTATTAGGGTGAGCGCTCTAAGGAAATGTTGTAAGCTCGGACTGCACTACTGACAGTGGTTCCAGTGTAAAATTGCGTACACACGTTTTTAAAGTTTAGCAATATGAGGCTATGTATAATGCTCCTACAATGCTCTCTGATTAGTTGCAAATATTTGCAGAAGCCTGAAAGCAAGATTGATGATTCTTTGCTTTCAAAATAAAATGTTCACAAAAAAATGCAAATAGGAAAAAACATTTAGCTAAACTGCTGTAAAATTTTAGGTACCATTTATTTGCAGCATCATTTTAGTTCAATGTGTTTATGTATGTTAGTATAGTTCCCAAAAATATTCTGAATTGAAAATCAGTGTAACCAGTTTCAATAAGATTATGGGAAACAAAAATAAACAAGCATTGGCAAAGCCAGTAGGTCTGAAATTGGTTCAAACTTTTGATTTTGTCAATGCGTGACTTGTTTTGCCATGGTTTTTGTAAAACATTATTAGTGTGGGAGCTGCCGGGCCCTCACCATTATGACAAACATTGGCAAAAGCAAAAATTGTTTTAGGTCTCAAAAAGCACACATTGCCACAGTGGTTCCTGGCACTGAATAAAACTACTTTGTGTACTGATATGCTCCTTGTGAAAGAGCAGAATGCTGTTACAATTAAGCCAGCCGATTGAAAGAGAGAGAGACATAATTTTAATAAACACAAAAGGTCATGGTTAACACTAGACCTAATTAGGGGCCCAATTATTAAAGAAAGTCTCAAAAGTGCACCCATGATATATGCAGTACAGATATATGGCTTCCGTGAATTCACAGACATTTACAGAAGTAGCCCAAGAAATAGTACTCCTGGAAAATATCTGTAAACTGCATTTTAGCATGAGCAACTGCAGGGTATTGGTACAAAATACCAACATGATTCAGTGAAAATCTACATTCAGAAATGTTAATTCAAGGATTGTGCTGTAAACATTGACACATGGATGCCCTCACATATTCCTTGCAACTATCTCCAGATACAAACGTAACACTTTTATGAAAGGGCCTAAAACATTTAACTCATGGCACTACAATAAGGCAGCCATTTATGCATAAAGAACTACTTTGGTTTGGTTACTTTTTTCAGGAGGTGCGAGTGCACTGTCTATTAAGGAAAACATACTTTGGTTTGAATAGATTGTACATTTGTGTCCTTTAACCCCTTCCGTGCTCATGATGGACTGCTTCTATCATGAGCCATGGAGGGCGTGTGCTCATGACGGAACCGTTCCATCATGGCACTCACCCATGGGGGAAGCGCTAGCGCTGCCTCTATGGGTAGCCCATCTACCCCCCACAGGCAGGGATGGCAGCGGAAGAGTTTTCGCTGCCACTCCCACCCCCCTCAGCAATCTCATGCCGTCAGCGCGCACAGCGTGCCCCGACGTCATCAGGAAGCCCCGGCGTGCTGGAAGCCATTTGCTTCCAGCCATTGGAGAGAGCAGGTAGGTGTTTCCTGCTCGGGGGGGGGTCGGGGTCCCTGTGCATCTGGGGAGAGGCTATAGTTTTTCCTCTCCCCTGATGTCTCTTTGCAGGGCATTCCTGCTGCACGATCGCGCATGGTGTCGCAATTGTGCAGCAGGAATGCCCCCACTAGGCAGCAGGGATTTTTGTCTTGGGAAATTGAAGTGACCCCTTAGGCAAGGGTCACTTCCAATTGAGGGAATTTATTTGTATCTCCCCCGTCCCCCAGAGAGAGCGGCCTGGTTATTTGGCATTTCTGTCCGGGGGGTGGGTGGGGGGAGGGGAGCACTAGAGCCAGGTATTTGTTTTTATTGGGCATGGGGCGATCCCTTAGGCAAGGATTGCCCCCTAATGTTTCTTGGTACATGTGGATGTTTTCTGCCCCCCCCACCCTGGTGGGGGGGGGATCGGCCTGTTTTTATGGCCCATCTGCCCAGGGGGGGTAGAAAATCACTGGATCAAGGTTTTGTTTTTTTAAAATGGAAGCAACCCTTTGGGCAAGGATCGCTTCCTAGGGGCATAAGTTGTGTATGTTTTTCTGCCTTTCCCCCCAGGGACAGATCAGCCCGTTTTTGTGGCCTTTCTGTCCCGGGGGGGAGGCGGGGGGGAGGCAGCACTAGAGCCAGGGATTTGTTTTCATAGTGTATGGGGGAAGTCCCTTAGGCAAGGATCGCCCCCTAATTTTTTATTTATACTTGTAGCCAGTTTCTGACCTCCCCCCGGGGGTGGATCGGCCCTATTTGAAGGCCCATCCGCCCCCGGGAAGGGGGGTAGAAACCCTACTAGCACCAGGGATATGTACATATTTAAGTTTGGTGGTGGCCCCTTGGGTAAGAGTTGCCCCAGTGGGATGGGGCATCAGTTATTAACTTTTGGCTGTTTTTCTGTCCCCCTTGGTGGCAGATTGGCCATTTGAGTAGTGACATAGCATTTTCTAATGTTAATTGTTTTATTTCTTGTGAATTGCGAGTGTAATGTTCTACTTCTCCTTTTTAGGTCTCGCCTGAGCCAGCGCTTGCGCTGCTCTCGGCGAGAGATTTAGTAAATGGGTTTTGAAAGTGCTAACCCAGTGGCCTCCAGCTTGCGTTCACGATGGCGTGCACGCGCACAGCTGCCATCCATTCCTCGCATCGCTGAGGCGCCATCTGGCTTTCCTCCCCTCCCTCACCCGCTCCTCCCCCTCCCTCACCAGAGAGCGCGTCTCGCGGCCGCGCTTCTTTTTTTTTACTTTTAGCGCGAGTCTCGGTCTCCCTTGTCCTTTTTGCCCTGCCAAGCTCCCAACACTTTGGCTGGCCTCTTGGCCTTCATTTTCTGGGCTCCCCCAGGCCCTCCCTGGACCTTTGTGGCACGTTTTTCCCCCACTGCGGCACATCCATGAATCTTCTGGCTCCAGGGCCCTCGGTAGGTTAATTTTCCGGTCCCTTGTGTCCCCGGCGCGGGCTGGCCTTTGTGATAAAATGAGGAGCTTAGTCATGGCCAGCAGTGTTGCCGGGTAGTGTCGACAGCTGCGGCTCCCGCCCTGCCTGTTTATTAGTCATTATTCCTTCCGACTCTTCTGCGCGTGGAAATTCACATCTAGAGAAAGTCAGCAAGGAGCTTGAAAATGTGCATGGAACTAGGAAACATGCTCTTCGAAGTAATGCTAGGGACATATTGGACTGTTCTTACTGCTTGCTTGTGACTGAACCCCCGCCCTCATTACCACCTCTAGCGCCCTATCAAACTTGTTATTTCCTTCGTCTTTCTGCATCGCCTGCCCTGTTTTTCCAATCCTCTGCTCCCCTTTCTCTCACTCATCCTGCTCTTAGTTCACTCTGTTTAAGTCACTCCTCGTTGTTCTGTAGTACCCACACCCCACTTCTGCCCCCAACACAACTCGGCCTACGTAGCTCCTCACTCCGTCCCAATCTCCCCTCTCTTCGCCACCACCTTCAAATCATCAGATCACACCCCGACTTTCCTCCCTCCTTTGCCGCGCTCGTGACCCACCCGCGTCCCCCCATCACTACTACACGATCAGCACATCTGGCCTCCGCCCGGGGAGGGGAAGTTCATTCAGTCCAAGGCTACAGTGACTGGCGGGAAATCCAGTCTCCTTCCGGACAGAATTCCTCACCGAGCCTGCCGCATCTGAGCACTATTCGTCCACCATTCGCTAAACAATTTACAAATACAGCCACAACACGATAAATTTCAGCAATCAGTGTCTCGACCTGCTGGGAACATAACTAATATTAAATATTACCTAAAAGTTTGAGCAGGCAGACAATACGGCACTTTACATTTTTTTAATTAATAATCTAAAAGTTGCACTTTAGTCTGTTCGCTCAAAATCATTTCGCGTAACCACGTCGTTTCGTATCACCCTCTTCCACAGCTTTATGTTGACGTATCCGTCATGGTTTTCTCTGTCGAACTGATCGCATGCAGATCTATGCATGGCCAACAACGAGCCGGTGACAACTCAGTGCTGGCAAGATCAATGAAAGACCACACCCCTTGCTTTCCTGCCATCCTAACCACCAATGTCTCACCCCTAACTTCCAAAGTCACTAACATTCAAATATGGCGCTCATCTCCGACTCTGAATGGTCCTTGGCGCCTGCAAGATGATTAAACTTCAGGGACCGCCTCTTCCGACTCCAGGAGTCCAGAAGCACACTTCTCTGCGGCCACGAGGCAAATCTTGCATTACCTACTGTCCACTCAGGGCTGAACTGTGCAGCACCCTCGGGGCCTAACATCCCTCTCCAGGTCATCCCAAAGGTAACCGACTGGCAAGCTTCAAACATGAGGAAACAAGCACACTTTATAAATGCAGTTACACAACTATTGCAGTGCCTCAAACAAGTCCTAAGTTTCACCATGAAAATCATTCCCGATCCATCTCAGCCTCCAGAGCACACACAGCAGGCCCAATATGAATTCCACACTAGGGCACTTACAGTCCGCTTGCAGCGTCACCCTCCTCGCTTGTATTACAGTCTTCAAAGTACTAGTATGCTCCATTTACTCATAGGGTGAATACCACCTCAATGCCCCCTCCTCAACACCTTGGTTCGCAGAATAATGTCCTTCATAGACCCTATCCAATGGCACTCCTTCCCTAGACCAGAGCATACCTCCTGTGAGAAGTTGGCCTGGTATATGCTGTTCACTAATTAAAGTGGACACCTTGCACCAGGGCAAATCGACTCTTATGGTAGATAGGTTTAAGACAACCTTTTAAAGAAAGCTATCCTAGTGGTAGCTGTGGAGAGCAGCCTTCAGGCTAAGTCTCGGAGGAATGTAAAGCAGCTTGTTTTACCATATAATCTCTTGAATCACCAAATGAAAAGACACCACACAGGTATATATATCAAATATATATGTATTTATTTCTAAATAACTCTCTACTAATCTCTTTATGAGATTAGAAGACAAACATATGCACAAATCAACGTTTCACAATAAGTTAAGCACAAAATATGGCTGGGGCCCTAAGGGCGTACCAGACCATATACTAAGTAAGAGACTTAGGGACAACGACTTGCAGGGAGGCATGGCCTAGGGCCTTCAGAAGTGCTGGGGCCTCACGAAACCACCCAAGGCAGGTAAGTAAAGGACCCACGGGGGACGCGTGCAGAGTAGATACACAGGCGCGGATCGCCGTTAACTTCAATGGGGCAAGTCGCGGTTGGAAATAAAGAGTTTTAGGATACTTCGGGAGAACCTACAAGCAAGTCACTTACAGGGTAAGTAGTTCTAGGGCCCACACCCACAGGAGCACCGTAGTGCTGGAGTTACCTCACCCAGGGAAGCCGGGTGCACAGGTGTCCTTTGGTGTCGGGTCGCGGCGTCGTTTTCAATGGCGAACAAAGAAGTCTTGCTGCTTGCGGGAGCTGAAGAAGTGTCCGGTGGAATCCAAGCCTGGATTCTGAAGAAGGATGACCTGAAAGCAGAGGGGACAGTGTTCAAAGTCACTTGGCAGTGACCCGGGGCAAGGAAGATGGATGCCCACCGTCGTCGGTCGCTTCAGGTCAGTTGCGGGTGCCTTGACTCTTCAGCCACGGGGTCCAGGAGGCATCGACGATGACCAGGAGCTGGATTCGGTGTGTCCCTCGACGTCTGCAGCTGACTGCGGTGTCGGCAACTCGATCGGAGCCAACAAGCCTTGGCAGCCGCAAGTCTCGGGGAGATGGAGAAAAGTCAATGGCGCAGACCAGCAAGGTCTGTGGAACTCACCCAGTGAAGGTAAGTCAGGGCAGGCCTGGAGCAACCAGGGGAGCCCTTTGGTTTCTTTAAGAAGTCTTCTGGGGACCCACAAGCCAGCGGGCAAGGGATCGCGAAGACACCTCGGGGGAATCACTCAGCAGGGGCCCACGGTCACTCGGGACGGTGTAGGCCTCTGATCTTCGGAGGGATTCTTGCTGGAGGTCGGGACCACACGTGGTCCAAAGCACAGGTTCGTAGAACGTTGTGAAGGGGTTGCACTCGACAATAGTGCACGGTACCCAGGGGTCGCGGTTCCTCGTTACTCGTGGGGTCCACTTGCCTCAGCTTCGCTGGGGACTCACGATGGCCTGGGAGAGGTCAGAAAATCCACTTCTTGGGCTGCAGGGACTTCGGACTCCGGCGGGAGCGGCGTAGTTTGCAACCGTCGTTGTCGTTTTTGGTGCCTGCCAAGCAGGGAGTCACTCCTTGACTCCAAGGGAGATTCTTCTGTCTTCCAAAGGTAGTGGAACGTCGAAGGACCAGGATTCTTCTGTAGAGCGTCGTCCAGGGGTTATCTGCTTTGCAATGGCAAGGTTCCCCCTCTTATACTAAAAGAGGGGATGGACTAGCTCTATGACCCCACCTATGGGAGGGTCAAGGGAGGGGTGGCTACACCCACTTCCCTTTGTCCAGTTTCGCGCCAGAGCAGGGGCAGGTAGCCCCTGAGCTGGTTTGAACTGGCATATGCACAGAGGAGCCTTCTGCTCCCCCAGTGCAGGACTTCAAAGCACTCTAAGAGTGCACCCACCCAGCCCCAATACACTAAACCCTGTCTGGAAGGTGGTTACACCTCCCTGTGACAGGATGCCTATTGTTGGGCTTCCTCCACTGCGAGTTTACATTATAGAAAGATAGATTTGACTGCATTGAAATGCCTCAGTTTTTAAATAGACTGTGACATGCTTTTCTTTCAGCACCCGAGAAAAAAGCTTTCCAACAGCTGTGTTTAAACTGACTAACTGAAAAGAAACTGTTTGACACAGCAAATGGGGATTTAACTCTGTCAGGGTATTTCAAATAATAAAGGGTTTTTTTCCTGAGAAAGGCGTGAAAATTCGACGCCTGCTGACAAACAACAGCTGCATAAATAGCATATGGCTATTCCTGCTCACGGCCACAGACAGGAATGCTGTGTCAGCGACATTTTAAGTCAGTGTAAAACTGGTATAAGGGCCTGCATTATTTTAAAAGTTTCAAAACACCAGTTTCATTATTTTGGATAACAGAGAACAAAATTGAAAGTAGGGATTTCCTTTCTTAATGCTTTTTCATAAGTATATCTATGGTTCTGATGTTAAATGATAACTGTCCATTAAAAGTGGCGCAGACTTTTCCTGTTTCAAGTAAGGCTTCTGTGCTTAGGGTTATGAATGAATGTGTTTAAATATGATAGGCTACGAATGAAGCTTGCTTTTCCAATGTGGAATCATCAAAATGGTTGGTTTTATTGATAAAAATAATTATTATTATATGGGGAAAAAATATATTGTTAAAAACAAATGCTTTAAATTCGTTTTTCATCTTTATAAAGCCTAATCATCATACTGTGAATTTCTAGCATCAAAGTTGAATTTAAGCAGTGCTGTACCGAGAAAAAGGGAACTTAAATGTGAAATGTCACTTTACCCAGCCGTACAAAACTTGTTTTTATAAGGGTATATCTTATGCATTTCTGATTTCCCATTCCTGGGCTATCTAGAGAACACTCTGGGGGTTCCTATTATGCAAAAATATTGTAGGATATTCATTTTTAAGTGCCCCTACCACCAAAGTCGAAATTGAGCTAAATTCACAATTTTACAAGCAGTTCTACCACTCAAGGCAGTTTTAACGTGCTCTCAGGCTTCCATAAAGTATATGCAAGTATAAAATAAACAGCTGCCTCTGCATTACTAGATTGCACACCACTGTACATAAATGAAAATAAGTATAGGACTGCTTTTCGCTGTGATTCTTCAGAGTTGCTTTGCATTACAAACCGCATGGCAAGCCTTGCACGCAAAAATGAGCAGCTGCTGAACGGGTCAAAGGTCGGAGTTCTGTATTTAGCTACTTAGCAGGGTGAAGGGTAATGTTTGCTTTGACACTTCGACCTTCGAAAAGTTTTTTGAAAGACGAGATGATAGCGCAAAGAGAGAAAGAGAAGCTTTGCTTCCTATTTTTGGCAAACACACGTTTTGCGCAGTCCTATGCCACGAAGGAAGACAAACCTCAGTTGAACATTGATCTGCCATTTATATAAAATAATGGTTTTAGTTTAAAGAATACTGTGTAGGGGCTACGATAAGGAGGAAATGGATTTTAGTTTGCATTCATGCGCCCTCATGTTAATCTAGTACAATTGCTGTAGAAATTGGTTTAAAGTTAACTCAATTTGCATTATGTTAGACTGAATCAGAGAATAGCCACTTTCTAAGATATCTCCTACAAGTTTGTTTGTGCCTAGTTGCTACAAATAGGGGTTGAAAGTGTTGACAGAAGTAAAACCTGTTTCAGGTTTTCCTACTGTCAAAATGGAGGAAGGAGGCTAGCTCCTCTACAAATTAAGGGTAGGCAAAATTATGTTTTCTCTCTTCTTTTTCTCACTTTTTTTTGAGTCTGTCTAAAGCTGTCTAAAGCTGTCTAGGAAATGGCCATGTGACAGTTAAGGCACTTTGCATTGTTCATAAGGCGGCACACAAAATGGGGCCTAAACTATTACAGAGAATGTTTACTTGGTACTCCACAGCTAGAAGTCTTCGTTCCTTGGCAGCCCACCTAGTATGTACCCCACGAGTCAAGAAAACCCGACTAGGAGGTAGATCATTTGGCTATACAGCCACAAGGCTATGGAATGAACTACCAAGTGAACTCAGACAGACTGATGACTTACTGCAGTTTAGAAAAAAGCTAAAAACCAGGCTCTTTCCAAAAGAATAGCCTTGAGAGATTGGCGCATGATGATTCATAGTTTTATAGCTGCACAGTGATTTAGGTAATCCCAGCGCCAGGATGCCCGTTGGGTGACAGCTGCGCTATATAAATGCTACTTACAATTACAATTACAATTGGCTATTCTGTAATACTGTTTTAAAATTGTTAGAATTAATAAAAAGATGAAACACATAAGCTATGTTACTGCCCATCCTGTATGAAAGAATGAGTAGAACAGATTGATGTTCCCTTATTTGATCTTTAAGGAAAATTGTATAGTGGGGGTTTCTGTTCAAAAATCTCAGGTGGCAACACTATTATTGTTTATGTTATTCTCATGTTCTATACAGTTTTGCAAGGGCATTGCTAGTCTTTTATTAGCTAGTCTCTGTAAATAAGCTGACAGCCCTTATTAGAGCTGGAGATAGGGTTTTTTTCTTTTGAAAATGATGTTGCATAGTCCAGATCGTGAAAAGTACAATGCAGGAAAGACGCTCATGTGATCCTTAGCAAACATTTTGAAGGAAAATATTGTTTTATAGGAGTTTGTTTGTCATAACATGTTCTGCTGAAGAAAAAGTACCCACTATGTTGAAGTTTAGTTCTTTTTGCAATAAGAATCCCTGTTAAATTAGCAGTCTTAGATTTTCCTGCTGCGCCTATAACATGAGAGCATGGTCCTAAGCATAACATGTAAGAGAAATTATTTTACAAGTGTCTGCAGTCCTGTACAAGTAATGTAAAATCTCTGAGTAAAAGTGTAGAACATTTCCTTTTTCTGGAGGGTTCTTCAGATTGGTAATATAGGAATACACCAATGTAAGTATTTGGAGTATGTCTGTATTGTTTTTCTCTTTTCCTCAGAATTTAGTAAATGAACACAGACTTCCTTGGCTGTTTGGGATTGGGTGATGTATTACTCTTGTCAGTTCACCAAAACGTTCCTTTTATACTTGCCAATAGGTCCAGGGTTTTCTACTCTCAGATAGATGAAGTGGTTCTTGGGTGCCTTGCTAATGTATGGGGCGCCCCAAGACCAAGGAAGTATTCTGAGACTATCCTCTCTGTTGTTAGATTATTTCTGTGCCTTGTCTAAATACCTCTTGTTCTGTCCACCAATAGATATTTGCTGCCTTACAACCATTGCCAGAGGGGCCCGGACATCAGATCCAGCCTGGGAGTCAGCGCCACTGCAGTTTGAAGCCAAAGTTAAAGGAACCAGCATAGGCGTTGCTGGCAACTAGGAACTCAGTGAAGTCGGAAGCACTGGGACGTGAAGTGTGTACCCCTGCCACTGTCTTGGGCGAAAGACGGGGTTACAAATCAGGATGGAGAAATCTTTGTGTGGATCCAGTTTTTGATGCCCAGCTGAGAGAGTCACAGAACGACAAGGACGGCAAGGAGGCTTTTGCTTGAGGTGACCCCCTTTGAAACAAGGGTTGCTTCAGGCCTCTTAATCCTGGTCCCAAAGTGAATGCAAGTCTACGCCTTTGTTTGTTGATCAAGAGATGCCCGAGTACACTGGGTACAATTTGTGCCCCAACAAAAGAGCAGTGCGCCAGAGGTGCAAATACAGGAGTTAGGGAAGGACTTGAGTTTAGGGTACAGGTGCTATGCCCTTGGTGCCTGTTAGATTAAAGTGAAGAAAACTGGTGCACTGCCTGAGACACTGGATAGGATCATTGAGGGTATTTGCCCTGGGGGGTGATTGCCCTATCCTGAAAGAAAGACTTTTTCTTCTCCGTGATTCTTGAGTTGCGAGTTGTGCAGCTCCACCGTGGGAACAACAAGAGCCTGCCTGTGAGGCTCAAAACGGACACAGGGAGAAGACTCCCCTCTGGCTGGTTGGTTCAAGGACTTTTTTTTGTTAGTAATGTACCCCTTTGGTCGTCCCATTTTTGAGGAGGAGCAGCCCTTTGCGGCTCCTTGTCCTAATTCCTATGGCCCTGTGTGGTCCTCCTGGTCCCCGGAGCCACAATTGTTTTTGTAATAATATGTCTGATTGCTTTAATATTTTTTAAGAGTAATGTTTATTCTGCACGAGAAAAGTTCATCTGAGCATGTTACTTTACTCTTTTCTTAAGTATATTTATTGATAATTCAGCCCTCATAAAATACTGAGAAAGTCTATTGAAAATGTTTTTATTAGGTATGTGCTGTTGGCTATTTTGAAATTGATTTGACGAGCCCCCATCAGAGCCCTGAAACTTAAAATTAGACTAGATGGTTTTGGTATTTGCTTTCTGCTTAGGATTGGAAAATATTGAGATTTCTGTTTGAGATAATAGTCATTATTCTCTCTTGCTACCTGTATGACCCAATGCTCTGTTCACTTTGTACTCCTGCTTATACCTTGTATATACCTGCTTAATGAAATGTTTAGAATGTAAATGCCCACCTAGCATAGGATGTTGATGAATTTATGAGAAGAAAATGTGCAAAATATTTTCTATGTCTCTACTAGATCATGGCAATGTCTTTAGCTCATGCTAAAAGGATCGTCTGTTAAAGATTGCAGGAATCGCTGTTAGCATGAGCTGAAAGCCATTTTGTACTTGGCAGCCATTTTAGTTAGCCATGTGCTCGCCATGTGCTTTCTCCCTCTTCCAGAGTCTTGCACATGCTCAGAGAGGCCTAGCTGGTAGAATGCACCTGCTCCTAGTATAGAACTGTCAAGCTATTCTTACTCATGTAAGCAGTTTAGTCTCCCTCCCACTTTGTGGAGCAAGCAAATTTTGTATACCCATATTAGTCAATAAGCATGCTTGTATGTGCTAGGACCTCCCCTTGATTTTATGCTGACTATATAACAAATGCATATATAAGGACCCTGTTCTCTGCACTCATTAGAATGCCTCCTACAGTGGCCTGCGGGTACCGTAAGATGCAATCTCCCTCATCTGAGGTTAATAAAACATGTTTTTTTGATATTACAGCTTCTGTGCCAATCTCTTCTTTGTTGGTCTTAAGGACCAGATGTATCAGTGAACCCCTAAGAAGGTTTTTATTTCTACACCCTCACATAGAAGCCAAGCACCCTGCCCTCAGGATTGATAGGGCCTGCCTTAGGGGTGACTGATAGGTTTATATGTGTGTGCAGGAGAGATATAGGAAACCTATATCTCAGTGAGGGGTGCTAGCACCACCTCACCCAGGCTGCAGTAACAGGCCTGCGGTGTCAGATTTAGACTGCTTACCAGGGGTGGCATAATACATGCTGCAGCCCCTGGTAGGCCTGTGAAGTACCTATGCCCTTGGCACCTAAGGTACCATATACTAGGGACTCATAAGGCACCACAGTATCCAATCACTAGTGCACCTAGAGTGCACTCCATGTCGTTTAGAGAGAACAGAGAGGCTGGGGCCCTGATTGGCAGGGACCCAGCCAGACTATAGCCAGAAACCAGTGCTAACATCAGAAAAAAAGTGGGGGCAACATAAGAGGCAGATCCTACTCTCCTACACCGTCTGGACCTTTAAAGCGAACCTCTGATCTTCGGACTCTGCTTTTCACGTAGGCCTTGGACTCTCGACATAAGTTGAGCAAAGTGAAACCTGGTTATCAAAAGAACTACCATTTAACTGAAGCACTTTCCCACTCTGACCCCTGCATTCTGGATTTTGTTATAAAGCACCAAGAAAGACTAGCATACTGTCTTTAACTAAACCAATGAACAACATTTCTGATTGTGATGCTAACCAAACAAATGAAGATACGATGTATTCAAAACGATACAACCTGCAATTTAAAACAAGCATTGGCATAGCCAATAGGTCTCGCTTTTGGGACCTTATAAGTATTTAGTTATGCAGCACAATATCCTTGGTGCAACAACATCAACTGTTGCATGGCTAAACACTTATAAGGTACAAGGTTTAGCCATGCAACAGCTGATGTTGTTGCACCAAGGATATTGTGCTGCAAAACTAAATACTTATAAGGTCACAAAAGCGAGACCTATTGGCTATGCCAATGCTTGTTATTCTAGTTCAAGGCTTTTGCTCTTTTGACTGATGTTCCAGGTTGCGGTTTCGTCGCTGGTGGTTCTGCAGTTTGTGTATTTGCATGTGTTTGGTAAGAAAATGTTTTTTTTTTTTTTTTAACTATTTACTCTAAATGAGTTTCATTTCCTTGCATGAATGTGTTTTTGTAAATGGTGTAATAATAGCAGTATGTTTAGCTTCTGTTTTATTGACTGTGAAAATCTTTTTTGCATTTGTGCTCGATTTTAATTTTTTTATTTTGTTGTCTTGTGAGTAATTGGTGTTGTTTTTTCTTTCTAGTTGGATATCGTTGGTTTTTGCTGTGTCTCTGCAGAGTAGGTGCTGGTGAGTGTAGCTGTCTCTGGCAAGTGAGTCGTATAGTTTTTGAGTATATAGATCTTTGTGCTAAAGCCACACTTTGTTTATTACTTATTTTTCACAGTGTTGGTTGTTGTTGACTTGTTTGTGAAGTCTCCTTTCTTAGTAGGGATTATGGCTAGCCGCAGGATTACTGCTCAGCAAGTTGTTGGTATGCGTTTTGAGTCTTCCTCTGACCATGGTTCAGAGACTGATTCTGCATCTGAGGCACAAGAGGGAGTGGTAGATTATGGCAGTGTGTTTTATGTCTGAGAGGAATCGTCGGATGATGAAGCCACTCTTAGTGTGGATGAAGTGCCTGTTTTAGAGGAGGACATGGATGTGCTGATAGTGCAGCAAGAGGCATCTGGTCTGCAGCCGGGGGCTGCACGGCTTCTCATTGGAAAAGCTGACCTCTGGGTTGCCCCAGGCATGCTGCAGCCTGCATTGACTGACTTTACTGGTGTCCCAGGGTGTAGCGTGGATACTGAAAACCTTTTGCCTATAACATTTTTTTCAGATGTTTATGGCTGATGTATTTTTGGCGGAGATTGTTGAGCAGAATAATTTGTATGCTGAACAGTATTTGAGGGACAACAGTGCCTGATTTTATCCCCACTCTAGAGCTACCCGGTGGACTCCCACGAATCTGGAAGAGTTGAAGAAGTTCTTGGGTTTAACTATTTTGATGGGCTTGATAAGGAAGCCATCAATGTCTTCATATTGGTCTACTAGTCCCTTGATGGCAATGGCTATATTTCCGGCAATCATGAGTCGTGATCGGTATTTGCTTTTGTCGATAATGGTTCAGCATTACTACGAGATCACCCTGATTGTGACAGTCTTTTTAAGATTCGGCCTGTCATTGATCACTTTGTAGATCGATTTTCTGAGATCTATGCTCCAGGGAAAGGAATAGCAGTGGATGAGTCTTTGGTCTTGTTCAAGGTTCGCTTGGTTTTTAGGCAGTACATTCCTAGCAAGAGGGCACGCTATAGAATTAAGATGTATATGCTATGTGACAGTAGGACTGGATATGTCTCTAGTTTCAAGGTGCACACCGGTAGGGATTCCAGGATTGGCCCCCCCTGGTTGTCTGTCCACTTTCTGAGTGAGTGACAAAATTGTGTTTGAACTTGGTAAAGGACTTTTTAACAAAGGTCACCATTTATATGTAGATAACTTCTACACTGGTGTGCTGTTGTTCAGGGAATTAACCAAAGTGGGCACTGTTGCTTGCGGCACAATCCGCTCTAACCGTAAAGGTTTCCCAAAAGAACTTGTTTGTCAAAAGCTTGAGTGGGGGCAGTGCATTGTATAGTGAGGAACTTCTAGCTGTTGGTTTTTTAGGTGACAAAGTTTGAAGTTTGCAAGGGATTCTGCAGCACTTTTTTCCCATTAAAAAACTAAAATAAAAAAATGTATCTGTATTTTGGCTAATTTTTGGGTCCCCTCCAAGGGAATCGACAAACCCTGCGACCTTAAGAATCCTCAAGATGTTGATAGAAAAGGAAACTTAAAAGGTACGCGATTGATCTTCTACCTACACACGTAAACTGCAACAAATTTCCATTAACAATCCTTTTTTCCACCCAAACACATGCTTGTGTTATGTGTATATTGTATTTATGATCTGCTGCGTTAACAATTCTTTCATTATAGCACAGTTGCAAGGCACTTGCAACAGTGAATTGGCTATACAGCATTTGCAAGCTGCGCTGTCTGCTTTGACAAGTTCAAGGAATTTAAATTATACAGCGGCCTCAACAACATGCAGTCAATCATTCATGGTACAAAAGGTACTTGTTTTCTTTCCGACTCTTTTGGCACACTATTTGTATTGTAATTTGTAAACTTTTCTGCACAATTAAAGTTTATATAGGACAAACCTTGTAGATGTTCTGCATGAGGAAACATTCTAATCTTTCTGCAAGCAATGTGTTTTAAATATGGCTGCTTTATGTTTAGGGAGCTAACCGAGCAAATCTTAGATTGTTAGCCATGTACAGATGCGAAATCAACGTCCAAAAACCATGACTTCTAATATATACATTTTTAGTATGTAACCTAACATGATGCCAAATTGGGAATAGTTGTGTTATTTTGCAGATTGATATGCAGCAATTGGTGAAGGATTCAAATGATCCATTCACAGTTCAGAAATGTTCTTGTGCCAAAGAGAGAACTGCACAAGCTCTTGGAGGAAGCCAAGGCAGCTCGGGACAGTACAGGTTCTGAAAGGTGTCAGTAAAATACTTTTTTCACAGAAAGAACTTGCATCTGCAAAAGGTATAACGGTATAAGGTATATATTTTATATATATATAAAGGTATATATGGTGCTGCAGCAGCTGTCTTTGATGAAGAGCAGGTTGATGCATTATTTGGTAAGATATTACAAATGTTCACATTAACGTCAATCTAGGATTATGAAAATATATTAATATACATACAGTATTAAAATATGTTTTCATATGTGGTCCTGTATTATATTATTGTCCATCATGCTTAACTAACAGCTGTCTGCAAAAGAACAATGGAGTTTGTAATTTATTATGTTTGTGCTAAGTTTGCTCTATAAATGGCCTTGAGTTGGGATTTAATTTCTGAATCTGTAGGTCCAGGTGAAGGTGATAGCAAACTGCACTTATAAACACTTTGCTCACAGCTTTTATTAGACCTAATCAACCCTCCCAATTAATTGATCAGTTGCCCTGTTCCTAGCATTTGTTAGTAAGCGCCTATTTGGATTTCTGGTCAGTATGGTAGTTCCTTGACTGTTTTCCAAATATGAATATTGCAAGTAGAGTTCAGGCTCAACATGGCTGCCTCCACAATGGTTTTGCAAATTAAATCTGGTATTGATTACTTTCTGTTTGCAGAGGAAGCGTGACAGTGTCTGGAGAACATGTCTAGGGCACACATTTGTTTCGACACCCCTGTAGGAGAGTAGGATCTGCTTCACATGGGTACCCCCACTTATGGCTGATGCTTCACTGTTTTTCGACCTTAGTCTGGCTGGGGCCCTGCTAATCAGGGCCCCAGTCTAGCTGCTTCCTCTCTAAAATGGTTTCCATGTGCCTTAGGCACATCTCTGATTGGAATCTGGAGTGCCCTTATAAGTCCCTAGTATATGGTATACTATGTACCCAGGGCATAGGTACCTCAGAGGCCTACCAGGGGCTGCAGCATGTATTATGCCACCCCTGGAAGGCCATCCAAACTGACACCACAGGTCTGCTACTGCAGCCTGGGTAAGGTGGTGCATGCACCCCTTACTGTGATGTAGGCTACCTATATCACTATATACATACACACATATAAACCTATAAGTCACTCCTATGGCAATGCCTTATCAATCCTGAAGGCAGAGTGCGTGGTTCCTATGTGAGAGGGTGCCCCTGCATGAGCAGGGCCCCTCTGCAGCGTTCGGAGACCCTTCTCTGATGCTGTTTGTAGTGCAGCCTGACCATATACTCTTAAGCGCATTATAACCTCGCGTTAAATGCTAACTTTGGGATGGCTGCACGGAAACATGTCGTGTTTGGTGTCAAACATCTTGGAATACTACCCCCCCCCCCGCCAGTTCTGGTGGCGGGTGTAGCATTCCACCCTTCTAGAGGGAAAGACATGTACACACCGGTATGCCCGGTACTGACTTTCCAAGCCCGGGCATCACAAAATGGATGCCGCTGCCACAGACACGAGTCTGGCCTCCTGCTGCTGACCGAAACTCCGGCAGGGGAGGCCTGGACAATGGGTTTCCTGTCCCAGGGAGGTGTGACCACCTCCCCAGACAGGATAGTGTGTATTGGGGCTGGGCGGGAGCACTCTCTGGTGCTTTGAAGTCCTGCACTGGGGGCACACTTGGTGTCCCTGTGCATACCCCAGTTCAAAACCGGCTCAGGGGCTTCCAGCCCCTGCTCTGGCGCGAAACTGGACAAAGGGAAAGGGGTGTAACCACCCCTCTGCCCTGACCCTCCCATAGGTGGGGTCACAGAGTATGTCCAACCCCTACCTTAGTATAAGTAAGGGAACCCAGTCCTTAGGACTTTAGATTTACCTGGACGAAACTCTGATACAGAATCCTGGACCTTCGACGCTCTACTTTAAGATTAGAGGACTGAAGAATCTCCCTTGGGGTCAAGGAGTGACTCCCCTGCTTGGCAGGCACCAAAGAAGCAATTGTCCGGTCTGCATCGCCGAAGCTCCCGTCGGACGCCGAAGTCTTTGCATCACCAGAGGTGGATTTCCAGACTTCCCCGAGGCTGCCCTGAGTCCCCAGCAAAGCTGAGGCCCGTAGCTGTAGTGGGTAACGTGGAACCGTGACCCCTAGACACCAAACGCATTTGCAAGTGCATCCTCTTCTGGGTCTCCCACGAAGTCGTGTTTTGGGCTCCGAGTAGCCCTAGCCTCCAGCACCAACTGCACCGAAGATCACTGGCGTCCACTCCACGAGTGTCCTGTGAGCCAGCTCCACGTGCACCATCTTGAGGCTCCTTCGCGGTCGCTATTCCGTTGGCTAGTAGGCCCTCCCGAAGGCCAATCTTTTTCTGCTTGGGCTCCCTGGTTGCTCCAGGTGTGCCCTGACTTATCCTCGCTGGGTGAGTCCTCCAGACCTTGTTGGTCTGCAACATCGTCCTTCTTCGCTTTCCACAAGACTTGCCGTTGCCAAGGCTTGTTGGGTCCAATCCGGTCGCCGACACCCCTGCAATCGACAGACGTTGTGGGACAGCTCGAATCCAGCTCCTGGTTGTTGTCGACACCTCCTGGACCTCGTGGCTGAAGAGTCAAGACAACTGTCAACCTACCTGAGGCACTCGACATCGTTGGGCATCTGCTCATCGCCTTCCTGGTCACTGGCTAGTGACCCAGACTCTGTCCCCTCTGCTTTCAGGTTCTTCAGATCTTCGATCCACCTTTGGATCCACCCGAACACTTTCGACTTGGTCGCCAGCAGCACTTTGCAGCAGATCGCCATAGAAAGCGACGACGAAACCCGACCCCGAAAGACACCTATGCACCCGGCTTCCTGGGTGAGGTAACTCGAGTACTCCGGTGCTCCCGTGGGTATAGACACTAGAACAGCCTAGTTCTCAAAGGGTTTGCTCCAAGTCCTCCTCTAAGTGTCCCTTTTCTCTTAAATTCTAATCGCGACTTTCCCATAGAAGTTAACGGTGGTTCGCGGTTGTGTTCATACACTGCACGCGTCCCCCGTGGGTCCCCTGTGTCACTGCCTTGGGTGGTTCCTTGTGGTCCAAGCACTTCTACAGGCTCTAGGCCTTGTGTCTAGCTCAGTCGTGGTTCTTATACCACTTTATTGGTATATGGTTTGGTACGCCCCTGGGACTCAAACGTGTATTTGTGCTATTACTGTAGATAACTAACTCGTAACGTATGTACTTGAACTCTAGCCTCATAAAGAGACTAGAGGGGTGTGTTTAGTAATAAATACATATATTTTGAATATATACCTGGTGTGGTCCTCTTTCATTTGGTCACTCAAGAGATTATAGACTGGTAAAACAAGCTGCTTTACATTCCTTCAAGACTTAGCCTGAAGGCTGCTCTCCATAGCTACCACTAGGATAGCTTTCAATAAAGGTTGTCTTTAACCTATCTCCAATAAGGGGTTGTTTGGACTGGTGCAAGGTGCCCACTATAATTAGTGGACAGCATATGCCAGGCCAACTTCTCACATTGGTGTGCAGCGTGTGGGATTCCAGCTTGCTATTGTTTTACCAGATAATCTCAATTGAATTGATCAACTGAAAACCACTAAGGGTACCTAAGGTACATATAATCAAGCTTAGTAATACAGTAAGTTCTACTGAACTTAGAGTTGTGTGTTAAGGGATAGCACACCCTTTCTACAACTCAAGAGAGTTTAGTAGGCCACACTAGAGTAGGTAGTGCATACACCACACCTCACTAGTGATGTCTTCAAAGCCAGGACCCAGTGAGTCCGTGCCAGAAGCCAGTGGGCTTCTTCCCTCCAAGTATGATAAACTCCCATTCTTGGAATTGAGAGCCTTATGCACTACTAGGAAGTTGAAGACAGGCAAAAGTGCCAGCACCCAACACCTCAGGGAAGTGTTACTAGCTGATGATCTCAGCAGGCCCCTAGGGTCTGAAGGGGTAGGCAAAGAGGGTGGGGCAGAAGATGAGGAAGGGGCCAGGGGTGAAGAAACCCAGGCCCCCCCCCTCTGAAACTGGCCAGGAAGGTGAAAATGACCTTGTCCTGGAGAATCCAATTCCTCCTGTGGAGGAGGAGGAGGGAGAGGATCAGACTGACCTCCCCTTTGTCCCCCCAGGAAGAGTTCTGAGTGTGCCCAGAAAGTCTAGGTGTCCTTCTCAGGAGTCTAACCACTCTGACACCTCAATAGGGACCTCTGTCTCCTCTCATAGGAGGGAATCCTCTCATGAGAGGAGAAAGAGACTGATTCAATATGAGCAAGCTCAACTTGAACTCAGGAAACAGCAATTGGCTATAGACAGGGAGTCCCTAGATCTCTATAGAGAGAGACAAAAGTTGGGACTAGAGTCCCATGGTGGCAGCAGTTTCCCCAAAGATAGGGAAAGGTCTTATGACCATAGAAACCTGAGCAAGATTGTCCCTCCCTACCAGAGTGGGGATGATATCCACAAATGGATAACTGCTCTAGAGAGGGCCTGTAAAGTACAGAGGGTCCCTCAGGAGCAGTGGGCAGCAATCTTGTGGCTCTCCTTTGCAGACAAAGGTAGAGACAAGCTCCTCACTGTTAGAGAGGAGGATGCTGATAATTACAAAGTCTTGAAGAGTGCTCTAATTGATGGGTTTGGCCTAACCACCGAACAATACAGGTTAAAGTTCAGGGATACCCAAAAAGCACATACTCAAGACTGGGTGGACTTTGTTGATTGTTCTGCCAAGGCTCTGGAAGGTTGGTTATTGGGCAGTAAGGTATGTGACTTCACAGGATTGTACAATCTGATAATGAGGGAGCAGATTCTTAATAACTGTCAAAATCAGCTGTTGCATCAGCACCTGGTAGACTCTGATCTGACCTCTCCCCAAGAATTGGGAAAGAAGGCAGACAAATGGGTCAGAACCAGGGTGAAGCAGAAGGTACAGAACCAAGGTGGTGACCCTAAGAAGCAAGATTCGAAAACCTCTGATAAGGGTGGGGAGAAGGGTAAAGATCAAAAGTCTTCACAAGGCCCCCAAAAATCTTCTTCAGGTGGGGATTCACAGTCTACCAAAGGGAAAGGCCAAAGAAAACCATGGTGCAAGGTCTGTAAGCAAAAGACCCACTGGACCAGTGATTGCACCAAGTCCAAAGACTCTACTCCAGCCCCCACCAATGCCCCTAAGGCACCTGCTCCCCCTAGTGCAGTTACAGTTGGTGGTGGGACTACACAAGCCAAGGGTTTAGTAGGGTTGACCCTGGGTAAAGAGATGAGCTCTGACCTAGTCAGAGAACTCACTCAGGCTGTCCTAGTCTGTGATGGAGGCATGTATATGACCTCCTCTGTGAGTCCCAGTAATCTGGGCAAGTACAGACAACAGCCTTTAATCAATGGAAGAGAGGCTTTGGCATTTAGGGACACAGGGGCAAGTGTCACCATGGTGACACAAGACCTTGTGAATCCTGGGCAGATTATACTTGGTGAGATGTACCAAGTGACCAATGCTAGCAACGTCAGAACAGACCATACTCTGGCAGTTGTTAACTTCTCCTGGGGAGGGGTAACTGGCCTTAAGAAGGTTGTGGTAAGTGCAGACCTACCCGTTGAATGCTTGCTTGGCAATGACTTAGAAACTTCAGCTTGGGCAGAAGTGGAGCTCAGGACCCATGCAGAAATGCTGGGGATCCCTGCAGATGTGTTTGCTGTGACCAGGTCACAAGCCAAAATGTCTAGCACTGAACAGGCCTTGGATTCTGGAATAATGGACCAAGTGCCTTCCAAGAAGAGGAGTAGTAGGGTAAAGGCAGTGCCTTCCCCTTGGCTCAGAAGGAAGATCAGTCCCTTGAGGGGATGATCTCAGTCCTGAGGAAGGAACTGTCCCAGAGGAGCTTGAACCTGAACAGGTTGAGTTCTTGGGGACAGGGGGACCTTCCAGGGCAGATCTGAGCCAGGAGCAGCAGAGCTGCCCCTCTCCTGAACCCCTCAGACAGCAAGCTGCTGCTGAGGCTGCTGGGAAAGCTAGTGGTCCCCATACTGTGTATTGGGATGATGGACTCTTATACTCAGAGTGTAGAGACCCCAAGCCTGGTGCTACCAGGAGGTTGGTTATACCTCTGAAGTTCAGGGGCTTCCTATTGACCCTAGCCCATGATATTCCCTTAGCAGGTCACCTGGGTCAGAACAAGACTTGGGACAGAATTGTCCCTCACTTTCACTGGCCCCACATGTCTGAAGACACCAAGGAGTTTTGTCGCTCCTGTGTAACCTGCCAGGCCAGTGGCAAGGCAGGTGGCACTACAAAGGCCCCCCTGATACCACTACCTGTGGTGGGGGTTCCCTTTGAAACGGTGGGGATTGACATTGTTGGTCCCATGGATCCCCAAACAGCATCTGGGCACAGGTTTATCCTGGTGGTAGTGGATCATGCCACCAGGTACCCAGAGGCTATTCCCCTTAGGACCACTACAGCACCTGTGGTGGCAAGGGCCCTCCTGGGAATTTTCTCAAGAGTGGGCTTCCCTAAGGAGGTTGTATCAGACAGGGGTGCTAACTTTATGTCTGGATACTTGAAGACAATGTGGAAGGAGTGTGGAGTGACTTACAAGTTCACCACACCCTATCACCCACAATGCAATGGTTTAGTTGAGAGATTCAACAAAACCTTGAAGGGCATGATTAAAGGGCTCCCAGAAAAGCTTAGGCGAAGATGGGACATACTCTTGCCCTGCCTTTTATTTGCGTACAGGGAGGTGCCTCAAAAGGGGTTGGCTACAGCCCTTTTGAACTTTTGTTTGGTCACCCTGTCAGGGGTCCACTGTGCTTGGTGAAAGAAGGATGGGAGTTACCTCTCAAGCCCCCAAAGCAAGACATAGTGGACTACGTACTTGGTCTCCGCTCCCGGATGGCTGAGTATATGAAAAAGGCAACTAAAAACCTTGAGGCTAGCCAGGAACTTCAAAAGGCCTGGCATGACCAAAAGGCTGTACTGACTGTTTACCAGCCAGGACAGAAGGTGTGGGTGTTGGAGCCAGTGGCCCCAGCAGCTCTCCAAGACAAATGGAGTGGACCCCATACCATTGTTGAGCAGAAGGGTGAGGTTACCTACTTAGTAGACCTAGGAACACCCAGGAGTCCCCACAGGGTTCTCCATGTCAACAGGTTAAAACCATATGTGGACAGGGCAGACATGGGCTTGCTCATGGCTACTGATGAGGGCAGGAGGAAGAGAGTGACCCACTCCCTGACCTGCTCTCACAGAACCCTGATGATGGGTCAGTGGATGGTGTAGCCTTGGCAGGCAGCCTCACTACCCAGCAGCAGACTGATTGCAGACAAGTGCTCGATCAGTTCAGACACATATTCTCACTGACACCCAGTCAGACTACCTGGTGCACTCATGAAGTGGACACTGGGGACAGTCTGCCTATTAAAAATAAGATTTATAGGCAACCTGACCATGTCAGGGACTGTATCAGGACAAAAGTCCAGAAAATGTTGGAGTTGGGAGTTATTGAACCCTCAGATAGCCCTTGGGCTAGTCCAGTGGTCCTTGTACCAAAACCTCACACCAGTGGTGGAAAAAGAGAGATGAGGTTTTGTGTGGACTACAGGGGTCTCAATGCAGTCACTAGGACTGATGCCCATCCAATACCCAGGGCAGATGAACTCATAGATACTTTGGCCTCTGCCAAATATCTCAGCACATTTGACCTAACAGCTGGCTACTGGCAGATCAGACTAGCTGATACTGCAAAGCCCAAAACAGCATTCTCAACCCCCCGCAGAGTTTATGAAGTCTGTGTGCAGTGCCAACGGCAGGCCATCACTGGACAACAGAGCTATGAGAAGAAAGCTGGCTATAAATATTTGCAATGGTAGAAGAGGACTAGAGATAACTCCGAATCTAGAAACAAACAATAAAGTTGCTGGTTTTCGTTAAACCTTTTTGTAGTATTCCGTCCTGTTTTCCCCCCTCTTGTACAGTGTCCTGGACTTTCTTTTTGTTCTCTTGTTCGGTATCCTGGCCCCCTATGGTGCCAAATGTGTGCTTTAGATTAATAAAATTACATGTTGACACATCCCTTTTGAGGCTTTTTCCTTTAACTACTGTTTTGTTCAGTCTTTTGCCACTGGTCACCATGTCAAACAGCTTCAGATAATGTTCTGTACCTCAAAGTGAGGCAAGTCCCAGTGAGTCAGGAGTATGGGAGTAGCAGCACAAGTTGTTAAGCTTATCTGAATGCAAAGTATAACATTGATGCAGACCACTACTTTTGTATGTAGAGGTTTCTACAGCACAAACCTATCCAAAAAGAACGTTTCTCATATTTATTTTATGCAGGTGCCCGCCTCTCATGGTAGAGTTTAAAAAGCAATCTTTCCAAAGCAGGAGAATATTGATCTGTGTTTGGTTTGCTTAAGTTTTATAATGCAGACTTGAAGCAAAATCCTTTTCAGGATTTTCAAACCAAAGCAAATTGGCATTTGGTACAACACTCATCCGAAACAGAATTTTTTTAAAAGTTTGTCTAGGCATAGTATTTTTTGTACTGGAAGGGGACCCTTCCAGTACAAAACCTAAGCTAGATTCTAGCAGACACCTTTCCACTATAGTGCAAATGTGTGTGCATGGTTCTTGGCTGCCTAGTGGTGCAAGCGAGAGGAGTAGACACAGCACTTTCCTGTTCTTTCCCTGTTACGCAACGCAGCAAATTTGGGGCCTGCGCTGCATTCAAACACAGTTTTGTAAATCTGGGTCTTACTTTAGAACTCATGGCATTGCAAATAATTCATGGTGTTGTGTAAAGAAGTCATATTACATCCAAGTGTCCTTTTTTTCGATAGAAGGTACATTGAGGAGGTGGTCCTCTAAATATTTTCCTACCAGCAAATCCTTATTCCTAAACTAATAGTGGGACCTTGCAAGGGAATACTGTCTGTCGGCTAATGTGCTTGTAACATGGAATTCACAAGGTGTAATTCAACCCGTAATGATTTATTAGTGATCCACAGTCATTCCAATTTATTAATTAAATCATCTGGGAGTTATCTACACTAGGCCTGCAGTTGGCATAAACTCGTCCAAGAGTATTTCACAATGAAAGTCCTTATGTAGTCATTGTTTAGTAATTCACACTCATTCTGTAGTTGTCCTAAAATAATCCTGAGTAATACATGCTTATTTTGAGTTGTCATTAAATCATCCTAGAGTAATCCACACTCATCCTGAAATTGTCATGGGATCATTCCAGAATAATCAACAGCCATCCTGAAGCGGTAATAGGATCATCCAGGAATAATCGACAGTCATCCTGAAATTGTTGTAGAATCATCCTAGAGTAATCCACAGTCATCCTTAAATTGTCTGGAGCCCATCCTGGAGTAATTCACACTCATCCTGAAGTTGTCAATTAGTATTCGCAGAGTTGTAAACGGTCATCACTCCCTGCCAGTGGAAGTCATCAGGACACCATCCTAGAGTAGTGTTTGTGATGACTCTAAACTCTAGACTCATCTCATTTAAATATTTTGCCCTATAGGCATACTTCAGGATGGTTTGGGATGACTTCCCCAGATAATTACAGGAATGGCTCAGCTGTAGTCATCCAATGACTTCAGAATGACTCCAGGATGATCTTCCTTTTTGACCAGGGGACCCAGCAAACCAGACCAGGCCTTTATAAAAGAATATCACGTGTGAGGTGTTATTACTGTAATAAGTATGTGTGTGTTTGTTCATATCCATGTATCAGATTTCAAAGCTCCCCTTGGCTCACTGCACACTAACAGGGCACCCTGATAACACGTGATTGCAGGCCCAGCGTTCCACAAGGGCGCTTCAGCTTAGCTGTTGTTTTCAGGAAACCAGACAGATGCCAGTATGTTTGTTGATTCGGGTCGGAGGAGCAGACCTTCTCTTTTTGCATCAAACAGGGCACTGCAGTCTATGGTCGGAACTTAAAGGGTGCATTTGAGTGAATTTCAAAGTCTATTTTGAAAGGTTTTTTTCGTCTGTATCATTATATTATAGCAATCTCGCATTTCACTACATCAGAATGTTAACTTCGTATTGTCGACATATTTCTCAGAGGTGAGACATGTGCTGCTAGTAGCTAAGAGGCACTCAACCTTTCAGCCATGCAAGGACAATAAATGTAGAGCAGTCATATTGAATAACATCCGCCCTCCTGATTAAGAGTGCTGTAAACTACTATGCATGCTGTGGATAATAATAAAAAATTAGAAGTAACGTAGTTGATGGCTCTTTGCATGAGGGGGAGGCACAGTGCTGCACCTTTACAATATATATATATATTCACTGAAAAAAACATAGGTTTTAGGGACAGTTATAGTTAGTTGGACATTTCACTCGTACAAAACCATAGAAATTCCCCCTTTATAGTTAGTTCAGCTAACTATAACTCGCGCGCCCGCAATGCACTGCTGATGACGTCACATATTACATCACTCATGACATGGTCAGTGACATCACTCATGACATCACTGATGACATCTCAAATGTGTATAAGTGGCTGCATGGTTGGGTCCCGCGAACGAGTCTTGTATAAGCAGCTTAAATGGTGTAAATCCGTTCAGTAGTTGCTGAGAAAATCAAAAGTAAAAACACATATATATCTGGGCGGAGCCTAACCACACATGTCATTGTGAGATCTGATTGGCTGTCAGCACTTCATCCTGGAATTGCTGGCAGCCATCTTGGGACCAATATAAATGATAGTACCCCATTGAAATGCATTGTAGTGAATCGAAGATTTTGAGGGTTACCAAAAGGAGAACTATAAAGGGTGATAACAGACTTTAGTTACATTAGAATTCATTTGTTGATGGTACCATACTAATTTCAGGAATTGTGGTGTGTTCTAAGGTGATTTTACCCTGTGAAAAACCTTCTGCTGGGATATCATGAATCATGTTTGAGAGAAAACTATTTTCACATGCTTGTCCCATACAGTTTTGGAAGGTGCTCCAGAAGCTAAAATGAGAGCATATTTTCTGTAAATTCACATTATCTTTCTCAGTCATGTGAGAATGAAGTCTGACATTCTCAGTAAAACATGTACATCCAACAATGGCAGAGACTGTCAGTTGATTCCTTTGTGTTCTTCTGCAGCTTCCCAGAGTGTTCTAAAGAACAACTAGAGTGCTAACAGCCTTACTTATGACAAAAGTATGGCACACCTGAAGCCATCTTGATTGGAATAAACTGGTAACACTTAAACAATTTAATTTAAAAAGGAACAAAATGATGGGGTTCATTTTGTCATAGAAATTATGGTTAGTGCTCTGGAAAGAAAAATTAGGACATGTTTCAAGTGTGATCTCAAATATCTTCCTGTTATATTTCAACAGGAGCAGCCTGTCAGTTGATGCCTTTGTGTTCTACTGCAGCTTCCCAGAGTGTTCCAAAGAACAACTAGAGCGCTAACAGTCTTACTTATGACAAAAGTATGGCACACCTGAAGCCATCTTGATTGGAATAAACTGGTAACACTTAAAACATTTAATTTAAAAAGGAACAAAATGATGGGGTTCATTTTGTCATAGAAATTATGGTTAGTGCTGTAGAAAGAAAAATTAGGACATGTTTCAAGTGTGATCTCAAATATCTTCCTGTTATATTTCAACAGGAGCAGCCTGTCAGTTGATGCCTTTGTGTTCTACTGCAGCTTCCCAGAGTGTTCTAAAGAACAACTAGAGCGCTAACAGTCTTACTTATGACAAAAGTATGGCACACCTGAAGCCATCTTGATTGGAATAAACTGGTAACACTTAAAACATTTAATTTAAAAAGGAACAAAATGAGGGGGTTCATTTTGCCATAGAAATTATGGTTAGTGCTGTAGAAAGAAAAATTAGGACTTGTTTTAAGTGAGATCTCAAATATCTTCCTGTTATATTTCAACAGGAGCAGCCTGCCAGTTGATGCCTTTGTGTTCTACTGCAGCTTCCCAGAGTGTTCTAAAGAACAACTAGAGCGCTAACAGCCTTACTTATGACAAAAGTATGGCACACCTGAAGCCATCTTGATTGGAATAAACTGGTAACACTTAAAACATTTAATTTAAAAAGGAACAAAATGAGAGGGTTCATTTTGCCATAGAAATTATGGTTAGTGCTGCAAAAAGAAAATTTAGTGCATGTTTTAAGTGAGATCTCAAATCCTCTTCTATTTCATTAGAAAATTCTGACATGCAGACTGAAACAATCACTTTCAATACCAGCAGCAGTCTACCAGTTAACTCCCTGGTGAGCAGTAGCTTTAGTACAGTGATCTAATGAACAACTAGAGTAATAACATTCTGAATTTATGGCAAATGTGTGACACATCTGAATGCCTTCTTGATGGAATCAAAGTAAAAACTGAAAGTATTTCCTACTGAGGAGACTGCAGTAAATGAGGAAATTAGGAAACTTCATAACAAAGAAGTCTTCCTAGATGGCCACCAGTGAAAAAAGAGCCCAAATGTAGCACAAATATTACCCAGATGTAGCCCACATATAGCCCAATGACAAAAGTGTGCAAAACACTTTTTATTTTTAGTTTTTGCAGTTTTATGTAGTGCAGACTGGTCAGGTATTGGAGCGTTGCATCTTAAAACATGACCCCCTACACTACAAAAACACCACTGCACTACCCTAAACCCTAAAACACTACCCCAGCACGACCCCCTACACTACACAAGCACCACTGCACTATCCTAAACCCTAAAACACTACCCCCAGCATGACCCCCTACACTACACAAACACCACTGCACTACCCTAAACCCTAAAACACTACCCCAACACCACTGCACTAACCTAAATCCTAAAACACTATCCCCAGCACGACCCCCTACACTACCCAAACACCACTGCACTACCCTAAACCCTAAAACACTACCCCCAGCACGACCCTCTTCACTACCTAAACACAACTGCACAATTTGTTACAGGCGTTGCAACGCAGGCCTGTGGTGCTTACTGGAAGTACCTAGTGGGCTAGTTGGGCCCCAGGGACCCTCAGGATTCAAGGTGACCTAATCCCCCAACTTAAAACGCACCACGGGGCGCGTTTGCACAGTGGTGAAGGGAGGGGGCGGGGCCTCAGGTGACATGTGCGCAAACACGCCCTGTGGTGCGTTTTAAGTTGGGGAATTAATTCCCTTTGAATCCTGAGGGACCCTCTGGGCCAACTAGCCCACCAGGTACCTTCAGTAAGCACAACAGAGTTGCGTTGCAGAGAGGTGAAAAAAGGTGCGTGGCCTCGGAACGCCTCTCTGCAACTCAGCTCTGTGGTCCTAACTGTAGGTAACTGGGGGCTAGTTGGGCCCCAGGGACCCTCAGAATTCAAGGGGACTTAATCCCGCAACTTAAAACGCGCCACGGGGTGCGTTTGCACACATGTCACCTCAGGCCCCCTCCCTTCACCACTGTGCAAACGCGCCCTGTAGCGCGTTTTAAGAGGTAGTTTTAATCCCCTGCCCTATTATGTACTAGGGACTTGCAGAGGAGGTCATGCTAATCACAGGGGTACCCCAACGCATAGTGTTCCCTAGTGTATGTAGGTGTTTTCACTGTATTCTAAGTGTCTTTTAGCATAGCACTGGCTCTGGTTAGTCAGAGTCAGTTACCACCAGTACCCGTCTGAAAAAGTTGTGGGCACAGGATGATTTTGCAACAAGGCCTCTTTCTGCTCCTCTGTTGGTTCTTTCTGCACATCTTTTGCTTCTTTCTGTGCGTTTTTTCTTCTTTCTTCACATGTCCTACCTCTGTAGGCATAGTTAGAAACTAGCATTTAAAAAAACCTTTGAAATTCACTTAAAAAATCATAGGTTTCAGGCACGTTATAGTTAGAAATTAGCATTTAAAAAACCTTTGAAATTCACTGAAAAAACCATAGGTTTCAGACACGTTATAGTTAGAAATTAGCATTTAAAAAACCTTTGAAATTCACTGAAAAAACCATAGGTTTTAGGGACAGTTATAGTTAGTTGGACATTTCACTCGTACAAAACCATAGAAATTCCCCCGTTATAGTTAGTTCAGCTAACTATAACTCGCGCCCCGCAATGCACTGCTGATGACGTCACATATTACATCACTCATGACATGGTCAGTGACATCACTGATGACATCACTGATGACATCTCAAATGACATCACTGATGACATCATCCATGTGATAATTTCATGCATCTTCTCACACCCTAATATAACTTTTGATACACCCACTCTAAATTACAGACTGCCATTCTCAAAACCATAGACACTCCAACACCAAAAACTACATACCCACTCACTGATTCTTAGGTCTACACACACATCCACTCACTCACCCGTACAGTCACTCATACTTAGTCACTCAGTACAGGACTATCATATGCACTCATACACCTATATAAACACTCACACACCGCCACTCATCCATAGAGGTACTCACACACCTAGTCAGTCATGCAAAAAACTTAATCACACACCCATTTACTCACCTATACAGTTATACACACACCAGCTCACTT
This sequence comes from Calotriton arnoldi, assembly GCA_963921515.1. Classification (NCBI taxonomy): domain Eukaryota; kingdom Metazoa; phylum Chordata; class Amphibia; order Caudata; family Salamandridae; genus Calotriton; species Calotriton arnoldi. The sequence goes on from CAWUFW010012703.1 coordinate 195,050, forward strand.
ACTCATACAAATACTAGCACATTCTTACACTCTTATACAATGACTGATACAAGTACACACTCATCCATACAGCCACTCTCACAATCACACACTCTCACTTATAGCCATTTATAAACTCCAACACACATATATACTGCCTTTCACATATGTAGTTACTCACACATGTACCACTGAGATATACATTCAATCACTAACACACCCATACACACACTCACCCACCCATACAGTCCATCACAGATGCACTCTTGAAACCATGCACCCAGTGAATCACCAACTCACACATCTATGCACAGAGTCACACACACCCCACCCACACAAACACTCAGGCACCCATACAGATACTCAGACAATCAATCAATAACCCATGTAGACACTCATGTAGCTATTCAGAAAGCCATGCAGCCGCTTACAAACCAACAGACAGACGGATACAGACATTCACACAGTTTAGTCACTAACCCATGCATTCAGTAAGATACATTTAATCACTCACTTGTAGAGTCAGCCACTCACGTACTAAATCATCCATTCAGACACTTATACACCCACTCATTCTTCAATACGCCTTTCCCAATATATATTAAACATATTTAAACTTTACAGAAACACACAGTCACTGGATGATGTCATCAGTGATGTCATTTGAGATGTCATCAGTGATGTCATCAGTGATGTCACTGACCATGTCATGAGTGATGTAATATGTGACGTCATCAGCAGTGCATTGCGGGCGCGAGTTATAGTTAGCTGAACTAACTATAACGGGGGAATTTCTATGGTTTTGTACGAGTGAAATGTCCAACTAACTATAACTGTCCCTAAAACCTATGGTTTTTTCAGTGAATTTCAAAGGTTTTTTAAATGCTAATTTGTAACTACAACGTGTCTGAAACCTATGGTTTTTTCAGTGAATATATATATATACAACCATACTTCGTTTATACTTCAAAAACAATGTGCACTTATAAACATGAATTTATTTTCTGAAACGTGAATTAGTATTTCGAACAGTATGTCAACTGACAACATTATTATACAGATACACTGAACTGGTTGTGGTAGTTTTCTCTTTTTTGTTTTTCAAATGCCTTCCCAGACTGATCTGCAGACTCTGCCTTTGGGCAGACAGACACTCCTTCATCTCAGCATGGGGTTTTCTAGGCTGCAGTTTCCATAACAGAGGCCCAAAGAGGTGTGAACTTTACGCACTTGGATACCAACAGTGACACAGATAGTGATCAGGAAAATAAACAAAAGGCGGCCCTCACCTAAAAGACCCTTCTCACTCTTGTGAATAAAGGCTGTAGTCCCACCCTTCACTCCCACCATCTACCAAATTTCGTGATACAAGATTACGGATCACAGACAGAATATCGACAGTCAGAATATCGAGGTACAAAAATATTGACACAAAAATATCGATGTCCAGAATATCGAACTCCTATCTACATAATGGTAAGTACAAAAATATCGGAAAAAAATATATAGTTGTAAAAAATATAATTGTTAAAAATATCGTTTTTTTTTAATGTTTAAAAAATAATGTAAAATAAAGTAAATAATACATATAATTAAAAGAAACATAGTTAAAAATATTTTAAAATGTTTAAAATTATAATACATATAATGTAAAAATAAATTAAACATATATATGTATAAAATATAATATATATACTTAATAATATTTATAAATAATTATTTTAATAACATAAATTGTTAAAAAAATATATTAAAAATTATAAATACATATATATACACACACCAATAATATAAATAAAAATATAAAAAATATATATAACAAATTAAAAAATTAGAATATTTTTATTATTTTTAAAATACATTATACACTACATTAACTAAAACAGTAGAGAAAATATTGGATAGCGGAGGGAATAAAATTACTATTCCAACTCCAGAGAGTGCAACAGTAGGGAAAGTGTTGGATAGCGGAGGGGTAAAAATTACTATTCCCAATCCAGTGAGTGCAACAGTAGGGAAAGTGTTGGATAGCGGAGGGTTAAAATTACTATTCCAACTCCAGAGAGTGCAACAGTAGGGAAAGTGTTGGATAGCGGAGGGGTAAAAATTACTATTCCCAATCCAGTGAGTGCAACAGTAGGGAAAGTGTTGGATAGCGGAGGGTTAAAATTACTATTCCAACTCCAGAGAGTGCAACAGTAGGGAAAGTGTTGGATAGCGGAGGGTTAAAATTACTATTCCAACTCCAGAGAGTGCAACAGTAGGGAAAGTGTTGGATAGCGGAGGGTTAAAATTACTATTCCAACTCCAGAGAGTGCAACAGTAGGGAAAGTGTTGGATAGCGGAGGGTAAAAATTACTATTCCAACTCCAGAGAGTGCAACAGTAGGGAAAGTGTTGGATAGCGGAGGGGAATAAATTACTATTCCCACTCCAGCAAGTGCAACAGTAGGGAAAGTGTTGGATAGCGGAGGGGTAAAAATTACTATTCCAACTCCAGAGAGTGCAACAGTAGGGAAAGTGTTGGATAGCGGAGGGGTAAAAATTACTATTCCAACTCCAGAGAGTGCAACAGTAGGGAAAGTGTTGGATAGCGTAGGGGTAAAAATTACTATTCCCAATCCAGTGAGTGCAACAGTAGGGAAAGTGTTGGATAGCGGAGGGGTAAAAATTACTATTCCCACTCCAGAGAGTGCAACAGTAGGGAAAGTGTTGGATAGCGGAGGGGTAAAAATTTCTATTCCCACTCCAGAGAGTGCAACAGTAGGTAAAGTGTTGGATAGCGTAGGGGTAAAAATTACTATTCCCACACAGAGAGTGCAACAGTAGGGAAAGTGTTGGATAGCGTAGGGGTAACAATTACTATTCCCACTCCAGGGAGTGCAACAGTAGGGAAAGTGTTGGATAGCGTAGGGGTAAAAATTACTATTCCCACTCCAGAGACTGCAACAGTAGGGAAAATGTTGGATAGCGTAGGGGTAAAAATTACTATTCCCACTGCAGAGAGTGCAACAGTAGGGAAAGTGTTGGATAGGGGAGGGGTAAAAATTACTATTCCCACTCCAGAGAGTGCAACAGTAGGGAAAGTGTTGGATAGCAGAGGGGTAAAAATTACTATTCCCACTGCAGGGAGTGCAACAGTAGGGAAAGTGTTGGATAGCAGAGGGGTAAAAATTACTATTCCCACTGCAGGGAGTGCAACAGTAGGGAAAGTGTTGGATAGCAGAGGGGTAAAAATTACTATTCCCACTGCAGAGAGTGTAACTGTAGGGAAAGTGTTGGATAGCAGAGGGTTAAAATTAACATACTTATCAATTTTTTTTTTTAAATTAAATAACCAATTAATATTTAATTAATTAATAATAAATTATTTATAAATAATAACAAATAAAAATTAATAATTACTTAATTATAATTAAATTACTTTGCACTCTATTCCCCTATAAACCCACAACCCGCTCCTAAAAAAAATAACACAATTAAAATAATTATCAATTAATCAATTAATAAAAATTGTTTACCAATTAATAATTAATTAACAATAAATTAATTATCAATACCAATAAATAAAAATTAATAATTACTTTATTACAATTAAATTACTTCCCACCCTATTCCCCTATAAACCCAAAACCCACTTCGGGGAAAAAACAAAATTTAATTACAAATAATTAATAATTTCTAAAAATTATTATTAAATTTACTATAATTAAATTACTTCCCACCCTATTTCCCTATAAACCCACAACCCGCTACAGAACTAGAAAGCAAAATGTAATTAAAAATAATTAATAATTTCTAAAAATTATTATTAAATTTACTATAATTAAATTACTTCCCACCCTATTCCCCTATAAACCCACAACCCGCTACAGAACTAAAACGCAAAATGTACTTTAAAAAAATCAATAACTTCTAAAAATGTAATACGTATATTAAAAAAATAATTACAATACTTAAAAAATATAGAACACATACATTTAAAAGACATACTAAAATACATAACACTAATATAAACATCGATATTATTAACAACGATATTTTTACAAACTATATTACTGACTTTGATATTAACAAAAACGATATTTCTTACCTTCATGTCGATATTCTGGTCCACGATATTCTTGATGTCGATATTCAGTCCCTTCGATATTTCCAACTCAATATTTTTGTACTCCGAAAATAAAAACTCAATATTATGTCTGTGCACCACAAGATTACTTATCACCAGACCTTCTCAGTAAAAAGATTACATCGAATTTCTATAGGGTCCCTGTCTCCTGTGTCCCCACTTCTATGCCTGGGTCTCTCCCTCCTGCTTCAGGAATGTCAGCAATACACTGCCACTGTCTGGAAAAACAACCTTGCCAGAATCCTGTGCACATGGACAGACGAGGGGCTTTGAAAAAGGAACCCACGGGCCTCCTTCACTAACACATTCAATGCATGTACTACACTGGTAACATACACAAACACACATAACGTACACTTGGAATGGTAACTCTAGGTACCTTCCTTGTCTACGGTTGCTCTGCTGTAGAAAGAACCTGGAGTGGCTTTAGATAACATGGTATAAATCTGTCTGCAAGATGCTCATAGCCTGGGTCAAATAACTTTGGGGCATATCTACAAGGGCTGGCGATAAAATTATCGCCGCTTTAGCGTCCGTTTTCGGACGAAAAGCGGCGATAATTTTAACGCCCTATTAGCAAGGACACGCTAACGCGTGAATCCATGCTTCTTCGCCCTTTCCTTATCGCCCAGCTTTGCATCTCTAATGAGATGCAAAGTGGGCGTTCCCCCCCCCAGAATAACGGGAGAAATGTCGTTAAGCGACATTTCTCCTATTATCAAGGGAATCGCTAACAAGCATAGCGATAGAAAAGTAGCGATAACCACGTTTATCGCTACTTTCCTTACGCATGCTTTAATTCTGACTTAGCCATGTAATCCAATGGGAGGTGGATTACATGGCTAAGACCACACTGCCCTATCAGCAAGGTATCGCCGGTCACAGTGCGACTGTTTTCCAGCTATCGCTTGCATTTCTATCGCTTTGGAGATAAGCGTTGCTGATAGCACGCTATCTCCGCGATAGAAAGCAGCGATAGCCGGTGATAATTATCCTAGCGCTAAGTGCGCTTAGCGATAATTATCGCCGCCCCTTACTTTTTGTGAGTGAGTGGAATAACCTTTCATGCAAAATCGTGAGGGTAGATCAGGAAATTATGTTAGGTTTTCTGCTCTTCCTCGGAGGATTCATCAACTTCATCAAAAGTCCGTAAGATGCCAGATACATTTTCAACTCTTCCCAGGACCAGGGTCCGTTTTATCTACTGAAGGTATAAATCGTACACTACTGTGGCAAATCACATCTCTATTCCCCAATTATATTTTCTAAAATGAAGATTGTCTTACTAAAGCATTGCACATTCTGTTTTCATAAAAAGTACTCGGAACAATCCAAGTTACGTAAAACAATGTTAGAGTCCTTGCATGTTACATTCAGTGACAACCTGTAGTGAACTGAGCAGTGGCATGCAGTTGTTGGGAGTGGCGATTAATGAAGATTGTAGTGAGGAAGCTGTTCCTGTGGCCAAGACAATTGGAAGCTGTTGTAAATCTTTAACAAGACTTAAATGAGGGAATGTACATACTAGTTCTTTAAATTGTCTCTTTTCCCGCCCTTAAAAACACAACCTGTCTTGTTAATTCTATTTGAGAGAGTTGCAAGCTGAGCCTGGCCTTACCTCTATTTTGCTTTCTGTGATCTTTTCCGCAGTATTGTTTCACCTTCATTATTAATGCTTTTGGTTGTTCAGTGTTCAGTGCTTCATTTTTCATTTTTTGTTAGCACTTATTTGTTTTGCAAGTTGCAGGATCTTTCTCAGTTGTTCAGGAAACCTACGTGTACTTAATTTCTTTTTCAACAACTCTCTTCTATTGATTTTCAAACCGTAAGTTAGTTCCCAAGTGCCATTGTAGTAAGCACACACCTCTACACAAATAAGCCACCAAAACTGCACGAGGCGTACACCCCCAAATGAAAGAGTAATGAATCTGCAAAGAGATTGACAATGGTCTTAAACTTAACATAAGAGGAAAAAGGAAAGACAGGTGATTTGTAATAATAAAAGTATGAAATCTACTGGCAGCAAAGATTGTTCTACATGTGAATGCGATTGTTGGGGTGAAATAAGCCACCTGGTTAGTTTCTACCCTGATTGTATAGTTCACCTTTCTCTTTTTATTGTTTATAGTTGAAGGATGCAAGATGGTGATCTAGTTTCCAAGACCATTATATTCTTCATGTTCTGATACTTGCTCTTAGTTATTACCTTGGTTGACAGACACTTTCCCAAGTTCAAAAGAGTAGCGTTTTTCTATAACTCAGTCCTAATAGTTTATAGAGCTCCATAAAAATCCCTTAGGAGGGATTTTGGTTACTACGTATAGTGATTTAATGCTTTAACCAAATTCTCCAATGGATGTTTACTCTGGGGACAGAGCAGGCTGTCATCAAGATAGCTAAGTTTGTGTATGTTTTCTGCAGCCTGGATACTTTCAGCTTTGAAAAGGGGTAATATAGGGATGCCGTAATATAGTGAGTACTCATCAAGGGAAATAGTAAGGCTGTCTTGTAGTAGGATTTGTTGTGTTGGGAATTCCCCTGCATTCCATTTTATGCTACATACATCAGACCTTTGGTGTCCTCCTCAACTCTCAAATGAACCCCTCGCTTTCTGACCATGTTCTAATTCATAAGACATTCCCCTGATCCTCAGGTCAAAACCAGAATGTCAATCAAGTGACTTGTAAAGCACGACTACTCACCCGTAAGGGTCTCAAGGTGCTGGGGGGTGGGAGGGAGGAGACTGCTGATCTCCCACAGGAACTGTGGTTCAGTCGAAGAGCCAGGTCTTGAGGTTCTTCCTGAATTGGGCAGTGACAGTGATTGCCTTAGGTGGAGATGCAGGGTGTTCCAGGTCTTTGCGGCAAGGTAGAAGAAGGATTGCCCCCCAGCCGTGGTCTTGCGGATACGTGGGATGGTGGCTAGGGCCAGTTGGGCGGAGCAGAGGTCTCTGGTGTGTTATGAACTCCAATGTACCACAATATAGGCCTAGGTAGTTACACCACCCTTTGCATACCTATGTCCTACCATAACTGGTCTGGTGCTGACCGTTTACCTAGTTAGGTGCTACATAAATGTCATGCCAACTTTAGGCCCATTTCGCTGCTCCCAGCCTTCTCCAAAATTCTTGAGAAGGAAGTAAACCGCCAATTGTCCGTTTACCTGGAGACCAGTGGCATTCTTCATGCCACACAATCTGGATTCCGCCCTCAATTTAGCACCGCGACCGCACTGTTGGAGGTGACGGAGTTCATTCATAGCGTTCTGGACAGAGGAGGAAAGGCAATGCTGATACTTCTCGACCTTACAGCAGCATTTGACACGGTTCCTCACCATAAGCTGCTGGAACGACTACATGAAATAGGAATCAGACATCAGGCCTATAATTGGATGGCATCTTTTCTGGACGGACGGTCCATTGAAGTGTGGGTGCCTCCGTTTACAGCGCAGGCCAGGCCTCTGGGGGTGGGAGTGCCACAGGGATCGGCACTCAGCCCCACGCTGTTTAACGTGTATTTGACCCCTCTTGCAACATTAGCAGAGTCTCTTGGCACTAAAGTCTTCTCATATGCAGACGACACTCAGCTACTGTTCTCATGTGATAAAGGCAAGGATTTAGACGAGAAAGTAATAGCCAAGTGCCTCGCCGGAGTTTTTCAGTGGATGGAATTGCACCACCTTAGATGTAACCCCGAGAAAACGGAAATTGTGACCTTTGGAGATGTCCCACACAATGCTGTGGTGGACTGTTGGCCCAGCAATTGCCCTCACCCAGGTTCTCCCAAAAACTGTGTGAAGAACTTAGGAATTAAAATCGACAGCTCTCTATCCTTCCTCCCACAGATCCTAGCCTTGGCGGGGACCTGTTTCAACGTACTTCGCACGTTGAAAACTTTTTTAACTCTCCTCTCCGAGGCAGCAGGCAGAAAGGTGGTACAGGCCCTAATTACATCAAGACTGGACTACAGTAATGCACTGTACCTGGGCCTACTGGACTACCTTTTTAACAGACTCCAGGTGGTGCAGAACGCCGCAGCTAGACTTCTGCTTTCTCTCCCCACAACAAGCAGGAAGTGCATCGAGGGCAGCTGAAGGAAGACAGCGACGTGCAGAAATTACACAGAATTATTTTTGAGGTGGGTATTTATCAAATCCAACACAACATTGTTGCTTTGACAACTAGATTAATTAAACCCAAAATCAAACAGTAGTGTTATTGCACACATGCGAGGCCTAAAAATTATGATGGGGAGACATAAATGTTTGTCATGGTACTTTACATCAGTCCAGACAAATAGAGGGGCATATTATCACGGGCAGTATCGCCATTTTAGCGGCACTTTTTGCCGATAAAGCAGCGATATTTTTATCGCCCTATTAGCAAGCTGTCGCAAACAGCTGTTAGCAACAGCTTAATGTCGATAGCGGCCGTCTTGTTGCCGCTTTGCATGTCAGCGATATTTATCGCTAATGACATGCAAAGTAGGCGTTCCCAACCAAAAGTCAACAAAAACAGCTGCTAACACAACTACCCCCTATTAGCAATGCCCGCGAAGCGATAAGAAAAGTCGCGCTAACCGCGATTATCGCTGGAATTTAACACCTGAAAAAAACTTGACTTAACCATCTTGTCAATGGGAGGTGGATTGTAAGGTTAAGTCCTCACCTGCCTATTAGCAAGCTTTCCATTAGCGCAGTGAATTTATCGCTGGATTTCTCGCGCTATTGCTGGGTTTGTCGCTATCGCTGGATTTTTTATCGCCTTGGAGATAAGCGTTGATAATAACGCGTTATCTCCGCGATGAAATCCAGCGATAGCCGGCGATAAAAACAGCGGTAAGCGCGCTTGCGATAATTATCGCAAATCCTTGGTAATATGCCCCATAGTTTCTGGTTGCTTCACCAAAAAAGAATCCTGGGGACATGTCCACACTATTTCCTGCGTCCTCGCACTCCCATTGCCCGTTCTGGGTGCTCAGACACAACCCTTTGAGGGCTCCCTGATGCTGGCGTATTACGTGTGCTGCGCCTCCTGCTTTCCGTCACTGGTGCCAAGCTGCTACTGCGGCTGGAGGCATCCTCACTATCCCCCCCTGCTACAGAAACCAATTCTGTTGCTGCTACAGGCAGCAACAGAATTGGTTTGCATCTGCTCCACAGCATTTGTGACTTGTATCAGTTCCCTGGCGACATCTCCGCAGCAATGGCTCATTTCCAACTGCATGCCTATTGCACGTCGGGATAGTTGTGCAGTTGTTGTGCTAAGCCGGTTGATGGCCCTAGTGTACCCATCCAAGCGTCCAAGCAATTGGTGGTGTCTTTTGCGATGGGACACCTGATCATCTTTCAACACTTTGCATAGGTCCCTGATAGTCATCTCACCAAATTGTTCATTGCTTTCCCTGCGACCTTCCTGCACAGCTGTTGTGAGATGCTTGATACTGTCACTCATCTCCCCAATGTTGCTTGCAAGAGTGGAAAGGTTTGCCTGCATTAACTGCATGTGTTTTACTTGCAGGCGCTGTACCCTTAACATGGCATTCTCTAGACCAGCGTAGGATGTGGAACTCTCGCCTTCGGCAGCTCTCATCATTGCAGCTGCCCTGCTTCTCCTGAATCTCATGTTCCTACGTTGCAGCTGTACACGTGGTCTTGCTGTGGGTGTATTCACAGGCTGTGCTGTTGTAGGCTCAGGTTGTCCCTCATCCCCTGTTTCAAGTGCAGGCACTGGGGCCACTGTGATCCTGCGTCTTTTTGGAGCTGGTGTTGTGGGTGCTGGTGAGACTGCTATGTCTTCTCCTGACTGAGACTCACTCTCTGGTGGTGCATGTCCTTCACTGTCCTCTGACTCCTGCTCACGTGCATCTTTGAAATTGAACAGTGCAGAAGTAGTTAGCATATTTGGACATGTTTTCACTTTTGTCCATTGTATTGTTGAATAAAGTTTTTTTGACACACGCAGTGTGTGGAGACTGACTTGCCTATCACAATTGATTGAAACTATTCTAGTCTGGAATACTATGTTCTACACTAAGCCAGATCAGACTTACGCAGTTTGTTTGTTAAAACTAAAATTTGGATGTTGATTTGTATGCATCTTACCTTGGGAGGTACTGGGTGTTGCTGAGGAATCTATTGTAGTCACTCCAACAACTGCCACCGGCTGCAGGGTGGACTCCACAAGGTCCTCCATGGCTGTGGGTGATGTTTGGGTGGATGGCCCACCTCCTGTTTTTTTTGGCTTCAGCAAGCCTTTCGGCAACCCTTTCTTTGGCCCTGCTCCGCAGGTCATACCACCATTTGCGCAAATCCGAGATGCTGCGCTGAGAAACTCCCACTGCATTTATTTTTCTTTGCATTCCCAGCCACAATTTTCGTTTTTCAGACTCTGGGACCTGCAGTGACTGTTTCCCAAACAGTTTTTCATGGCTCCTCACCACTTCTTCTATCAGTATCTCCAACTCCTTTTCACGAAATTTAATTTTCCTTTTGCGCTCCTTCTGTGGTGTTTCTGAAGCCATGCTGGTAACTGCACCGGTTTTAAAGTTCCAAAGTTTTCTGAAATGCTGTTCTCCAACAGTCTGCTTCCTCCTCCTCACTCTCAGCACACAGGTAACAGCATGGGTGTGGTCACTTCCTGATTCTGACATCATCATGCTGAATGGTATTATGGGAATCGCTATTTGCGACTCGCAAATAGCGTATTCGCAAAAATTGCGAGTCAGTATTTCAGAATCGCAAATAGCGATTGCGAATATTACCGACTCGCAAAATAATCGCGATTTTTTTGATGCATTCCAATTTGTGATCCGCAAAGTGCGCTTCGGTAAAAATTGCAATTTGGGAATCGCAAATCGCAATGTTGATGCATATGCCCCTTAGTGTTTAGTTTAGCCCGGTGTAGACAATTGTGGTGGTGCAGCTTGAGCAGGCTGCACAGGGTTAAGTGTTAGTGTTTGCATAACAAACTGTATGAGACATCTATATATTGTTACTAGGCCTTTGTATAATGTTCTCACCTGTGCCACTTTTAGGTTATCAACATTTGAATGTGGTGTATATCCAGCTAAGACTGGCCTTGTCGTTCCCTCATTACTGAGAGGCCTGAGTCTAACATTTTCTGTTGTGTGTGGGAGGGTGCCATTAAAACCAATTGATATGTTCTTGGCAATTTAGAGGTATTTCTATGTCTTTGTATGGTGTATAATTATCTGGTACTTCACCCTGTTTGAAGGTGTGAAATAATCGTGTGCCTTCATTTGCAGCCGGGAATGTAACCCAGTGATAGAACACCCCTGTCCTAAATGCTTCATGAGCCTCAACCACGAAGACCATGTCTCTGCCCTCAACTGCGGCACCGTGTTGTAATAGCTTCTGAGTAACTGCATATCTGCAGTTATCAGCAGTGTTAAGCGCGTGAGCACCTTCATTGTCAGACATTATGAATGGATTACAGGGAGGGTAGCACATTGGGAATTAATCCTTTGAAAGGTCCAAGCTTGAACAACCTACAGCTAATACGGAGGGGGGGTTACCTACTCAGCTGAGGAGGATAGTACCGACCACCATGGAGGTCTCCGGTTAGGAGGCAAGTAGGGGTTTCTAAGAATGCACGATAGAGCTACTCAGGCGATCCATTAAATAAGAGTCAATTCTACTAACATTGGTGGTGCCCTGTCATGTAGTTCCTCATGTCCCAGTAGGAAATGCACGTTTGTTGGGGAACATAAACTTAGGGTTGGTGCCAGACTGATTCTATGCTCCCTAGCAGGATATGTTTTCCTAGAGATCAGCGAGCTCAGAGTGCCACCAGATGCACCCCTAAACCTAGACAGGTAGCAAATGGTTTCAGCAATCACAGAATATGACAACCCTGATCCCCCAGGAATCGTAGTCATAGATCTAGAACCTTTTCGCTCAGTCACTCGTGCACTCTTTCTCTCAGAGAATTATTCAAGAAATACACAAATGGGCGTCTTCAATATTTATTGAACTTGAGTGATTCTTGTATAGAATACATGTGCTGCTATGATCAGTAGACAGAATGAGATAAAAGTGATTAGCAATATAACCACAGAGAACAAAACAAAGAGTTCCACCATCTTGTCAATACAGTGCATATATGTAGGCATATCAAACAGTATACAGATATAGATATATGTATATATTACGTACTCCTACTATGTGTTTCCTAACCTAGATGCCTAGGGTGTAGGTGTGTGTGTGTTCTGCCAAGAACACCCATTCTGGTTGATCCAATCCCATTACCTGAAGGGAAAGAATGTAAGTCCCCGTCTTGGTCATGATTTGGACATCCCTTTCAGAGAGATCGGCTGACGGCTGGGCTGAAGGTTCAGTGTGTAGTGACCTCGTAAAACAACAGCAAAGTGCTCCGCTGCCTAAACCCAGAAAAGATTGTTTCCTTATAATGAAAAGCATCCTAGTGAGACCTTAGGCAGGTCGTTATTGTTATCTTCTATAGCTAGCTATGTCACCTCGTGGATGAAAAATAGAACGACATTTGCACAATGTGTATCGAGGCCTTGGATATGGTGTTCAAGGGGTTGTGATAGTGTTCAGGGAAACTAATCCATTATTGTCACGCACGCAAATGTGTGTGAAATGTAAGTGTGTGAAAGGTCAGGCAACTGTTATAACGTGTACTTGGTAAAGATGGCAGCATTTCCTGTCGGCCTAACTAGGACACATGACAAGTCTAGACTAGGTAGGCATAGTTCGGTTATATAGTTTGTATAGAATACATTTCTTAAACATTTAAAAACGTTGTCATCATTTCAATAATTATGAGTTGGTAACGTGGAGTGAGTTGAGTTGAGAACATGATGTAGCTATTGCCCGAAGTCAGAGGCCTATGGATAGATGTTCATCTACCTTACATCTGAGTCAAGTGTGGTGCACTTTAGGCACTGTAAGTGAACCCCATTTTGTATTGTTACTCACAGCACAACACAGGTAGCATACTACCATTGCACACAGTTTAAAATGGATAGGGCAGGTATATTTGGGATATGTCTGTCAGTACAAATTACAGAGTTGTGGTTGTGCAGGGACACACACTGGTACTTGCCACTACCCCACACAAATTTGAACCATTGTGCAAGTTGGCTGGTTAAAAATCAAGAATGGGTCCACACCTGCATGAAGAAGCTGCATCGTCATTGACTACTTTCTAAGTGTGGCACTTCACACACATAACTTTGTTATAGTGCTTGCACAGTTTCAAACACATATTTCTCCAATTTACTTCTCCCCTAGGGGGATGATGCTTTGTTATGGGTTCTGTGCTTTGGTTCCTAATCAGTTATGTGTTTTTTGTTGTACAATTTATGTCATGTGTTGTTACACTCACACTCAATACATGTGAGTCATCTCAGGGGCAGAGGAACATATTTACGCTATGTATCCAAGTGTACCTTTCAACACCATTTATCATGTGAAACTGGACCACTAAAAATAACCAGTTGTATTTCATGCATATTTACATCCAAGTTGTTGGACTGACCTTGTACATCCTTGTGGAGCACAGGTATGATGCTAATTCAGAAGGAGTCTGCCCATGAGTATCTGAATATCATCAGTGCAAGCATAATTTAAGATCTTTAGGGTCTCTTCTGTGTAAGCATTGAGGCTATCATAAGTGCGTGATCAGTTATCATGTTCACTGAGCAAGAAATACGTGGATGAGTGAAATATTGTTATTGGCTCACATGCCTCACACAGGGGCGGCTCCTCCATGTGGGTGGAGGAGCGACGCCCCACTGCTTTCTCGCAGTGCGTGAAGCAGAAACATAAAATGGTATTATAAATACCATTTTATGTTTCTGCTTCTTGTACTGTTGGAAAGCTGAAGGGTTTGGTTGGGGGCAGGCGGGTGGGTGGGTCTGCTCGAGGGCAGGGGAGGAGTGTCTAGCCCAATGTTGAGGGCCCTGACTGTTTGGTCAGCCCTCTGGGACTGACCAAACGAGTCATGCGCACTCTCCCGTTTCTCCATATAGGCTGCATGTAGCCTACATGGAGAAAATGGCCTCGCCATAGACGCCTGTGGGGTCGGGCGTCCCAACCAATCACCACATTGCCATTGCAGCATTGTAATTGGCTTAGGGGAGGGGAGGGAGGCTGCCTGCTTCCTGTTCCTGCAGAGGCAGAAAAGCAGGAGCAGGCCCAGCAGAAGACGCAGGACCCGGGAAAGGTACGTTTTTTTATTTTTTATTATTTAAACCCACCCTCCACGCGCAACCCCCCCTTCCCTCGCGACCACTCGCCAGTCCACCCCACCCCGCATGACCCTGCGCCTGCCCCCCCACCCGTGAGCCATGCCGGCTGCGACTGGCCTCACAGACTCTATTTTGAGCAGAGAGGCAGCTGTGGGTTTAGTAAGGCCTTTTCACTGTGTGCCAAGTCCAGCAATTAAAGCCTATTGTCACACCATGATGTTCAATTTGTAGACAAAACATTCCACATAATGCCATGGCAATGGATGTACATGATGTTTGGGCATATACAGTAAGAGCAGGTCATACTGACTTAAGCTCAATCATCTTGAAATGCTAAGAAGTTGGTTCTGAATGTACACCATGCTATAAGTAGTCTTTTCTGGGCCAGACATACAACACTCAGGGTTATAGGAGTGAATTTATTTACAAGTGTTGGTTGGTCACCATGAGCCTTTTTACACCACAATTGATAGTGAGCAAAGAATGTCCAGACTGAGTCCATTTGGGGGATATGCCATGGGACGCATAGAGGTGAGGAGAATTTCAGCGAGGAGATACAAATTGCCATTGAGGAAGGTAGGCCACTTCACAAGAGCACAGGTGGATAAGATTAATAGGTGCACAAACAAAAAGTGGCAGTTGTGGGTAACAAAAGAGGTGGCATGATGATAGACTCAGGACTACTGGGGAACTGTCCATAGGGCACAGCCAAATGTTACCTGCCAGTTCTCCGACGGAAATTGGAGAAGTCCACATCTCCCTCCTCTGATGGGTGTTGTGCCTCACCTGCAGTTGGTGGTGTTTGTGTAAGAGACAATGAGGCAAACATACATCAAGGACCAAAGATGTGGATCCCCTGTTCCCGGCAACATTTGTCTGGGCCAGCAAGTAAGGCAGCACAGCACTGACAAGGGTCTGATGGCTTCTCAGCAATGCAATGTCTTTATGGAGGGCACCCATTTTTGCTATGTAGGAAACCAACTTGCGCTCCATAGATGCCATGATGTTAATGATGGTTCCCAGCCTGGTGGCACCCTCACTGCTGTCAGATGTTGAGGCCTGTTGTTCTTGCCGCTGCCTCGTGCCGTATCTCCCAATGTCAGTTAGGGACTCACCTATACTATGTAGGCAAGTGTAGATGCCTTTTCATTGCCTCAGAAGTATCCTTACTGGGACTTAGGCACCTACGGACTCCTTCTTGGGTGCCCGCTATGGTATCCATACCCTCGTCCACCATCTGCTGCTGGACTCCTACCACTCACCATTGGAAGAAAACTTGGGGATCCTCGGAGTCCGCAGCTGGGCTTGGACTGGCAGATGTGACATTTTCTGTGAGTGGCAGTTCCTCTGGAGACCCTGCCATGTCCAGAGAGTAAGATTCTATTGGGGGCAGACTGTCATCATAAACAGGTTGGCCATCCAGGACAGTCTGTTGCACAGGAAGTGGTGTTTTTCCATCAGCAATGAAAAATTTATATTTTTATGATGATCTATGATAGATGTTGCCAATAGTATTTTTGATGACAGACTGTATTATCATACAATTTATGTTACATACAGATGTGTTGAACTTGTGTTACCAAGAGTAAGTGAGGCAAGGTTACACTATTTTTGCTTTTCAAATGGAAATATCTTTACATTGTGCACACTACCACTGTGTGTCAAGGTGGACATTTTTGTGTCATTGCACACATTACAAAGCAGTTACGCAGTTTGCTGGCCTATCCTGGCTGAAAGAGTGAGCACAGGTAAGGGCCCCATTTACCATGTTGTGTGGCTTATTTTCATAACATGGCTATATTGATGTAAGGTTCACTTAGTGACACTACTACGGAGAACATTGCACCCTGTCAACAGGGTGCCTGTATTCCCTTTAGCCATTACTTAGCCCACAGCTCCTGGCAAAGTGGTGTTAGTTTGGTCTTCTATTAGTTGTGGTCCATCACTCTTCCTTTCACACAGTACACCACACCAATCTGCCTCTCAGAGCTGTTCTACATGCAATTTGTGCATTCACGTGGCCAAGGGCTCATACTTGACACACATCCACACAACTCTACACAGCAAGCAGCCTTGCTAAACTGCAGGACTGCATAAGGGCATGTAATTACCATTGTTGATTTATTTGTGTGATTTCCTACCACACACAGTCATCTCCAGAGTCCAGACCAATAGGCACTGTGAACCATCTCTGAAGGGGATACTCAACATCACATTTGTAAAAAGTTATAAACATTAAAGTTCACCACATTTTGTAATTTCCCACTTGGCCCTCTGCATGGTATCACAGATCAGTTCACTCAGCCCTGATCACTTTTACCTGGACATGACTCCCTGTCACACATCATTTGGTCCCAGGGCCGGGCTTACTCTCAGACACTGATGACACCCAGATTATACCTTGACCCTCAGGAGACACCGCGTAGATAGCCAGCTTCCGACAACTGCACAACATGACAGGTTTAACTGTTTTGTTCAATGAAGGCTCTTATCCTGTAGATCATCCTGGCCCTCAACTTCAGCACTGCCCTGTCCAGCAACTCCTGCCCCCAACTCTGTTGGGAAAAGTGGCGCCACCTGCTCCTCCAATGGGTCCACCTCCTCCTGGTCCTCATCTGGTCCACATGGCTGCCCTCAGGTTCTTGGCCAGTTTCTTCTTGGTACTGCCCTTATAAACATGCCACCTTTTTTTCAGCTCAGACACTGTCCTTTTCACTTGGGCAACACTGTTGATCTTATCCACTATAGACTGCCAAATGGCTTCCTTCTTCCCTAATGGCAATTTGGATGTGACAAAGAGTTGGTGTTCATGATCCCCACCCCCGCGATCATCCATCCCCCTCCCACTCCCCAAATTTTTACCAAATAGGTTTGGAGAAGGGCCTCAAAACATATTGATTAGGGGGGCTCAGGGCAAAAAGGTTTGAAGACCTCATCTCTAAGGCATTCTCGTCTGCTGGATTCTGCTATTGGGACATGACTTCATTTGATTGCTGTATTTTGGTTGGAATTTAGTTTTATCTTTTTCTGTAGTTTTATGCACAAAGGAAATAGTGGAAGATTATAAATTGAATTGTGAAGTTTTCAGTGCTTTGCTGGACTTCAGGTAGAAAGTTCTCACTGGTAGGTCCAGAGGAAGGGAATTCCAAAAAGAGGTTACTTTGAAGGAGAAGGATCATCTGGCTTGCTGATATATCTTATGCGCAACTAATTCATTTTATTTAATTACTAGTTATTTCTCCTCAGGATGACTGTCAAGTCCCTGAAGCGCCATATTACCTGCTGCAGGGTCAGACTCACGTGGCAGACATGGTATTCTATGAAATATTGCAGGAATTGTCTTCAAAATTGCCTGCAAACCTGTGGCTGTTATTGGCTTTCTTTGGAAAATTGAACAAGAAATAGTTTTTAGAGGTTTTTGAGGCAGTGAACCCCTCTGAACTACACTAATGGTCGGTGACTCCATTTGCTTGCTGCAGTTTGGGGATTGTATGTATTTTAATTTATTTGTTTGTTTTATAAAGCGCACACATGTCCAAAGCTAACGGGCATTGAAAACCAAACACCACAACAATAAGCTGAAGATCACACCTTGAGCAGCCAGGTTACCAGTGCTTTCCTGAGCTTCAGGTAACAAGGCGTCGCTTGACGTCCAGGGGAAGGAGGGCTACAAGGCCAGCTTTAGAGCTGGTGGCATGCAGTACGGCAATGTTTGTTGGCGCCCCCCAAATAACTTCCTTCGCTATGGATTCCCTCACTACCACCCTATAACAGTGCTCCTCACGTCTCCAAAACCACTCTCTCTCACATGCATTTCTTTTGTTTTATAGCGCCACTCATGCCAGTGTAGGGTGTCTAAGCACTTTACATCACACACATTAGACAGAGACAAGGAATCATAAGTGTGTGAATCAGTGTGTAGGAAATGTTGCATAAGACAGAGGACTACAAGGTGTAGGAGTCACTTCAGCCATACTGGTAGGCAGTATAGTTTAGGAGTGCCTGGTCTGAAGAAGCACAAACTCAGGATTGAAAATGTAACACTATACTTGGGGGTTGTTTTTACGAATAGGAATTGATTTCTCCCTTAAGGAACCCTTTTTTCAACATTAGGATAATGAAAGACAAGAATGGGTAAGAACACATCAAGTCATAACCTACAACTTGCGGTCTGCAGCAGCTCTTGGATGACTGGTAATAAGTCACTGTTCTATATTAGGATTTTAACTCATAAACTGCAAGTAACAAAAGTGTCTCTGTGACAAAAGCAGTAACCCACTGACCTATTTACATTATATGCATTTTGTGATCTGTGTGGTACACATTCTTTATGATGACTCAAAACTTCTACTAGACAAACTGGTTCTCGCTCAGCGGACCCATTAATCACCAGAGTTATTTTGACATTTTTATTGTTCCATGAAAATTGTTGGAGGGAAAGAAGCTGCCTCAGGTGCTTTTACACCCACAAGATATTTGAAAATACAGCGCCCTCTGTTTGAGCTCCGGTGGCGACAGATGAGTTCACGTCAGTGGGCTGTCTTCACAGGCATGAGGAAGTGTCGTCTCTCCTCCTGATAAGAGCTGCACTCTGCCTCTCTGTGCAACTGGAGCACGCAGCTGCCTCCCTCCGAGGCTAGGGTTCTCTCTGCCTCCTCAGAACACCGCTCTGTGGCCTCAGAGGATAGAACACTTTCCTGCCTCTCTCTGAGGCTAGGATCATAGGGCACCTCTCTGCCTCCCTGTGAGGTTAGGGTCATAGGGCACCTCTCTACCTCCCTCTGAGGCTAGGGTCCTAAGGCACCTCTCTGCCTCCCTCTGAGGCTAGAGTCCTAGGGCACCTCTCTTCCTCCCTCTGATGGTAGGGTCCGAGGGCACCTCTCTTCCTCCCTCTGACAGTAGGGTCATAGGCTACCTCTCTGCCTCTCTCTGAGGCTAGGGCCATAGGGTACCTCTCTGCCATCCTGTGAGGCTAGGGTCCTAGGGCACCTCTCTGCCTCCCTCTGATGGTAGGGTCCTAGGGCACATCTCTGCCTCCCTCTGACGGTAGGGTCATAGGGTACCTCTCTGCCTCCTTCTGACGGTAGGGTCCTAGGGCACCTCTCTGCCTCCCTCTGACGGTAGGGTCCTAGGGCACCTCTCTCCCTCCCTCTGAGGCTAGGGTCCTAAGGCACCTCTCTGCCTCCCTCTGACGGTAGGGTCATAGGGTACCTCTCTTCCTCCCTCTGATGGTAGGGTCCGAGGGCACCTCTCTTCCTCCCTCTGACAGTAGGGTCATAGGCTACCTCTCTGCCTCTCTCTGAGGCTAGGGCCATAGGGTACCTCTCTGCCATCCTGTGAGGCTAGGGTCCTAGGGCACCTTTCTGCCTCCCTCTGATGCTAGGGTCCTAGGGCACCTCTCTTCCTCCCTCTGACGGTAGGGTCCTAGGGCACCTCTCTGCCTCCCTCTGATGGTAGGGTCCTAGGGCACCTCTCTGCCTCCCTCTGACGGTAGGGTCCTACGGCACATCTCTGCCTCCCTCTGACGGTAGGGTCATAGGGTACCTCTCTGCCTCCTTCTGACGGTAGGGTCCTAGGGCACCTCTCTGCCTCCCTCTGACGGTAGGGTCCTAGGGCACATCTCTGCCTCCCTCTGACGGTAGGGTCATAGGGTACCTCTCTGCCTCCTTCTGACGGTAGCGTCCTAGGGCACCTCTCTGCCTCCCTCTGACGGTAGGGTCCTAGGGCACCTCTCTCCCTCCCTCTGAGGCTAGGGTCCTAAGGCACCTCTCTGCCTCCCTCTGACGGTAGGGTCATAGGGTACCTCTCTGCCTCCCTCTGACGGTAGGGTCATAGGGTACCTCTCTGCCTCCCTCTGACGGTAGGGTCATAGGCTACCTCTCTGCCTCCCTCTGAGGCTAGGGTCCTAAGGCACCTCTCTGCCTCCCTCTGAGGCTAGGGTCCTAAGGCACCTCTCTGCCTCCCTCTGAGGCTGGGGTCCTAGGATACCTCTCTGCCTCCCTCTGAGACCGGAAGACGCCCTCAGGAGAGTCCATAAGTAACCTGCGACAACAGCACACCCTCACACGTGAGTACTAAGACAGCTGTTCTATGCACATTTGTATAACAGCATCTCTTTAACTTAAGGTAATTCTCTTCAATCCATATAAATACTAATGTTGTTTTAGTAATAACTCCCACTCATTGACAAACGCAATCCTGGTGGCTCCTAGCATTTATTGTACAAGCTGATCTAGGAGGGACACCTTTATGGAGAGTTTCACGAGTTGACTTCTCCATTTTAGTTCCTGAAGGGAGCAGCTAGCCTCTTTGGCGAAAACAAGTGAGCACTGGCAAAGCCAATAGTTTGTTTGAAAATGCTCCTTTAATAAATGTGACGTGTGTGTGTGTGTGTGTGTGTGTGTGCGTGTGTGCGCTTGTGTGAGTGTGTGCATACGTGCCTGTGTGTGCATGTGAGCGCGTGTGTGCCTGCGCCTGAGTGTATGCACCTGTGCGTGGGTGTGTCTGGCTGCTTTGGTTCTTTGAGTGGGTCAATGTGAGAATGAGTCAAGGATGAATGAGTGCATGGATGGAGGAAAGAGTAAGTGAGGGAGTGCATTGATAATGTATGAATAAGTGCGTAGATGAATGCAGAGATGTTACATCAAAATTATAGGGCAAGGCCTTAATCAGTAATTCTAATGTTATTAAAAACATTTTTACCGTATTACAACACTACAGCCTGGATACCCTCACTGGTGAGTAGCCGCGCTTTACAAATCCAGATTATTTGATTGATTGATTGACAGCAGCTGTGGGTGCCATTGGGACAAGTAGAGATGAGCAACATTATAATTTTTTAATCTGTGGCATCCAGCTGTCCCAGGTTTAATAAGGGATGAGTGCGGAGCTGGTGGTGGACAGAGCTAGGACTGACATCCACGTTCACCACCCATGCTAAGAACCTCAGGATCAACCCCACAAGCAAGCTGGACTAAGGGAACACTCTCCATGCACCTGAAGGAGCTCCACTGGTTCCCGATACACAAACAAACACAAATCAGGCTCCTCACCCACCTTTCAAGGCGCTACATAACAGTGGCCCAGCACACCTGAACAATCGCATCTGCTTCCAAATACCTCGCTTGCCTGGGCTCGTTCTTGCACACATTCCACGCATACGGAAAACCAGGTCCAGCGATCGAGCCATCTCCTACACTGCTCCCAATGCATAGAATGACCTCCCACTATACATAAGAGTCTCATTCTCACAACTTGAAAGATGCATGAAGTTGAAGAGTCCCCATAGGCGCTAGGATTGGATTGACTCACACCCGCTCGGTGCCAGGATACCCTCACTGGTGATAGTGCGCCCTCCTGGTGATATTGCACAAAATAACATAGTACACCAGATGAAATGCAAAGAAAAACAAGAATTTGTGATTTCACGGAGTGAGAAATTCACTAAAAGAAAAACGGGTCTGTCAGGGGCCGGCCATTATCAGTAACTTAATGATTATTATATTAAGCTCATTACAATGGCTCTTTTGATGATGTACTTCAAAGCAACATGCGCAGCGAGGGAGTTGCGTATGGTACCTGCCTCCAGGACAACCCCACAGGCTGGTACTCTGAATCAGTGACCCTCTGACTATGTTCAGATGTGACTAGTTTCTGTGTAAGCCTCACTGCAAGGCCAGGCTTGCACAACCACTTATTATCTTACTAAGTACATATTAATGCATGCTTGGTGGAGGCAATGAATACAGAGGCCTGCACTCCCTGCGTCACACACTTGTGTACAGTACTTGTGCACACCAGCTTCCTACAGAGGCCTGCACTCACTGGGTCAGACACACTGGTGCGCAGTGCTTGTGCACACCAGCTTCCTTCAGAGGCCTGCACTCCCTGCATCAGACACACTTGTGCGCAGTGCTTGTGCACACCAGCTTCCTTCAGAGGCCTGCACTCCCTGCATCAGACACACTTGTGCGCAGTGCTTGTGCACACCAGCTTCCTTCAGAGGCCTGCACTCTCTGTGTCAGACGCACTTGTGCGCAGTGCTTGTGCACACAAGCTTTCTACAGAGGCCTGCACTCCCTGCGTCAGGCACACTTGTGCTTGTGCACACCAGCTTCCTTCAGATACCTGCACTCCTTGTGTCAGACACACATGTGTGTAGTGCTTGTGCACACCAGCTTCCTTCAGAGGCCTGCTCTCTCTGCGTCTGACACACTTGTGCGCAGTACGTTTGCACACCAGCTTCCTTCAGAGGCCTGCACTCTCTGCGTCAGACACACTAGTGCACAGTGCTTGTGCACACCTGCTTCCTACAGAGGCCTGCACTCCCTGTGTCAGACACACTTCTGCGTAGTGCTTGTGCACACCAGCTTACTTCAGAGGCCTGCACTCCCTGCTTCAGACACACTTGTGCACAGTGCTTGTGCACACCAGCTTCCTACAGAGGCCTGCTCTCTCTGCGTCAGACACACTTGTGCGCAGTGCTTTTGCACACCAGCTTCCTTCAGAGGCCTGCTCTCTCTGCGTCTGACACACTTGTGCGCAGTACGTTTGCACACCAGCTTCCTTCAGAGGCCTGCACTCTCTGCGTCAGACACATTTGTGCGCAGTGCTTGTGCACACCAGCTTCCTTAGTCATGTTGCTACCACGGCCGGACTGGCCTACAGGGCAGTCAGGCAATACCCGGTCAGTGTGTGCTTGTGGGCCTGTTTTATGGTCTGCTGGGATACTGGTTTTAGTGATGTTCCTGATCCTGATATTAAGTTTTAAAGAAAAATGTATTCAGCTTAAGATGGCATACAACAAATTAATAAAAGCATTTGAACAAGAGTTACAGAGAGGGCAAGATAAACAAAAAGAGAAAACAGAAGAAAGGAATATACATTGCATAAAAACACAACAATACAGTCTGATCATTTGTCAACTTTATAAACTTGAGATAGTATAAGGACATGTTTGATAATAACAAGTCTTAAAGATTTTTGTGGAGAAGTCAGGGAGGTTTTAAAACTTCCTGAAGAAGAGGTGGGGGAGCAAAAGTTGTAATGGCGGAGTAATCCAAAAATTGAGTGACAGGAGTCCACAGGGCCTTTCCTTTTAACACAAGAGATAAAGAATGCATATATGCAGTATCCAATCAGTATCCAATCAGTGATTATGACAAACTGCGTACCACCATGCTCTAAAAGACAATTGTGTAAAATCTTTCCAATTACCGGTTATTTGTTGGAAAGCAAGTGCTAATAATAAATCTAGCATCAGCATATGAAAAGGAGCATTAGCCCAATCTTCAGATACACTCCCTAAAAACACATTGGAGATAGAAAAAGAGACGTTACTTTGAAAAATGAGATTAATTTGGCGCCAAACTTGTAACCAGAAAGCAGAAACTAGGGGGCAAGTGAAAAGTAAGTGCATCAAGTCAGCTTGTGCTGCAGAGCAAGTCCAACAGGTATCAGGGATATCTTGGTTAATCCTGTGAAGGGTATGAGGTGTAATAAAAAGTCTGTTGTAAATGAAAAAAAGTGTTTGTGCAGTGTTAGCAGCACGAGAGAATTTCCTAATTTTAATCCAGATTTGTTTCCAGGAATGTATGGATAATGTGATAGAAAGATCTTCTTCCCACTTAAG
Source organism: Calotriton arnoldi (assembly GCA_963921515.1). Lineage (NCBI taxonomy): Eukaryota > Metazoa > Chordata > Amphibia > Caudata > Salamandridae > Calotriton > Calotriton arnoldi. The sequence continues at coordinate 219,026 of CAWUFW010012703.1, forward strand.
TTCCGTCTCAGTTTTGGACCTCAAAACGGGGGATTTAAGTAAATGAGAGTAGATGAGGGATGCCTTGGGGCATGTAGGTAGAATGTCAGATAATTTTGTAAATGATGGCGAATCTATGGATGAGGTGGATTTTAAATAATTATAAGCTTGAACCATTATCTCCTGTAGAATGAGAAATGTAGTTATGAAAGTAGACGGAAGGTTAAAAAGATTCTGTACTTGAGGAAAAGTAAGAAAAAAATCTTGATCAAATAATTGATGAACCCAGATCAACCCCTTAATTCTCCAGGAATGCCAATAAATAGGATGTCCTTTCACCTTAATAAATGGGTTATTCCATATTGTAGAATTGAGAAAGGAGACATGATCTGTCGGTGAAAAATATATTACTGAGGATAATAATTTGCAAGTATTATTGATAATAGGATTAGACATTTTCTGATATTTCCTTACAAAAGATAAGAATTCTGAAAAAGAATATGGTGACAAGAAAGCTCGTTCTAAATCAACCCATAGCGGAGCATATAGCGAGGAGGGTGCAATCCAATGAGAAGATTGACGCAAAAGGAAGGACTTATGATAGTTCAGAAAATCGGAAAAGTGTACTCCACCTTCAACTTTAGGTCGTTTCAGCTTTGCTAGAGACATACGCGGGTTCTTGTTACTCCAAAGGAAAGCAGACAATATTGAATTAATTTTTTTATAGTATTTAAGAGGAACACGTAATTGAATATTAGAAATAGTGAAGAGACTCACAGGGACCAACATCATCTTAATTGTGTCCAGACGGCCCCAAGACAGATGGAGAGGATGCCATTTACTAGTAAAAGAAGTGATTGTCTGAATGCAAATGTCCATATTAATTGAAATGAAGGACGTGATAGAGGAAGAGAATGGAAGACCGAGATATTTAGTTGTTTGGGTTGCCATGTAAACTGAGAGGAAGAAAAGTCGTGGCCAAAAGTAAATTTATTAAGAGGTAGAATCTCGCACTTGTCAGTGTTTAGCTTAGAGCCGGAGACAGATGAATAAGAAGCAACTTCTGACATGAAAGCGGGGAACGAGGAATTAGGTTGAGAAGTGAATAATAAAATGTCATCATTGTATGCAGCCAATTTAACCTGATCTAAGCCATGGATGAAGCCATGACTGTTAACATTCTGGCGGATCCGAGATAAAAATGGTTCCAATGCTAGATTAAAAAGGAAGGGGGAGAGGACAACCTTGTCGAACCCCTCTATGTAGGTTAAAAAAAGAAGATATGAGTCCAATAGCGCAAATAGCTGCCTTAGGGGAAGAGCAGAGAAGAGAAGAGAAATGAGAGTCATGTACTTCGGCCCAAAACCAAACCAAGTTAGAGCTTGAAAGATGAAGGACCAAATGAGACGATCGAAAGCCTTCTCGGCATCTAAAGCAATGGCCGCTAGAGAATCGGGTAAGTTTGCAGATCTAGAAATAATATCAAAAAATAAGCGCATATTATCCGACAAAAATCTACCTTTGACAAAACCAGACCGTTCTTTGCCTAAAAGATCAGGGAGAAGGATTTCTAGCCTCAAGGCCAAAGCCTTGGAGAAGATTTTATAATCTAAATTAACTAAGGAGATGGGATGATCATTCTTGCAAAAATGTGGATCTTTACCTGCTTTCGGAATTAAACATATATAGGCATCTAAAAAGGAGCCAGAGGAAGCAGCCAAGTTGAGAAAAGAATGAATTAACAAACAAAGTTTAGGAAGAAGCAGTTTGGAAAAATATGTATACAACTCAGCTGTAAAACCGTCCGGACCAGGGGTCTTGTCTTTTTAAGGGATAGTAATGCAAGTTGTAGTTCTGTTTGGTTAATATCAGTCTCTAAGGAAGAGAAATCAACTTGAGAATAATCCAGCTTTGAAATAGAGGAAAATAACTTAAAATCGCAGAATCAGACAGTGTGTGCTCCGGTGTGTAGAGATCTGTATAAAATTGTTGAAATTCAGTTAAAATATATTGGTCTTGGTGATGAGAGGAGCCATTACCATCAATAATTGAGTCAATGAATAGTTTGTTTTGTTTAATTTTCAGATAGCTAGCTAGAAGCTTTACAGCTCTATTTTGACCTCCATAATACTTAGCACTAGATTTGAGAAGATATGAAGCCGCATTATCAGTGGAAACTTTATTAAAATTAAATTTGGCTTTTATTAATTTATTTAGAATTTGTTGGGAATTGGATGTATAGTAAGAATGTTCTAAAAGCTTTATTTCATTAAGAAGTAGTTTGAATTGGGATTGTGACAGACATCTTTTTTTTAAACAAAGTTCATTATAAAGTCTCGAGTTGAGGACTTGAATGAATCCAAAACAGTATGAAAAGGCATGCCTTCCGTTTGATTGAGAAGGAAAAATTCCTGAGTAAAAGCAGTGAAGGAGGAGGTGAAAGAGGAGTCCAGTAGTATGGAATTATTAAATCTCCATCTTTTAGGGAAAGTAGATTTAGGTATGATGTCTAAGTGTACAGAAAGTGGGGCATGATCAGATATCAGAATAGAGCCATTATCTGCTGAATGCAAGGATTGAGTGAGGTGATGTAATACAAAAACATAATCAATTTGAGATTGTGTATGACTTGCTGGAGAGAAAAATGTGTATTCCCTCAGGGCTGGGTATAAGTGCCATGCATCAGTTAGATTACGTCTCTGGATAGCTTGTGTGAAAGTTCTCTGTGATTTGTTGGAACGTATTGCGATGCTGAATGTCTGTCTAAAAAAGGATCAACAGGTAGATTGCAATCTCCAGCAAGAACTAGACTGTCATCTGGGTATTGCAAAAGCTTCTGAGAAATTAGAGTAAAAAATGTACAATCTGCATTGGGCCCAAATACATTAAATAAAACAATTGGTGTTTTATCACATAGCATTTTTAGTATTAACTATCTCCCCTCTTCATCCTTTTCCTGCACCCCAACACCCTTCTAAGCCCTGTCCGGTGGGGGGGTGTTTGAGAGGAGGTACTGTCATGTCCTGTAGCTAGTTAGCGCTTGAGGGGTTGGGTCTGTTTTCTTTCTTATTTTCGTAATCTCGTATTTTCGTAATCTGTACCTTTGGCTTTCTGCCGTTGCTTTTCTTTTCCTGGTGCTGGGAGCGTGTGGTACAGCTGCAGTGGATTCCTGTGAGCAGCCGGCGGGTATTTAATCACCGCCCACCAGTACTTTTTCGCTTGGTTTCTCTTCTGGTTTTCGCCCCCGGAAGGACTTCGCCGTCAGCGTTTCCTGGATACACGCTGTTCCCTTTTCTTCTGCCCTTTGATTGGATACGCTGTCCGAATTTGTGGATCATGCTGCATCTTCAAATGGATTGACTTGCCAAATCTACTGGGAACTCTCTTCTGCCCTTTGGTGGACCAGTGAGTCGAGATTAGAGCTGGTGAGGTAACGGGGCTTTTGGTTTCCCATCTCTCGCCTTCCAGAGTAATGGTCCATTTTTTAAATTCTTTACTTCGTTGTGGGTTTTTTGGTGCTTTTCACGAAGCACATTGAAATATACCTTTTTGTTAAGGGATCCCTTATTTCCAATATAGGAGGTGCGTGTTTTTTGCCGTTTGGGTTTTTCCCGCAAGGAGCCTTGGTGGAACTAGTATAAAGGGTGGACTACAAAGGATTAAAAATCATGATAACGCTCTTCTGTGACTGAATCTTGTTTGCATTTGTCTACCCTCTATGGATTGAGTTTTTGCAATTAAAGGGTTAAGCAATACGAACAACACTGCTACTGTGCATATTTGTTTGTTGCTGTGTGAATGGTTTTTCTTTTCTATTCCTCCTGTTAATGACTCTCTTCTTTTCTCCTTTTCAAAGCTGACAGTGCTTTACCTGGGATCCATCATCAGCCAGACAGGGGAGCATAGGACTGGTAGTCCACACCTCTTTTTTCTCTTCCCTTGTTTACCCACCTTCTCCCGGGGCATTCTTCTACTTTTGCCTTTTCATATTTGGGCAGCTGTGATTAGTGCACGGGTAGAGGAATGGGACATTCTTCGTTCCTGCAGTGTTTGTTCTACATGTGAGTGGCGGCGGAACACTGGCGGGCTTTGCAGTGACCATCTTGCTCTCAGACCTCTGGCGCCAGCACCACCCCACTGACTGTATGTACTCCTACTGTTCAGGAGCCCACAGGGTGTTCTTCAAACTGGACTACATCTTCGCACCAGCTGGTGAAGTGAGAGGGTTGGAAAGAGCCGAGTACTTGGCCAGCGATTTGTCAGACCACTCCCCACTTTTGCTGACTTTCTGGGTGCACACACGTAGGGGGGTGTCAGCGTGGAGAAGGAACGCCTGGGAACTAATAAGTGAAACGGTAGCAAGGGAAATTAGAGTAGACACAGAATTGTATTTTAATGAGAACAAAGAGTCTGTAGCATCTGGTCTGGTCCTTCGGGAGGCTTATAAAGTGGTACTCAGAGACAGTGCGCAAAATATCATAGCTCATAAGAGGAAGCCACTATGGGTGGGAACACGTTTGACGGAATTTGGGAAGCTGAAGGGTTTTGGGCAGTGGGACACTATCGGAATCTCCAAACTGAGTGACCTATTAGTGGAGGGCGCATTGATCCTCTTTAGTTCCTTACAGCGGGAATATCATCTACATACTACCCAATATTTTAAATACTTGCAATTGCAACACGCCTGGCAGGCAGGGAAGTTCGTTCTAGATGACGTCCCAGAGTGTGCGCCATCGGAAGGGAGGTACCTCCATGGGGAGATAGCTTGAAGAGTGGTCTCATGGACGTATCAGACTATCCTCAAAAATGTCTTGGAAACCCTGACAAAATTGAAGGTAACATAGGAGGGCGAGGGCGCAAATCAGACAACACAGATTGGGAGGCGGCCCGATGCAACCAAGAGAGATGGCGATCAAGTCCCGCCTAAGACTTATTCAGTATAAGGTCCTACACAGGGTATACTACGATAGGGCCCATTTACATAGATTTTGTTGAGCAGGGGCCCATAACTGTCTGAGATGTGGAGACGAGGATGGGTCATTCATGCACACACTGTGGTCATGCCCCTTGATAAGCTCATACTGGACCACCGTAGTAGAGGCGCTTTATAGGATAGTGGGTGTATGCCTGCCAATAGACCCCAAATGTGTCCTACTGGGATACCCACGGAGATAGACATACCCAGAAGAAAAGTCCTCTTTAGAAATCTGGGCCTTGTGGCGGCGAAGAAAGACGTGGCCAAACACAAGGGTGCCCCCGAATTAATCACCCTCGCAGAAAAGAAAGTAGGATTGAACCTCTATATGGTGGTGGAAAAAGTTACCTATAAGGTGAGAGGATGCCCCAAGAAGATCTATAAAGTATGGGGTCCCTGGCTCAAACACTATGAGATAGACATGGGAGAAGATGGAGATGGGCCCTCCTTCACATAGTATCCCTGAATAATAGTATTAATGAAAATGGAGTCTCCGACCCACTGTGGTTGGACTGTGGCGGACACGCCAATACTGCATTGCGTTATTGTAACTGTGTACAATTGTACGTTGAATCCCATGTAGCATTGTTGATGGATACAATGTTTTTGTATCATGAATTGTTCCACAGAAAAATCTTATAAAAATAATTTTAAAAAAAAGATTGTTCCAGGATCAATAGAGAGAGATAATAAAAAACGTATGGGTTTTGGAAACGGAGAAAGGATATCAAATAGAGTGTACAACTCAACCTTATCAGATAAGAGAGGCAAGCGAATAGGTGTTCAACAAAGATTTGGCAGAAAATGTAATGGAGGAAATAAGGCAGATGCTAAGAAAGGGACTCAGTAGCAGTAGGAGAGGAGAAAAAAGGTTTTGTGAGTACACTTTTTCTTGTAGAGAAAAAGGACAAAGGATGGAGGCCGGTAATAAATTTGAGTAATCTAAACCAGTACGTAGTTTACAAAGACTGGGGGCTAGCATTATGCATCCATCCTTTTAATGCTACTCCATGCAGCACTTTAAAGAACACATTACACCATATAACATTAACAATCCAGAGCTAGGACATTCCTCCACATATAAGTAGCCCCTGCATGGAATTATCTTCCTCTTTCAAATGCTGCTCCTCATTCAGATAAGAATTCATTTACATTATAATTCACTTTTATGAGTGTTGAATGGTGTTGTTGATGGTCTCCAATTTACGGTAACATGTTAGATATATACTCTACCTTTAGTTATTATAGGGTCGGAAGTTAATAAAATCTTTTATATTTTAGATCATATACTTAACATGGGCTGAATTCAAAGCTAAATCAATTTATATGAGTACAACTAATATTCTGATATGTATATGATTCCCATTGATTAATAGTTAATTGATATGCTTACTTTTACATCTGCCCAATTCGAGTGGGCTTGTGAAACGGCAGTTGTGCCCGCTCATGTTTCCTGCCAGGCGCGTGTCTCATGGGAGTCGCACAGGCCTCTGCACGAACAGCGTGCATCTCCAGGAAGCTGCTCTGGTCTCCACGCACTAAGCGTGTGCCATCAGTGCACTGCGCGAGCCACAGAGAAAGAAGGGCTCTGCGCGACAGCTGCGCACGAAACAAGGCTGCATTTCAGAAGTCTGCCGCTCGCGAGTCAGCTGTTCTGACGCAGGCGGCAGAGCTCTTAGTATTTGAGGAATGCACTGGGCAATGATGTTTTAGCCGTATTAACGTGAGATTTGGAAGCCATTTTGAATTGGGCTTTGTCCAATAATAAAAATACACAATACGGTAGCGTTTTTCAGAGCTGCTACGATGTAGTCTGTCAGGTGATAGTTACAGTAACAGCATCTGACTTGAAACAACAGTAGGAGGTTTTTTTCAGGTCAGGGGAGTTGTAGTATTTATAGTAGATTGGAGATTAAGGAATGTAATACAAAAATAAATATTAATCAGATTAAAAGAAAGGCGATCCGACAAATATGGCTGAGATGGAAAGATTTAAATGAGATTTGAGGGGAAGGTTAATGAGAAAATTTTAAAGAGAATAATACAACATGAGAAGTTGTATTCAGGAGACTTTTGGCAAAGAAACGTTGAAAAGAAAAAAGAAAGTAGGTTCTGATAACGAGGACTGGACCTTATCAGAAGGAGAATCTGATAATAGTGAAAAGAAAGGTAAAAGAAAAAGGAAGACAAAACATATTGAACAAGGGCAAATACCCTTAAAAGAGTAGTAGGTCTTATCACCCTAAAGGAGAGAGGTGCCCTAAGCAGCATGCTATCTAGGAAGAAGGGTGTCCTAGGCGGCACACAAGAGAAAGGTGTCCTAGGCGGCACACAAGAGAAACGTGTCCTAGCCGGCACACAAGTGAAAGGTGTCCTAGGCGACACACAAGAGGAAGGTGTCGTAGCCGGCACACAAGAGAAAGGTGTCCTAGGCGACACACAAGAGGAAGGTGTCCTAGCCGGCACACAAGAGAAAGGTGTCGTAGGCGGCACACAAGAGAAAGGTGTCCTAGCCGGCACACAAGAGAAAGGTGTCGTAGGCGGCACACAAGAGAAAGGTGTCGTAGGCGGCACACAAGAGAAAGGTGTCGTAGGCGGCACACAAGAGAAAGGTGTCCTAGGCCACACACAGGGAATTGAAACCCAGGATGATGATTAGGGAAGGGCTGGTGACTTTTCAGCCAGGCAAACTAGAAGTCCCATTACTCAGATTACCAAACCAGGAAGAATTATGGAAATTACAGAGGTAAAAACGGAGGTTCAGGTTTCTACCCCCAAAAGTGAAAAGGAAGAAGAGCTAGATCAGGTCGAGGACGTAGACAGCCTCCCAGTTCAAGACAAGGTGAGTATGAAGACTGTAACTGGTTCTATCCCATTAATGGTGACAGGAAGATTAAAGTTTTTCCTAGATCATTGGCAACAATTGACAAAAATGGTTTGGGTTTTAGAAACTGTAAATGTGATAGGATCCTCAACAGAACCTTATCAAATAAGAGAACCAAAGAATTAGTATTCAGCAAAAAATTTAGAAAGAATTGTGATGGGGGAGACAAAGCAGATGCTGTCGAAATGTGCAATTATAGATGTAGGAGAGGAGATGAAACATTTTCTGAGTACATTGGGCCAGATGTACAAAGCTTTTTTGAGGCCGTAAACGGCCCGATTCGCAGAATTCCCCTTTGAGAATTTTTGTAAAAATATGTTTTAAGAGAAGGCAGTGGCCCCACTGACCGCTCACTGTTCTTAAAAAGTGAAAAGAAAATTTGTTAATTTTTCTTTTTGAAATGCATCCTGTTTTCCTTTAAGGAAAATGGGCTGTATTTTTTTTTTAAAGTTGCTTTATTGAAAAGCAATCACAGACATGGTGGTCTGCTGACACGACCAGCCCACCATCCCTGTGATTTTTGCGATTCACAATGGGTGTCAAAGTGAGATCTACCTCATGAGTATTAATGAAGTCGGTGTATTTGCGACCCACTGGGAATCACAGAAAATGTAAAGCACACTTTTCTACATGGGTGTTTGCAATTACCAAATAGCGAATTGCAAACATTCGCTATTTGGTAATCGCAAACCTGTCCCTACATACATCTGGCCTATTATTTCTTGTAGAGAAAAAGTTAAAGGAATGGACTTTCCAAAATAACTCCTAACCTTACTTTCACCCTTAAACCATCTTTCACCCTCTGAAAACTGACATCGTAACTGTCACTGGAAGTATCAAGTGTCAGTTAGGCTAAAAATGGCAACGTAGAATGTGCTATTAAAATTGGTATTATCCCAATCTAAAATGTCGGCCAAATCTTGTGTGAATTAAACTCACGCTTTCGCTTATGTCTTTCCTTTAATCATAATAGGCTGCTCACACTCGTGCTTCGAAGCGTGAAGAGCAGAGTGCCAAAACAGCAATCATAGTTTTTCCGAGCCCAGCTACAGCCTCTCCAGCATGAGGTAGCACGAGCCCACTTACAAAGGCCCTACCTTGCTGGGAACACGTCTAAAGGAATGCTCTGTTTATAGTGCACTGCAGGCGCTTACCTACGGAGGCCCTTACGACACACACACCTGTGTCAGAACATAGGCTTTACTTATCGCGCGCAGCATGCGCTGAGCAAATCCTCAATGGACAAGTGCGCACATTTGAGATGTCATCAGTGATGTCATCAGTGAAATCACTGACCATGTCATGAGTGATGTAATATGTGAGGTCACAAGCAGTGCATTGCGGGGGCGTGAGCTATAGTTAGCTCAGCTAACTATAACTGCTGAATTTCTCTGGTTTTGCGTGAGTGAAATGTCAGCCTAACTATAACGACCCTGTATCCTTTGTTTTTTTCAGTGAATATCTAAGGTTTTTTTATTATATTTTCTAACTATAACGTCCCTGTAACCTTTGTTTTTTTCGGTGAACTTTTAAGGTTTTTTAAATGCTAATTCCTAACTATAATGTCCGTGTGACCTTGTTTTTTTTCAGTTTCTACGTTTAAAAAAAATTCTATTTCTTAATTGTAACGTCTATTTTTTTAAGTGAACTTCATATGTGTTTATCAGAAAGTACATTAATAACTGTTTTTATTTTTAACAGTTTTGTGAGTCGGCACAACATTGTCGCATTTACTGTGGAGAATCTGTGATCAGTAAATGTATTTCACATACTGAAAAACACAGTTAAAGACATTTTTTAAATAAGTTTAAGTCTAATTCTGACAGCATCCATTGAAATATATATACATATATATATATATATACATATATACACATATATATATACATATATACACATATATATATATATACACATATATATATATATATATACATATATATATATTCACTGAAAAAACCATAGGTTTTAGGGACAGTTATAGTTAGTTGGACATTGCACTCATACAAAACCCGTGAAATTCCCCCGTTATAGTTAGTTCAGGTAACTATAACTCGCGCCCCGCAATGCACTGCTGATGACGTCACATATTACATCACTCATGACATGGTCAGTGACATCACTGATGACATCACTGATGACATCTCAAATGACATCACTGATGACATCATGCAGTGACTGTGTGTTTCTGTAAAGTTTAAATATTTTTAATATATATAGGAAAAGACGTATTGAAGAATGAGTGGCTGTATAAGTGTCTGTATGGATGATTTAGTAGGTGCGTGACTGACTCTATAAGTGAGTGATTTAACGTATCTTACTGAATGCATGGGTTAGTGACTAAACTGGGTGAATGTCTGTATCCGTCTGTCTGTTGCTGTGTAAGTGGCTGCATGGGTTTGTGAATAGCTACATGAGTGTCTATATGAGTTATTGAATGGTTGTCTGAGTATCTGTATGGGTGCCTGAGTGTTTGTGTGGGAGGGGTGTGTGCGACAATGTGCATAGATGTGTGAGTGGGTGATTCACTGGGTGGATGGTTTCAAGAGTCCATCTGTGATAGACTGTATGGGTGGGTAAGTGTGTGTAAGAGTGTGTTAGTGAGTGAATGTATGTCCCAGTGGTACATGTGTGAGTAACTACATATGTGAAAGGCAGTATATATGTGTGTTGGAGTATATAAATAGCTATAAGCGAGAGTGAGTGATTGTGATAGTGGCTGTATGGATGCGTGTGTGCTTGTATCAGTTATTGTATAAGAGCGTAACAATGTGCTAGTATTTGTATGATTAAGTGAGCTGGTGTGTGTATAACTGTATAGGTGAGTAAATGGCAGTGTGTTTAATTATTTGCATGACTGACTAGGTGTGTGAGTACCTCTATGGATGAGTGGCGGTGTTTGAGTGTCTATATAGGAGTAAGAGTGCATATGATAGTCCTGTACTGAGTGACCATAAGTATGAGTGACTGTACGGGTGAGTGAGTGGATGTGTGTGTGTGTGTGTGTGTGTAGACCTAAGAATCAGTGAGTGGGTATGTAGTTGTTGGTGTTGGAGTGTCTATGGTTTTGCGAATGGCAGTCTGTAATTTAGAGTGGGTGTATCAAAAGTTATATTAGGGTGTGAGAAGATGAATGAAATTATCACATGGATGATGTCATCAGTGATGTCATTTGAGATGTCATCAGTTATGTCATCAGTGATGTCACTGACCATGTCATGAGTGATGTAATATGTGACGTCATCAGCAGTGCATTGCGGGGGCGCGAGTTATAGTTACCTGAACTAACTATAACGGGGGAATTTCACGGGTTTGTACGAGTGCAATGTCCAACTAACTATAACTGTCCCTAAAACCTATGGTTTTGCAGTGAATTTGTAAGGTTTTTTAAATGCTAATTTCTAACTATAACGTGCCTGAAACCTATGGTTTTTTCAGTGAATTTCAAAGGTTTTTTAAATGCTAATTCCTAACTATAACATGTCTGAAACCTATGTTTTTTTCAGTGAATTTCAAAGGTTTTGTAAATGACAATTTTTAAATGTATTAATTGTTATATTTATTTTTTTGATACTGATTTACTACATTTATTTAAACTATTTATTTTTAGATATTTTATTTTTTAAATACATTGTAATTACATTATACATTACATTACAAAATATACTTTCTCAGAATGAATTACTTTAGTTTAAATACTTTGCAAATAGGCAATAGACTTTTAAGTACAGTAGTTACAGTTATTGCAATGGGCAACACAATTTCAAACACAATGCAACATTGAGCTCAATGTGAATTTCAAGTTAAATGCAATTAGTTACTTTATGGATTACTTTTCTAACCACAGGACTGGATCCTAGAGTCAGTCCTGGGACATCTCCTGTAAACAGTTGAGTAAAAGCGTTTTGGTTACAGTAGTGATTTTTAAGGAATATTATTGTATTTTAAAAGTTGACACTTAGAAACTTTTTCACATAGAATCACCAATGTTATCCTATGGGAGGAAATTCACTTAGCAGGTAAGTAGTGTTATCGTTACTTTTTCTTACTCAGTGGTGGATCCTGGATCCAGCACTGGTGCATCTCCTGTAAACAGTTGAAAGAATGCGTTTAAGTCATTCAGGCGATTTTTAAGGAATATTTGTAGTTTGTGAAAATCAACACTTTGAAACTTTTCTGCTGAAAACCAGACAATGGATTCCTATGGAAGGAAATATAAGTTACTGGTAAGTACGGTTAAAATTACTTTTCAGGATCAGTACTGGGCTGAAAGATGCAGCACTGAGGTCTCTCCTGATAACAGGTGAGTAAATCGGAATTCGTATTTTGGCTGATTTTAGAGGAATATTTGTATGTTTCAAAAATCGACACTTAGAAACTTTTTCAGCAAAAAGCAGGCAATGATATCCTATGGAAGGAAATTCAAGTTACTGGTAAGTACGGTTAAAATTACTTTTCAGGATCAGTACTGGGCTGAAAGATGCAGCACTGAGGTCTCTCCTGATAACAGGTGAGTAAATCAGAATTCGTATTTCGGCTGATTTTAGAGGAATATTATAAAGTTCCAAAACTCCACACTTAGAAGAATTTCCAAGTGAAACCAGTCAATGATATCCTATGGAAGGAAATTCAAGTTACTGGTAAGTATGGTTAAAATTACTTTTCAGGAACAGTACTGGGCTAAAAGATGCAGCACTGGGTTCTCTCCTGATAACAGGTGAGTAAATCGGAATTCGTAGTTCGGTTGATTTTAGAGGAATATTATAAAGTTCCAAAACTCCACACTTAGAAGAATTTCCAAGTGAAACCAGTCAATGTTAGCCTATGGAAGGAAATTCAAGTTGCTGGTAAGTACGGTTAAAATTACTTTTCAGGATCAGTACTGGGCTGAAAGATGCAGCACTGAGGTCTCTCCTGATAACAGGTGAGTAAATCGGAATTCGTAGTTTGGCTGATTTTAGAGGAATATTTGTATGTTTCAAAAATCGACACTTAGAAACTTTTTCATCAAAAAGCAGGCAATGATATCCTATGGAAGGAAATTCAAGTTACTGGTAAGTACGGTTAAAATTACTTTTCAGGATCAGTACTGGGCTGAAAGATGCAGCACTGAGGTCTCTCCTGTTAACAGGTGAGTAAATAGGAATTCGTAGTTCGGCTGATTTTAGAGGAATATTTGTACAATGGTGAAGGGAGGGGGCGGGGCCTGAGGTGACATCTGTGCAAACGCGCCCCGTGGCGCGTTTTAAGTTGGGGGATTAAGTCCCCTTGAATCATGAGGGTCCCTGGGGGCCAACTACCCCACCAGGAACCTCCAGTATGCCCAGGGGGCTGCGTTGCAGAGACATGTACAGAGGCCACACCCCTTTTTACACCTCTCTGCAACGCAGCTCTGTGGCGCTTTCTGGACGTACCTGTTGGGCTAGTTGGCCCCAGGGACTCTCAGGATTGAAGGGGATTTAATTCCCATCTTAAAACACGCCACGGGGCCTGTTTGCACACATGTCACCTGAAGCCCCGCCCCCTCCCTTCACCACTGTGCAAACGCGCCCTGTGGCGCGTTTTAAGTTGGGGGATTAAGTCCCCTTGAATCCTGAGGGTCCCTGGAGTCCAACTAGCCCACCATGTACTTCCAAAAGCGCCACAGAGCTGCGTTGCAGAGAGGTGTAAAAGGGGCGTGGCCTCTGTACACCTCTCTGCAACGCAGCCCTGGCGCATACTGGAGGTTCCTGGTGGGCTAGTTGGCCCCAGGGACCCCCAGTATTCAAGGGGAATTACTACCCTTCTTAAAACGCGCCAGGGGCGCGTTTGCAGAGTACTGCAGGGAGGGGCGGGGCCTCCGGCACGATGCCGGTCTTTTTTTTTTGATTGTGAGGGGGCTGCGTGGCCCCCCTTCCCTCAGCCACTTTTGCCCCGGGGACCCCATCCCCCGGGGCCTAAGCATTTTTTTTTTTTTTTAAATAAAAAAACAAAAACGGGAAGGGGCCGCGTGGCCCCCTTCCCTGGGCCTGTTTTGGCTCCGGGGACCCCATCCCCCGGGGCATGCCCTCGATTTTTTTTTTAAATTTTGAGGGGGCTGCGTGGCCCCCTCCTCAGGTCATTTAAGGCCCCGGGACCCCATCCCCGGGGCCGGCCTTCCCTTTTTTTTTTTTTTTTTTAATTTGGGGAGGGGGCTGCGTGGCCAAATTTAAATTTAAACCCCCAACCATGCCCCCGGGACTTGGCCCACCCGGGGGCAATTAACTATCGAGCGCGGGAGACCGCGCTCGATTTTTATTTTCGGCGGGATTCGCGCACCCTAAGCGCATCCCGCCGATTTTTTTTTTTAAATGCTTTTTTCTGCCCAGGGGGTCCTTGTGGGACCCCCTGAGCAGACCTAGGGGTCAGGGTGTTTCTACCCTGCCCCTTTGTGCGTTTGCGCACTTGTTTCCTCTGGGGTTTTTCTAATCGGCAGGATCCGCGCACCCTGAGCGCATCCTGCCGATTTAAAAAAAATGCTTTTTCTGCCCAGGGGTCCTTGTGGGACCCCTGAGCAGACCTAGGAGGTCAGGGTGTTTCTACCCTGCCCCTTTGTGCGTTTTGCGCACTTGTTTTTGTGCCTCGGTTCTACCGAGGGACAAAATGGCTGCCAACACTTCCTGGTTTGGAGTGTTGACAGCCAGCTGACAGCCAATTAGCATGCAGCTCGTGATCGGGACGGTGCGCGCAGGGTGCGCTGAGGTACGCGGACCCTACTCAGCCATAGATATATATGTGACTTTACTTGTGAATTTCTCAGGAACTACTGAACGGATTTACACCATTTAAGCCAAAGGCACCAGTCTGAACCAAGGGCTACCTCTTTGCCAAATTTGGTGTAATTCCGTTCAGCAGTTCGGGCTGTAGCTGCGACTAAAGGTTCCTATGGAAAAATGAATGGGAAAACGCGTTTGGGACCCCCTTTTTCTCGGCCCCGATTGACGAATCAACCGAGACTTTCAGGGTAGGAGCGGAGCGGAGCGCCCCAACAAGTTGGAAACTTTCGCGAAGATTCGTCAACCGGCGCCAACGTTATTTCAAATAGAATGTCGCAGATTTCCTATGGATAATAGGTCCTAACTATAACTATCTACTGGCGACCGCCAGTAGATAATATACATATATACACATATATATATACATATATACACATTATCTACTGGCGGTCGCCAGTAGATAGTTATAGTTACAACCTATTATCCATAGGAAATCCTCAACATTCTATTTGAAATAACTCTCTTGCCGGTTGACGTATCTTCGCAAAATTTTCAAACTTTATGGCCCGCTCCGGTCCGCTCCTACCCTGAAAGTCTCGGGGGATTCGTCAAGCGGGGCCGAGAAAAAGGGGGTCCCTAAACGCGTTTTCCCCATGCAATTTTCCATAGGAAACTTTAGACACGGCTACAGCCCGAACTGCTGAACGGAATTACACCAAATTTGGCAAAGAGGTAGTTCTTGGTTCAGAAAGAACCCTTTTTGTTAAATGGTGTAAATCCGTTCAGTAGTTGCTGAGAAAATCAAAAGTAAAAAGATAGTGATATCTATGGCCGAGTAGGGTCCGCGTACCCTCCCGATCACGAGCTGCATGTTAATTGGCTGTCAGCTGGCTGTCAACATTCCGATTCAGGAAATGTTGGCAGTCATTTTGTCCCTCGGTAGAACCGAGGGACAGAAACAAGTGCGCAAAGCGCACAAAGGGGGCAGGGTAGAAACACCCTGACCCCCTAGGTTTGCTCAGGGGTCCCACAAGGACCCCCTGGGCAAAAAATCGGCAGGATGCGCTCAGGGTGCGCGAATCCTGCTGGAAAAAATCGAGCGCGGTCTCTTGCGCTTCGATTGTATTTTGCCCCCAGGTGGCCCAAGTCCCGGGGGCATGGTGGGGGGATAAATTATGTGTGGGGGGCCTCAGAGGGCCCCCCAAGCCCCGGGGACCGCCACCCCCCGGGGCTTTTTTAAAATGGTGCGAGAGGGCTCTGAGCCCTCCCGCAGCCCCGGGGACCACCACCTCCCCGGGCTTTTTTTTTATAATTGAAAAACCTGTGTGGGGGGCTCCAGCCCCCACACGCCCCGAGACCGCCACCTCCCCGGGGCACTAAACATTTAAATATGGGGGTCCGTTACGGACCCCAGAGCCCCGGGGACCACCACCTCCCGGGGCTGTGAACTGAATGGGAGGGGGCCGCGCGGCCCCCTCCTGGAGCCCTTGATGGCTCTGGGGACCACCACCCCCCAGGGCCGGCTCCTGCAGTGCCACGGGGCGCGTTTGCACAGTGGTGAAGGGAGGGGGCGGGGCTTCAGGTGACATGTGTGCAAACAGGCCCCGTGGCGCGTTTTAAGATGGGGAATTAAATCCCCTTCAATCCTGAGGGTCCCTGGGGCCAACTAGCCCAACAGGTACATCCAGAAAGCGCCACAGAGCTGCGTTGCAGAGAGGTGTAAAAGGGGCGTGGCCTCTCTACACGTCTCTGCAACGCAGCCCCTGGCGCATATTGGAGGTTCCTGGTGGGCTAGTTGGCCCCTAGGGACCCTCAGGATTCAAGGGGACTTAATCCCCCAACTTAAAACGCGCCACGGGGCGTGTTTGCACAGATGTCACCTCAGGCCCCGCCCCTCCCTTCACCATTGTGCAAATATTCTTCTAAAATCATCCGAAATACGAATTCCGATTTACTCACCTGTTATAAGGAGAGACCTCAGTGCTGCATCTTTGAGCCCAGTACTGGTCCTGAAAAGTAATTTTAGCCGTACTTACCAGTAACTTGAATTTCCTTCCATAGGATATCATTGCCTGCTTTTTGCTGAAAAAGTTTCTGTGTGGAGTTTTGGAACTTTAAAATATTCCTCTAAAATCAGCCGAAATACGAATTCCCGATTTACTCACCTGTTATCAGGAGAGACCTCAGTGCTGCATCTTTCAGCCCAGTACTAATCCTGAAAAGTAATTTTAACCGTACTTACCAGTAACTTGAATTTCCTTCCATAGGATATCATTGCCAGCTTTTTGTTGAAAAAGTTTCTAAGTGTTGATTTTTGAAACATACAAATATTCCTCTAAAATCAGCCGAAATACGAATTCCGATTTACTCACCTGTTATAAGGAGAGACCTCAGTGCTGTATTTTTTAGCCCAGTACTGGTCCTGAAAAGTAATTTTAACCGTACTTACCAGTAACTTGAATTTCCTTCCATAGGCTAACATTGACTGGTTTCACTTGGAAATTCTTCTAAGTGTGGAGTTTTGGAACTTTAAAATATTCCTCTAAAATCAGCCGAAATACGAATTCCGATTTACTCACCTGTTATCAGGAGAGACCTCAGTGCTGCATCTTTCAGCCCAGTACTGATCCTCAAAAGTAATTTTAACAGTACTTACCAGTAACTTGAATTTCCTTCCATAGGATATCATTGCCTGCTTTTTGCTGAAAAATTTTCTAAGTGTTGATTTTTGAAACATACAAATATTCCTCTAAAATCAGCCGAAATCCAAATTCTGATTTACTCACCTGTTATCAGGAGAGACCTCAGTGCTGCATCTTTCAGCCCAGTACTGGTCCTGAAAAGTAATTTTAACCGTACTTACCGGTAACTTGAATTTCCTTCATAGGCTAACATTGACTGGTTTCACTTGGAAATTCTTCTAAGTGTGGAGTTTTGGAACTTTATAATATTCCTCTAAAATCAACCAAAGTACGAATTCCAATTTACTCACCTGTTATCAGGAGAGAACCCAGTGCTGCATCTTTTAGCCCAGCACTGACCCTGAAAAGTAATTTTAACCGTACTTACCAGTAACTTATATTTTCTTCCATAGGAATCCATTGTCTGGTTTTCAGCAGAAAAGTTTCAAAGTGTCGATTTTCACAAACTACAAATATTCCTAAAAATCGCCTGTATGACTTAAACGCATTCTTTCAACTGTTTACAGGAGATGCACCAGTGCTGGATCCAGGATCCAACACTGAGTGAGAAAAGTCACGATAACACTACTTACCTGCTAAGTGAATTTCCTCCCATAGGATAACATTGGTGATTCTATGTAAAAAGTTTCTAAGTGTCAACTTTTAAAGTACAATAATATTCCTTAAAAATCACGACTGTAAACAAAACGCTTTTACTCAACTGTTTACAGGAGATGTCCCAGGACTGAATCTAGGATCCAGTCCTGTGGTTAGAAAAGTAATCCATAAAGTAACTAATTGCATTTAACTAGAAATTCACATTGAGCTGAATGTTGCATTGTGTTTGAAAATGTGTTGCCCATTGCAACAACTGTAACTACTGTACTTAAAAGTCTATTGCCTATGTGCAAAGTATTTAAACTAAAGTAATTCATTCTGAGAAAGTATTTTTGTAATGTAATGTATAATGTAATTACAATGTAATTTAAAAATAAAATATGTAAAAAAAATTGTTTCTAAAAATGTAGTAAATCAGTATGAAAAAAATTTATATAACAATTAATACATTTAAAAATTGTCATTTACAAAACCTTTGAAATTCACTGAAAAAACCGTAGGTTTCAGACATGTTATAGTTACAAATTAGCATTTAAAAAACCTTTGAAATTCACTGAAAAAACCATAGGTTTCAGGGACGTTATAGTTACAAATTAGCATTTAAAAAACCTTTGAAATTCACTGAAAAAACCATAGGTTTTAGGGACAGTTATAGTTAGTTGGAATTGCACTCGTACAAAACCCGTGAAATTCCCCGTTATAGTTAGTCCAGCTAACTATAACTCGCGCCCCGCAATGCACTGCTGATGACGTCACATATTACATCACTCATGACATGGTCAGTGACATCACTGATGACATCACTGATGACATCTCAAATAACATCACTGATGACATCACTGATGACATCATCCATGTGATAATTTCATGCATCTTCTCACACCCTAATATAAACTTTGATACACCCACTCTAAATTACAGACTGCCATTCGCAAAACCATAGACACTCCAACACCAATAACTACATACCCACTCACTGATTCTTAGGTCTACGCACACATCCACTCACTCACCCGTACAGTCACTCATACTTACGGTCACTCAGTACAGGACTATCATATGCACTCATACTCCTATATAGACACTCAAACACCGCCACTCATCCATAGAGGTACTCACACACCTAGTCAGTCATGCAAATAATTAAACACACTACCATTTACTCACCTATACAGTTATACACACACCAGCTCACTTACTCATACAAATACTAGCACATTCTTACGCTCTTATACAATCACTGATACAAGCACACACTCATCCATACAGCCACTATCACAATCACTCACTCTCTGTCAGGACTCACGGGAGGTTTCCTCCTTCTAACTGTATGCTGGCTACCATTTTCCCCCTACAAACTTACCAAAAGTCAGATAATCCCTCAAGCTGGAGTGCTTGTTGGCACCGATGGAACTCCAAGATGGCTGCCAACATGCACATACTGCGACAGCACACCACTGTTAGCAGTCTAGTCTTTTAGGCTTCATGACATCAGGTGAAGTGTGCTTCAACATTCCACTGTGCACTTCACTGAAGAAATAATTTGAAGAGCACCTGTTTTCCCAGCGTCGTGGAAGTCAGTTAGGGTAGTTGCGATAAAATCGGGGTTAGCTTCGTCGGAACTACATTCCCTCACTAATCAGGTTAGTGTTAAACTTGTAGCTAATATAAAACATTCTGTGAGAAAAGGTTATTGTGTCAGAGGTAAATTTCTATTTAAAGAGAAAAAAGGAAACAAGTCAGAATATATTTTCCTTCGTTTGAAAACTGGAAATACTTTTTTCAGTAATTGCTTTCCTTAGCTGAGAAGATTAAATAAAAAGCTTTTTGAATCAGCTGTCTTTTTCAGCTGTTCCAGAATCTGTCAGACGCAGGCGTGACCTTTCAACACGCAGTGTCTTCTTAGACTGAAACTTGTTCACTCTTCTGAGAATTAATTAAAAGGTGAAGTCAGGGTCAAAGGCCCGGCATGTTTCTTTCTCATGCCATGTGTTAAAGAACTCCAGTAATGTTCTCCTCACGTATGGCAGTGCTTCCAGCAAACATTAAAACCAAAGGCCTGAATAAAAGGAACGCTTCCTTTTAACATTTAACCTAAGTTCTGAAGCATTGTTTAAAAAACTAATTAAAGACAGAAAACCAGTCATCCTACTACAGAAACCCCAGTTCAAGGCCCACTCCAGTCTCTTAACAGTGAGTTAATAGAAAGAAAGAGAAACCCAAATAATACATAAATTAGGAATACAGAAATAAATACTTACCTTATCTTTCTTACATTAAGGAATAGCAGGATCAAGTGCAGATTGTACCTGAGAACGAAAAGGAAAGAGATCTGAGTGAAGACTTCTCATACAACCTAGCAAACAATACATGAGAAGTAGAAGAGAAGTAAGCTTCAGTAAACATTCTGGTAAGATAAGTTATTTATACACCATAGAAAAAACAGTAAGTTAAAAGGCACAATAAATAAAGGTTTTTACATGTTAATGTTGCAGTCCAGTAAGAAGAAGAAGACGTAGCTGAACAGGCAGAATATTGGAGCAGTCTCTTCTCTGTCCCCAACCCCTTTTCCCCCTTAGAACTTACCTGCAATGGAATACTAAAAGACCTAGCAGGGTTGGTTCTGAGAAGGGTATTGGGACCTAGCGTCATTCTGCTCCTGTGTGGTTCAGACAGCAAAAGGGATTTAGACCCTGACACTCTCGCTTATAGCTATTTATATACTCCAACACACATATATACTGCCTTTCACATATGTAGTTACTCACACATGTACCACTGGGACATACATTCACTCACTAACACACTCTTACACACACTTACCCACCCATACAGTCTATCACAGATGCACTCTTGAAACCATCCACCCAGTGAATCACCCACTCACACATCTATGCACAGAGTTGCACACACCCCTCCCACACAAACACTCAGGCACCCATACAGATACTCACACAAGCATTCAATAACTCATATAGACACTCATGTAGCTATTCACAAACACATGCAGCCACTTACACAGCAACAGACAGACGGATACAGACATTCACCCAGTTTAGTCACTAACCCATGCATTCAGTAAGATACGTTAAATCACTCACTTATACAGTCAGTCACGCACCTACTAAATCATCCATACAGACACTTACACACCCACTCATTCTTCAATACGTCTTTTCCTATATATATTAAAAATATTTAAACTTTACAGAAACACACAGTCACTGGATGATGTCATCAGTGATGTCATTTGAGATGTCATCAGTGATGTCATCAGTGATGTCACTGACCATGTCATGAGTGATGTAATATGTGACGTCATCAGCAGTGCATTGCGGGGCGCGAGTTATAGTTAGCTGGACTAACTATAACGGGGAATTTCACGGGTTTTGTACGAGTGCAATGTCCAACTAACTATAACTGTCCCTAAAACCTATGTTTTTTTCAGTGAATTTCAAAGGTTTTTTAAATGCTAATTTGTAACTATAACGTCCCTGAAACCTATGGTTTTTTCAGTGAATATATATATACATATATACACATATATATATACATATATACACATATATATATTCACTGAAAAAACCATAGGTTTCAGACACGTTATAGTTACAAATTAGCATTTAAAACCTTGAAATTCACTGAAAAACCATAGGTTTCAGACACGTTATAGTTACAAATTAGCATTTAAAAAACCTTTAAAATTCACTGAAAAAACCATAGGTTTTAGGGACAGTTATAGTTACTTGGACATTGCACTCGTACAAAACCCGTGAAATTCCCCCGTTATAGTTAGTCCAGCTAACTATAACTCACGCCCCGCAATGCACTGCTGATGACGTCACATATTACATCACTCATGACATGGTCAGTGACATCACTGATGACATCACTGATGACATCTCAAATGACATCACTGATGACATCATCCAGTGACTTTGTGTTTCTGTAAAGTTTAAATATTTTTAATATATATAGGAAAAGACGTATTGAAGAATGAGTGGGTGTGTAAGTGTCTGTATGGATGATTTAGTAGGTGCGTGACTGACTCTATAAGTGAGTGATTTAACGTATCTTACTGAATGCATGGGTTAGTGACTAAACTGGGTGAATGTCTGTATCCGTCTGTCTGTTGCTGTGTAAGTGGCTGCATGGGTTTGTGAATAGCTACATGAGTGTCTATATGAGTTATTGATTTGTTGTCTGAGTATCTGTATGGGTGCCTGAGTGTTTATGTGGGTGGGGTGTGTGCGACTCTGTGCATAGATGTGTGAGTGGGTGATTCACTGGGTGGATGGTTTCAAGAGTGCATCTGTGATAGACTGTATGGGTGGGTAAGTGTGTGTAAGAGTGTGTTAGTGAGTGAATGTATGTCCCAGTGGTACATGTGTGAGTAACTACATATGTGAAAGCCAGTATATATGTGTGTTGGAGTATATAAATAGCTATAAGCGAGAGTGAGTGATTGTGATAGTGGCTGTATGGATGAGTGTGTGCTTGTATCAGTGATTGTATAAGAGCGTAAGAGCGTAACAATGTGCTAGTATTTGTATGATTAAGTGAGCTGGTGTGTGTATAACTGTATAGGTGAGTAAATGGCAGTGTGTTTAATTATTTGCATGACTGACTAGGTGTGTGAGTACCTCTATGGATGAGTGGCCGTTTTTTAGTGTCTATATAGGAGTATGAGTGCATATGATAGTCCTGTACTGAGTGACCATAAGTATGAGTGACTGTATGGGTGAGTTAGTGGATGTGTGCGTAGACCTAAGAATCAGTGAGTGGGTATGTAGTTATTGGTGTTGGAGTGTCTATGGTTTTGCGAATGGCAGTCTGTAATTTACAGTGGGTGTATCAAAGATTATATTAGGGTGTGAGGAGGTGCATCAGATTATCACGTGGATGATGTCATCAGTGATGTCATTTGAGATGTCATCAGTGATGTCATCAGTGATGTCACTGACCATGTCATGAGTGATGTAATATGTGACGTCATCAGCAGTGCATTGCGGGGCGTGAGTTATAGTTAGCTGGACTAACTATAACGGGGGAATTTCACGGGTTTTGTACGAGTGCAATGTCCAAGTAACTATAACTGTCCCTAAAACCTATGGTTTTTTCAGTGAATTTTAAAGGTTTTTTAAATGCTAATTTGTAACTATAACGTGTCTGAAACCTATGGTTTTTTCAGTGAATTTCCAAGGTTTTTTAAATGCTAATTTGTAACTATAACGTGTCTGAAACCTATGGTTTTTTCAGTGAATTTCAAAGGTTTTTTCAATGACAATTGTTTAATGTATTAATTATTGAATTTATTTTTTTTGACATTTCTTTACTACATTTTTTTAAACAATTTAATTTCAAATTTTTTATTTAAAAAAAAAATTAATAATTTTTCTATAAATTGAAAAAAAATGTTTTAAAAAATGTTGATATTCTTTTTCATTTTTTTATTTTTTATATTTTTTTAAATATTATATTTACTTTTTTTTTTTTTTAAATTAAATTTTTTGAAGACGCGCACCCAAAGCGCACCTTCCTCGACTACCACGCGGAACCTAACCTCCATTTTAGGATTCTTGAGTGGATCCGCGTACGGTGTGCGTTGGGTACGCATTTTACTGCGCGTTTGTAACGCGATCCGTACGCGATTTCAAGCGCATACGCACATAATACGTTTACGCTACGCGACGCTTGCACGTTTCCGCGTGACGTCATATATATCTTCTACGCGGTAGGTACGCGAATCCCGCGAAATGTTTTATTTTCTGTAAACATATATATATATATTTAACCTGAATATTAACACAAGAGATTATCTGAGATAATTATATAAATAGTATTTTGGTTTTTTTTAATAAACATTACTTTGAAATCCGTTTTCGCGAAGTCGCGCTGGATGCGTGCTGCGTGCGTGTACTGTACGCGGATCCCATGTGACCATAAAAAAAGAGATTTGATTGGTTCATAACACTTCCTATTCTAAGTATTGAAGGACCCCACCCATTTTAATCACTTTTGTTAGATCTTCCTTGGGACAACATCTTCAGTTAGAAGACTTCCATACTTTTGTGTTGGACACCTGTACTGCTTATTTTACAATGGCTTCTGGACAGCAACCTGCCTCCAACTCTGATCATTCATCAGATGATGATTTTGTTGCAGAGCCACCACGACCAGAAAAATACACCTCTGTGGTGTGGAAATTTTTCACCATACCTCCGGGGCAAAAAAAAGTAAATGCAGTGAAGGTGACCTGCAAAATATGCAGCCGAGTATTATCAAGAGGAGACCCCACAAAAAAATATTCTTGTGGAACAGGAAGTATGCTAAAGCATCTCAAGACACTGCATCCAGTGAACCTAGCAAGAGAGGAGTGCAGAAGACTGCGTGTTATTCCAACTGCAGCAGTGGCCAGTACATCTACGGCAGCCTCTTCACCTGGCCATCCTGATATCCGTCCTGAATTTGGCCAGTTGAAAATTGTTTGCATTAAATGCAACAAACTTTTATGCTATGGGGAGCAGTCTATTGACTTAATATGCACAGCACAAAGAAACCACCGATGCTGATTTTTTTTGGGTTTTCTTTTTCTAAAATGACAGTTTTTTTCATCTTGTTGGCTTTTTTTCATGGTTTTGTTGGTCCCGTTGACTTTTTGTTCCTGATAAAAAATAAATAAAAAAAATAAAAAATTGTTCAAAAAAAAAAAAATATATATAAAACAACAAAACAAAAAAAAAGTTCTTTTCAGAACTACCTACTCTGGTTAAAAAAAGAGCTAAATTTTTATCCTAGTGTGTGAAAGTTTAGAAGAATGTATCTGTAGTGCATAATTGACTGAAAGAATGCATTGTTGGTGTATGGTGAATGTATAAGTGCAGAACTATAAGGAAATGCTGCAGCATGACACTGTAAGCTCTTTAGCTGCAATGTACTGCAGTACTTCCGAAGCACAGGCATGCAACATATGTACATAAATATGTTGCAAGTTTCTGCTTCCTTCTGCACTGTGGCTTAAACTGCAGCCATGTGATGACACAGGCACCCTTGCACCACGGTGCAAGGATAGCTGTGTCGTGTAGAGTTTTTTTTGTGCAGGAAGACACAAATTCCTGCACAAAAATCAATAAATGAAGGCATTTCTCTCCTTCTATGTATGCTGTGCATTGTAGCATATATTGAAAGTGAGTAAATGAAGAGAAATAAAACCAATTCTCCAAGTTGTGCCTTCCTTCATCAAATCCTGAAGCTTCCAAAACACTAGTAGCCACTACGTCTCTCTATTGAACACCATGGGGCAGATTTACAAGCCCCTTGCACCACTTTTGCATCACTTTTAACATGGGAAAAGTGACGCAAAAGTGGCGCAAGGGGCTTGTAAATCTGCCCCCATATACCTATTTTGCAGATATGTGTTCTAAAACTATATCCCATTTTATATGTCTCTAAAATACAACTCTTTGGCAGTTACTGCACATATCTGGTGGGTTTGTTGGCTCCCAGTGACACTCAGTATTCATGTTAACTTTATTGTGCAACTTAAAACACGCACAGAGCATCTTTCTACACATATCTACTACATCCATCTCTCCTTTCTTCACCTCTGTGCAAACACAGGCTATTGTGCATTTTAATACTTAGTTAAACTTACCTTCACAGTAATACAAATAAAAAATGGTACACATTATTTTTCAATTGTTTTTTATAAAATAAATTTCTAAAAATGTTATTTTAGAATTACGATCTGTGAAAGAGAAGAAAAAATAGTTATAATATATAATAATATATTTTTTACAATACAGCATAATTTTATCATTTTACAAATTATTTTGTTTGTCTTTTTTACTGTCATCAGAATAAATTGAAATTCACTAGAAACAGTGTTTTCAATCATACTCATCACATAACAGAGGGCAAAAAAAAACAATAAATAATATTGTTTTAAAAAACCCAAGACTACATCCAAAAATAACATAGCATATAATGCAAATCACATATATATAAAAATGCTAACTCCTAAGAAAATTTTCAAACGTAAATTTATATACACTGTAAATGTTGTTGGTTAAAAATATATGCAGAGAGAATGTACAAGAAAAAGTCCACAATTGAAACATACACCTTTCCTCTTGGCCAAATGGTATTGTTGAAGTCCTTTACATTAAAATTGTCCAATAGTAATCGTATTAATACATATTAATAAATTCCTCAGAGGCCAAATTATCTTCCTAAAACTTTGGTTTTAAAAATATTAGGTAAGAATTTGGTAATTCACTTGGCAAACGTTGTTTAAAAACCAACTGAGCATCATTACAATATGTCCAGCCTTTATTACATTTTAGATACACAGTGTAATGTCCAGATGTAGTGGAAGCACCAAGATGGAAAATAATTGCTACTGCAACAAAAGTCCTTCCTGATATTGATAGTTGAGTTGCTACAAATTTTTTTATGAAAGTGTCCAATTTTCTTCCATCAGCTGTACAACGTTGCATCATTAAAATTATATATTGTCCATATTTTTGTATAAATAATGTTGATAACATTTCAGATTTGCATTGGGTACACTTCATGTTTTGATTTGCTGCTTTAACTAGTTTATTAAAAGATACTGATTTACACTCTGGTAATGTCAAATATATAAATCTTTCTGTGTCTATATCAGTGGTACATGTAAACATACAATTTTCACATACATGTTCCCATTTATAACAAAGGCCGAAAAGATTTTCAATGTCTATCCCTTCATTTTCCAATACAGTAAGCATATACATTAAAAATTCCTGAGCATCTTGTTGCATATTTTGTCTAAATTGTGTTGATCCACAACATATATCCAAAACTTGACGAATTTCAGAAACGCTTTGCATTTTACTTTTATCAGTCCTCAATTTTTCATAAACAGAATACAACATGGAGCAAAATATTTTTTCCCGATTCTCCATAATTTGTTGTTGCAAACTTTCAAGAAAAAAACAACATTAACTACTACGTTAGCATAGCAGTTGATACCTGAACTATTTTCAAACTGATAACCAACAATGTCTTCATTAGCGTCCTTTGTCTTCTTGCTTGCAATTACAACATTATCTTTATTTTTTTTCTTTGCTATAACTTTACTACAAATATTGTCATGTGTTCTTTTTCGACCTACCACACGCTTTTCAAATACAGGAAACTGACCTAAATTGGGAGCATACGCTCTTCTTAATCTATTATACTCTTTTACACAGTTTGTATCTGCAATAATCTTTGAGTCATCAAAATCAATTAAAAACAAACCAGATAAACTTCTGACTCTGGACAAAGCAACATATGCCATACCCTCTTTAAACACGGTACTTCCAATGTTCACCAAAGCACTATCTACACTTAATCCTTGAGATTTATGAATAGTCACTGCATATGCCAAAGAAAGTGGAAATTGTTTTCTACGGACATATAAATCTTTTACAAGCAAAAAACGAACTGAACAACGACCAATTTGTTTTACTTCTTCAATTTCATCAAATTTGATTTTTAAAAATTCAATTCCATCTCTTTTTTGATAATTTACAAAATCCACAAGTTTACCCATTGCTCCATTAACTAAACCTTTTTCTACATCCAAATTACGCCTTAAAATTACCCGACAGTTTATACATACATATAGATTCTTTTCTAAACCAGCAGTTTTAGATATTGAATTTTCTAAAGAATGCAATTTTGTTTGCAATTTTTCGGTCAAAATAATAGTGATTCCTTCATGCTCTATTTTATCAATGGCCTCCATTTTTATTATTTCTTCATTTTCGAGCTTCAAAACTTCTATGTTGAATATAGAACACTGTCGCAGTGTTGGCATTAAGCAGATTACTGATTTGGTTTCTGCAATTTTCTTATATATTTTCTCCTGAACTATATTTTCATTTGGAAACAAATTCAAAAGTAACCGACTCTGTAAAGCCTCTTTCCCATGTTCTGTCAGTACTCCAATTCTTACATCTTGAAGAATAGTTCCATAATCAACATCATTTGCCTGTCGCATATTCGTAATGAGTTCTTTGTATTCAAAATATGACCAAATGTTAACGTTTCCAACACTACCCATAGACTTTCTGGTGTCTTCATGCACAAGCATTTTAAATACTGGTTGTCCTTTTACGGGAGTAAGTTGCAGTAGATCTCCAAAAACTATAACATGTTTTCCTCCAAATAACACATCGTACTCTGTTTTAAGAATTTGCTGCATTCTTAAATGCACAAAAGCAAGCATTAAGTTTGAGACCATGCTTACCTCATCAATAATCAGAACTTTCATTTTCTTCAGCACTCTTGAAACTTCATAACAAGCTTCTCCAGATAGCTTATGATATTCCAATTTGTTTTCATGCTCCACAGGTAGCATTAGTAAACGATGTAATGTAATTCCTTTAATGTTGTGTGCTGCCAACCCAGTAGGAGCAGTTACAACACAAGACAAATGTGACTCAGTTATTTTGTGTAGATAACTGGTCATTACTTTTATTAAGAAACTTTTTCCTGTTCCAGCTTGTCCACTCACATACATCCGGATAGGTTCAAAAGATGTGCATGAGCATTCTTTGTTTTCATGAAGTAATCCATGGTCAATCTGTTGCTTCACTTGCTGATATATTTCTTGTTGTTCAACATTTAGTTGTTCTTCCAAGTTTGTTAAGTCCATAATATCTTCTCGACCTTGAAGCATTGCTGTTTCAACTTCCTTCATAGCAATTGCTGCTTCATTTTCAACAATTGGTTGTCCTAGTGGATCTTCACTGATCGCAGCAGAAGTTTGACTGTCTTGAGAACTGTCTCTAGCAATCTCAGCTGCAATAGTAGCTTCTTGGTCAATTTCATCGTTCAACATCTTTACATAATTTGCAAAAACAGTGCATTGTATGGTATCTTTACAAGCATTGAAGGAATCTTCATAACTCTGAAATTCTCCAAGTAATTCCAATTCTGAACGCCACGGTTTGAACAGTTGCAAAAGTGCAAAATAGTAAAATTCTCTTTTATCAGTAGTGTCACAACTCAGTTTTCTGTGATTAATCAAATTTCCTTTCCTTTGTTTCACCAAACATCCTTCGGAACCAATTACTGCATATTTTCCATCAGTGATGTTTTCTGTAGTATTCCGTTTAAAAGTGTAGTTTTGCAGCACTTCATAAAGACATATGTTCTCAAGATGATGACTTCTATTTGGATAATATGTGTCCAACATATTTGTTTTCACAATATCTGTACTTTCCGGCTCTTTTTCTGCTAAATATTCAATTTCTTGAACAGATTTAAGTACTCGATTTCGCGTTGCAGCAAGACCTAGACTCACCCAAATGATTCTTCTAGATTTTGAGTATAAACTTGCAGATGATAACCGATCTGAGCATTCATACGCTCCAATTTCTCGATGGGATAACATCTTCAAACTGAAACTGTATAATTTCTTACTTAGACTCTTCTCGTGAGAAATCTCTTCCCACATTTCTTTCAATTCTGTCTTTTCAGATTTTGTTATATAAGATGTCACATACCGGGCAACAGCAATGGAATTATCCGCAACATACTGAATATCCATATTAGCATTCCACATTGAGAGAATAACAGGATTATAATCATTTATATATTTTGAATCTTCACTTCTTCTCAAATTGTATGTATTTTTTGGAGACTTTCTAGTGATGGTATGTCTCATAGCTGACATAAAACTGTTTACTCTTCCTTTGGATATTACAGGACGTGGAAATCCAAAACGACATTTGGTATAAAACTTTTCCTTACACTTGTACTTTCGTCGACAGTATTTTCCGCATCGATGGCTTTGGAATCGTAAAACTTGTTGTTTTAAGTTGTTTTCTTCTGTTCTTTTGGGTATAGCACATGTGGCATATTCTTCAATAAAAGACAAAACAGTATCATCAGAATCAGTTCCGAATTTAGGAGCATCTTTGATCCATATCAGCATATGTATATGAGGAGCACCTCTAGCTTGATACTCCTTTCTCCCAAAAAAATCCAGAACTTCTCCAAGAGGAGGATTTTTTTATTGCAGATAAAAGACATCATAGCTTCAAATCTATGATTAAAATACCTGCACACATTAACAGGATCCAAAGAGCACAATTCTCCAGGTGTCTTGTATTCAATATTTTTTACATTTGAATTTGCCTCACGAAGAAATTCAAGTAAATCATCCCAAGCGTATTCAGCACAGCTTAGGGTAAGAAACCATGTAGGAGTTCCTAAGTTCCTTAGCATGCATTTAAGTTCTCCATGACGACGGTACCAATACTCATTAGTACCACGCTGACATGCCATCAAATTAATCAACTGAGATTCTAGATGATCGTCTCTCTGATGTACTTTATCCATAAATTGCTTTGCAGAAACATTTTGAAAATGTACTCCTGTTTTCAAAATGTGGTTGACTGCATATGAAAGTCCAGATAAGTCACTCTCAAACAAAAGATGAAATATATATGGGATACATTGTCGAAACCTTGGATCTTCTGCATACAATCTTGTTGTCCGATATTCAGATGCAGGAATCTGCACAGGTCGTTCATCATATCGTCCACCTTTTCCAGTTGGAAAAAGCTGCGGAAAACAACGAGCTTCCAAACTTTTCTCCCATACACTGATGGGAGTACCCTTTGCTTCCTTCATTTGGAATAACTCAATAGTATTTCCCATCACTTCTTTCGAATGAAGTGGATGTACACTATAATGTTCATAGATTTCTTCATTTTTCGACATGTCCACTTTTTCAATTTGACCACTTGATGTTTCAGTGTCATCATCTAAAAGTATTTCTTCTTCTTCCACATACACATTTTTATAGTACTCATTGTTTTTTATTAGATATAATGTTGCCTTTTGCACTTTTCTAACATCCACTAATTCTTGCCAGATTTTCTTACTCTTAGTAGGAACACCATTAACTAGAATAACTAATGGTTCACTTTCTACATTCTCTACACCAATAGTGTCAATATTTTTCTTTAAATCCAGTGGTAAATATACAACTCTTCCTTTTAATCCTCTCTGTAAATCACTCGGAGGCAATTTACCTGTTTTTGGCTCCATACGAACAATAGCCTGAAATGGGTGTACACATTGAATCAAAATAGACTCATACGTGTTTAAATCTATTAGTTCCGGAGGAATAGTTATCAACTCTAGATCATTATGAACAGCTCTAGCAGGCATTTTATTTTCATCCAATTTGTTATAACAATATTTACAAATACGTTGATCAGTACCCAAATCAAAACAATTCTCTACCCACAAATAAGTTGCAAAATTCTTCCACTCATCATTATTTTGTTTTTCACTTTTAAAATACAGATCAACACTCCTAGTCTGATTTCTATAGTGAGTTCGCCGGCAACAAATACAAGAATAATTTGGCCTTTCACCTGAAATCACCATAAACTTTGTAATTTGTTCTTCAAATTTTTTTGGAGTAGTATGTTGCACATTCTCTTCAACATTTTCTTCTATCAATGTGTCAGTTTCTGCACTCTCTTCTTCCGGACCAAAGTAACAAAACTCAATTTCATCACAAACCTTCTTCACATCAGATACTGACCCACACAAAAGAGCACTGTTCAACTCATTTAATTTAAGTGCTGGACTTTTTGCATAATACAATCTTCTAACTAACTTCCGCATTTCAGAATGATGTACTGCTAACATCCTAAAATGATGAAAAACACTTTGACATACTTTTCTAGAAAGACAACCCAGAGAATGACCTTGCAAACCAGTATTTTTTCTCACTCTGCAAGGGTCTAGTCCTTGTAACATCTTAATCTTTTGCTTAACACTTTTTTTAGTATACTCTCGTAAGAAATTGCGTAAAATATCAATAGATTCCTGTCGTACACTACAAATACTACTGCAATCCCAAGTATACACTGGGGCTTTAGGACGTCTCCCTAGAGCTTCATCAGCTATCACTTCTTCTACATTTCTGGGAACCATCTTCTCTTTCTCAATTGCACAACCATTTCTAACCTCATAAGCACGACCACTGGTATCAACTGCATGCAATAAATTATTGGTCTGAAAATAACTCTCTTCATTAAAGAACGGCTCTGAACTTGAACTATGTTTCCATTCACCCAAAAAAATTCACAAAAATTAGTTCTGTTAATTACTTTTTTCTTCTTACTTTTGGCCTTCAAAAAATGGATTGGTTTATGTAGTGATCGAATTCTATTCAAAACTAAAATAAATAATTTCCTTTTTAATTCCAAAGCTTTTTGAACAATGGATTCAATATACTTTTTCTTTTTATAAAATAGTGCTCTTCTTTTATATTTTTTAACATCTTTAAGCAAGTTAAAAACAACTCTATTATAAAAAATCTTTTTCCTGATTTCTTTATACTGATTTTGCCTTCTTTTACCATTCATTGTATCGTTTGAATGTAATTTTCCATTTACTCCTTTCTTTTTACTCATATTCTTTTTTCTAGTTGAAGCATTGTTTTTACTTTGTACAATTTGTACACTATTTCTAGGCTTTGAAATTTTTTTAAGGAATTCTTTTGTTGTCTTACCGAAAGACTTTTTCTTTTTAGCCACATGATGTTGGTCATCCAATACTTCTTCTGCAGATTTGTTCAAATAATTTTCATTTTGCTGTCGTTTTCTCTTTCTTGATTTTTTAGGCATGATAAGTTTGTTTTAATGATGATAAACAATATCTGTAAGAAATAATTATAAATAAATTAATTTTAATAAATTTACAAATTATACCCTTCAATTACTATAGAAACACATTGCACGTGTTAAAACCTAGCTCACTGTATAAGTAGTTGGGTTGCAAAACAATGATTAGAGTAGTACACGGAGAGTGCCTTGGTGAATTTAAAAGTGATTCAGTTTTTGCACAGTGAATGGATTAGTACATAGTGTTGAATGGGTCACTACAACACTGCAAAGAGAGTTACAGGATGTTTGCTTTAGTGTATGGATACTGCCTGGGGAAATGAAGGTGTGTAAGATAAGTGTGTAAGTGATTAAAGGAGTGCATGCATATTCGATAAAGATTTGTAGCAGTCCATCTGCAGAAGCCAGAATCACTGCATGAGTACTTGTGTACTGATTAAATGATTAGAGTACTGCAAAGAGAATGCCCGGGTGAATTTATAAGCGGTTGGGTTTTGGCAGAGTGAATGCATTAGTACATGGTGCTGAATGGGTCAATACAGGATTGCAAGGGGAATGACAGGGTGTTTCTTGAAGTGTAAGAAGACTGACTGGGGAATTAAAAGCCTTAAACACAAGTGCGTAGATGGTTAGAGGACGACATGTATAGTGGATAGGAGTTTGAAACACTGTATGTGTTAAGGCTCTAAATCACTGAATGAGTATTTGGATAGTAACTGAATGTAAACAGTACTGTAAGGAGAGTGCCTAGGTGAATTTTTAAGTGATTGGGTTTTGGCGCATTGAATGGATTAGTACATGGAGCTGAATGGGTCACTAGAGGAGACTGCTAGAGTGTATAGATACTGACTGGGGAATTGAAGGTGTGAAAAACAAGTGTGTAGGTAGTTACAGGACTACATGCGTAGTGGATAGGTGTTTGAAGCAGTCTATGTGCTAAGGCCTGGGTCACTGCATGAGTAATTGAACACTGACTGAATGATTAGAGTACTTCAAGGTGAGTGCCTGGCTGAATTCATAAGTGTTTGGTTATGGCACAGTGTTTAGATTACTATATGTGCTGGATGGCTGAGTGGAAGAGTGCATGGGGAGTAACAAGGTGTTTATTGAAGTGTATGGATAGTGCCTGAGAATTGAAGAAGTGAAAAACAAGTGTGTAGGTAGTTACAGGACTACATGCATACTTGATAGGTGTTTGAAGCAGTCTATGTACTAAAGCCTGGGACACTGCATGAGTAATTGGGTACTGACTGAATGATTAGAGTACTTTAAGGTCAGTGCCTGGCTGAATTTATAAGTGTTTGGTTATGGCACAGTGTTTGGATTAGTATATGTGCTGGATAGCTGACTGGAGGAGTGCATGGGGAGTAACAATGTCTTTATTGGAGTGTATGGATACTGCCTGAGAATTGAAGGAGTGAAAGACAAGTGTGTAGGTGGTTAGAGGACTTCATGCGTAGAAGATAGGGATTTGTAGCAGTCTATGTGCTAAGGCCTGGGTACTGCAAGGAGTGTGCATAGGGGAATTTATAAGTGTTTAAGTTTTGACGCACTGATTGCATTAGCACATGGTGCTGGATTGCTGACTAGAGGAGTGCATGGGAAGTGACAGCGTGATTCCTGGAGCATCTAATACTACGAAAACTTGACAACATGACAGGTTTTAAAACGGTTATCTGTCTGCAAAGATATGAACTACCCAAATGCTTCTCTCACAGTGGTTGCCCAAATGCACACAGATTCACAGTGTGATTCTAGACAAGCAACACAGTTCCTTGGACCTTTCCAAAACACATTCACTAGTATGGAAGGGGTAAGGTGACAGCACACATTTTACAAAATTCACTACTGCAGTCTACTGTGAATGACTGTCTCATTCTGCGAATGCACAAGCAATGACTGGCTTCTAATACTACGAAAACTTGACAACATGACAGGTTTTAAAGCGGTTATCTGTCTGCAAAGACATGAAGTACCCAAATGCTTCTCTTACAATGGTTGCCCAAATGCAGATAGACTCACA
Source organism: Calotriton arnoldi (assembly GCA_963921515.1). Classification (NCBI taxonomy): domain Eukaryota; kingdom Metazoa; phylum Chordata; class Amphibia; order Caudata; family Salamandridae; genus Calotriton; species Calotriton arnoldi. The sequence continues at coordinate 253,604 of CAWUFW010012703.1, forward strand.
GTGTGATTCTAGACAAGCAACACAGTTCCTTGGACCTTTCCAAAACACATTCACTAGTCTGGAAGGGGTAAGGTGACTGCTCACATTTTACAAAATTCACTACTGCATTATACTGTGAATGACTGTTTCATTCTGCGAATGCACAAGCAATAACTGGCTTCTAATACTACTAAAACTTGACAACATGACAGGTTTTAAAGCGGTTATTTGTCTGCAAAGACATAAAGTACCCAAATGCTTCTCTCACAGTGGTTGCCCAATTGCATACAGACTCACAGTGTGATTCTAGACAAGCAACACAGTTCCTTGGACCTTTCCAAAACACATTCACTAGTCTGGAAAGGGTAAGGTGACTGCGCACATTTTACAAACTTCACTACTGCAGTCTACTGTGAATGACTGTCTCATTCTGCGAATGCACAAGCAATGACTGGCTTCTAATACTACGAAAACTTGACAACATGACAGGTTTTAAAGCAGTTATCTGTCTGCAAAGACATAAAGTACCCAAATGCTTCTCTCACAATGGTTGCCCAAATGCAGATAGACTCACAGTGTGATTCTAGACAAGCAACACAGTTCCTTGGACCTTTCCAAAACACATTCACTAGTCTGGAAAGGGTAAGGTGACTGCGCACATTTTACAAACTTCACTACTGCAGTCTACTGTGAATGACTGTCTCATTCTGCGAATGCACAAGCAATGACTGGCTTCTAATACTACGAAAACTTAACAACATGACAGGTTTTAAAGCGGTTATCCGTCTGCAAAGACATAAAGTACCCAAATGCTTCTCTCACAATGGTTCCCAAATGCAGATAGACTCACAGTGTGATTCTAGACAAGCAACACAGTTCCTTGGACCTTTCCAAAACACATTCACTAGTCTGGAAGGGGTAAGGTGACTGCACACTTTTACAAAATTCACTACTGCAGTCTACTGTGAATGACTGTCTCATTCTGAGAATGCACAAGCAATGACTGGCTTCTAATACTACGAAAACTTGACAACATGACAGGTTTTAAAGCAGTTATCTGTCTGCAAAGACATAAAGTACCCAAATGCTTCTCTCACAATGGTTGCCCAAATGCAGATAGACTCACAGTGTGATTCTAGACAAGCAACACAGTTCCTTGGACCTTTCCAAAACACATTCACTAGTCTGGAAAGGGTAAGGTGACTGCGCACATTTTACAAACTTCACTACTGCAGTCTACTGTGAATGACTGTCTCATTCTGCGAATGCACAAGCAATGACTGGCTTCTAATACTACTAAAACTTGACAACATGACAGGTTTTAAAGCGGTTATCTGTCTGCAAAGACATAAAGTACCCAAATGCTTCACTCACAATGGTTCCCAAATGCAGATAGACTCACAGTGTGATTCTAGACAAGCAACACAGTTCCTTGGACCTTTCCAAAACACATTCACTAGTCTGGAAGGGGTAAGGTGACTGCACACTTTTTACAAAATTCACTACTGCAGTCTACTGTGAATGACTGTCTCATTCTGCGAATGCACAAGCAATAACTGGCTTCTAATACTACGAAAATTTGACAACATGACAGGTTTTAAAGCGGTTATCTGTCTGCAAAGACATGAAGTACCCAAATGCTTCTCTCACAGTGGTTGCCCAAATGCACACAGACTCACAGTGTGATTCTAGACAAGCAACACTACTCCCTGGACTTTAGCAGGAGAAAAACATTAGTCTTATTAAAAACAAAGACACAACATACAACACCTCACAAATTAATAACTCACCTTTCAAATTAATTTGTTGATTAAGAAGTATGTCAGTCACACACCAGATGTTCTTAAACCAAATGTCTGTACTGCACTGCTCTTAGCAAAACCAAAAAATTGCAAACTTTCCCTCTCTTTCTGCACACATATACATGTAAATATCAAATTACATTACTTCCCACATTAATTCAAAAGCTAACACACATTTCTATTGGTTACACATTTCAAGCCTATCCAATTGATATAACTTTCAACCCTACCCCCAATCTGCTTACAGCCTGTTACCATAGTAACAGTTCATGGAACACTGAACTGAACTCACAGGTCACAAGTTCAGCAGACAATGTTGCTAATCCAAACAACAAGTGCGCTTGACTTTTCAAAATATCAGCTTATCCTGTCTAATGTTCCTTTCAAATGCTTTTCATTAACCAATAAGAAACGTGCTCTTGAAACTCAGAAACATGCACCCTACTTTTTAGTCTATAATATTCTCAAACAGCCAATCATTTTTTTTTCAGTTTTTTTCAAACTGCATCTTATCCACCATTTTAGAAAAACTTTAGTAGTCAAACTGCCATTTCACATACAGACACCTTCTGAGTGCATCCAGACCTCCTTTCAAGATGCTTAGAGTGTGGATTGTGGGACACAGCTATATTTTCTGGAGCCAAAGGTATGCAGAAAACAGTGGCATTGACAAAGACCTAGCTTTGCCAAATGTAGACATTAAATGGATTGGACAGAGAGGATTAAAGTGGCACCAATTGATGCCATTGGTTAAATCCTTTTTGCATCTCCAACACCCTGACCTCATAATTGTGCACTGTGGTGGCAATGACCTAGGCACTTTGACTGGGGTAGGTCTGGAAATGCTTATGAAGGACACCTTTGGAGAATTGATATCACTTTTCCCCCAAACTGACTTTGTATATTCTAATATATGTCAAAGACAGAAATGGAACTGGTCCAATAAATTTTATCCACAGATTGAGAAAGCTAGGAAACACGTCAATAAAGCTGTTTCTGCTTATCTCAGAGATTATAGAATGGGCTCCATTTACAACAACAATCTGCGTTTTAATATGGACGGCATATATAGGAGAGATGGTGTACATTTTACAGATGAGGGTAACAGAGTCTTCCCCATCAACTTTAGACTCTGCATCGGTACTTACTTGTAGGTACCAAAATATCCCAAAAAACAGAACGGCTCTTTTTAGAGCCACCCAAGACCTAAACACCTAAACTTCATTTATATCTGAAATTTTTGTACATTTGTTTTTCTTGGATTCGCGTACCCAACGCGTTGGAATCGTGCACCAAACGCGTTAGGGGTCGCGCACCCAACGCGTTTGATTCGTGTACCAAACGTGTAACAGGTCGCGTATCCAACACGTGCACACCAGGGGCCGCGCTGGATGCGCGTCTCCTAATTTTACTGTAAAAAAAAATTAGCACCTTGTACTAATTTGTATTCTCCCCGGGGACCCCATCCCCCGGGGCCTATATACAACGTTGGGAACCATGGGGGGGGTCCCCAATACCCCCACAGTCCCAGCCGGCTCCCCGCGTCCTACGGGAGCAGGCATTGCTTTTCCACATGGGGAGCAGCTAACATGTTGCTCCCCATGTGGAAAGCAATTGGGTTTGCATTTTGAAAGAGAGAGCAGGTTTCCTGCTCTCTCTTTCAAAATGCAAACCAAGTTTGCTATGACAGGACGGGAGCCGCGAGGCTCCCGTCCTGTCATAGCAAACTACAGTGTCCCGGGGTAGGCACCCCGGGACACTGCAGGAGCCGGCCCTGGGGGGTGGTGATCCCCAGGGCCATCAAGGGCTCCAGGAGGGGGGCCGCGCGGCCCCCCTCCCAACAATTTCACAGCCCCGGGGAGGTGGTGGTCCCCGGGGCTTCAGGGGTCCAAAACGGACCCCCATTTTTAATTTTTTAGTGCCCCGGGGAGGTGGCGGTCCCTGGGGCTGCGGGAGGGCCGAGAGCCCTCCCGCACCATTTATTTTTAAAGCCCCGTGGGGTAGCGGCCCCGGGGCATGGGGGGCCTTAGAGGCCCCCCTCATATTATAAATACCCCCCCATGCCCCCGGGACTTGGCCCACCCGGGGGCCAGTAGCTATCGAGCGCGGGAGACCGCGCTTCGATTTTTCCGGCAGGATACGCGCACCCTGAGCGCATCCTGCCGATTTAAAAAAATGCTTTTTTTGCCCAGGGGGTCCTTGTGGGACCCCCTGAGCACACCTAGGGGTTAGGGTGTTTCTACCCTGCCCCCTTTTGCGCTTTGCGCACTTGTTTCTGTCCCTCGGTTCTACCGAGGGACAAAATGGCTGCCAACACTTCCTGAATCGGAATGTTGACAGCCAGCTGACAGCCAATTAGCATGCAGCTCGTGATCGGGACGGTGCGCGCAGGGTGCGCTGAGGGTACGCGTATCCGACGCGCCCATAGATATATATGTACTTTTACTTTTGATTTTCTCAGGAACTACTGAACGGATTTACACCATTTAAGCAAAAGGCACCAGTCTGAACCAAGGGCTACCTCTTTGCCAAATTTGGTGTAATTCCGTTCAGCAGTTCGGGCTGTAGCTGCGACTAAAGGTTCCTATGGAAAAATGAATGGGGAAAACGCGTTTTGGGACCCCCTTTTTCTCGGCCCCGCTTCACGTATCACCCCGAGACTTTCAGGGTAGGAGCGGAGCGGAGCGCCCCAACAAGTTGGAAACTTTCACGAAGATTCGTCAACCGGCGCCAACGTTATTTCAAATAGAATGTCGCGGATTTCCTATGGATAATAGGTTGTAACTATAACTATCTACTGGCGACCGCCAGTAGATAATATATACATATATATATATATATCGCGCACTACTCCACTTTCCACTGCAGTTCGCCGCCAGAGATAGGAGCACGGACTCCAGATAAGTGCAAGAGTTTCTTCTTTATTTTCCTTTCAGCAGCAAAATCGCCATTACGCGTTTCAGCCCCGGAGGGCCTTGATCACATGACGCGTATTTCAGCTTCACTACCTCTTTTCTACCATTTTTTTCGTTTTACTTAAAGTGACAAGTGCAATAACCTTAGCAGTTTGTAAACATAGAAGATAGACTGATCATTTTACATTCATCTCACTTAATAGTGACTATGAAGGTTTTTTTTGATACATTGTCATATTGGTTTCAAATGCCTGTAGATTTAGACAATAGATATATATTTCACATAGAGAGTTGGCCCCTCGATGGAACAGCACTCCCAGGAGGTGAATGCTGGCGGGCAGAGACGATCTCCCCGAACAGAATCCTCTTCTCCCACTGTAGACGCGTTTCGGGCCAACGCCCTTCTTCCAGGACAGCTATTGGAAATAGAGGCAAGCAAAAGACACCAGTAAAGTCCCTTATTTATTTCGTAGTTTCAAATCACACTCAGGTGAGTACCAAGATTGCATTCTGGGGCTGGTAGTCAATACGTACCCCTGTGGGTCGCTGCCTTTAAAACCATTGATAAAGTTTCTAAAAGGAAAACAATGTCCAGTAGACTCGCTCTTGCTCATACCAAGCTCCTCCTGCTCCGCATATCAGCTGCTGACATATGCAGCGGCGGACCCTCTCGGGTCTCGCGGTGGTGCTGCTCCGTGGCCGTGCCGGCCACATTAAATTTCACATAGAGAGTTGGCCCCTCGATGGAACAGCACTCCCAGGAGGTGAATGCTGGCGGGCAGAGACGATCTCCCCGAACACAATCCTCTTCTCCCACTGTCGACGCGTTTCGGGCCAACGCCCTTCTTCCAGGACAGCTATTGGAAATAGAGGCAAGCAAAAGACACCAGTAAAGTCCCTTATTTATTTCGTAGTTTCAAATCACACTCAGGTGAGTACCAATATTGCATTCTGGGGCTGGTAGTCAATAAGTACCCCTGCGGGTCAATGGACATAAAAGAGGGGATGTTTCCGTTGTTAATTTTGTCATTTCCATCACAGAGTGCCTTTGATGAAGGGCGTTGGCCTGAAACGCGTCAGGCATGGATTTGCTGGGGAAAGGAATCTAATAAACCGCTTTCTCCTGGAAAGACACCGGCTGAGAGTGCATTTCTTCTGGGGGCAACTCTGTTTCTGAACATATATATATATATATATACTCTGTTTCTGAACATATTATCTACTGGCGGTCGCCAGTAGATAGTTATAGTTAGGACCTATTTTCCATAGGAAATCCGCGACATTCTATTTGAAATAACTCTTGCGTCGGTTGACGAATCTTTGCGAAATTTTCAAACTTTATGGCCCGCTCTGGTCCGCTCCTACCCTGAAAGTCTCAGGGTGATTCGTCAAGCGGGGGCCGAGAAAAAGGGGGTCCCAAAACGTGTTTTCCCATTCATTTTCCCATAGGAAACTTTAGACACGGCTACAGCCCGAACTGCTGAACGGAATTACACCAAATTTGGCAAAGAGGTAGTTCTTGGTTCAGAAAGAACCCTTTTGTTAAATGGTGTAAATCCGTTCAGTAGTTGCGGAGAAATTAAAAAAATAAGAGTCAAAAATCAATTTCCCATAGGAAACTTTATGCAAGGCTACAGCCCGAACTGCTGAACGGAATTACACCAAATTTGGCAAAGAGGTAGTTCTTGGTTCAAAAAGAACCCTTTTTGTTAAATGGTGTAAATCCGTTCAGTAGTTGCTGAGAAAATCAAAAGTAAAAACACATATATATCTGGGCGGAGCCTAACCACACATGTCATCGTGAGATCTGATTGGCTGTCAGCACTTCATCCTGGAATTGCTGGCAGCCATCTTGGGACCAATATAAATGATAGTACCCCATTGAAATGCATTGTAGTGAATCGAAGATTTTGAGGGTTACCAAAAGGAGAACTATAAAGGGTGATAACAGACTTTAGTTACATTAGAATTCATTTGTTGATGGTACCATACTAATTTCAGGAATTGTGGTGTGTTCTAAGGTGATTTTACCCTGTGAAAAACCTTCTGCTGGGATATCATGAATCATGTTTGAGAGAAAACTATTTTCACATGCTTGTCCCATACAGTTTTGGAAGGTGCTCCAGAAGCTAAAATGAGAGCATATTTTCTGTAAATTCACATTATCTTTCTCACTCATGTGAGAATGAAGTCTGACATTCTCAGTAAAACATGTACATCCAACAAGGGCAGAGACTGTCAGTTGATGCCTTTGTGTTCTACTGCAGCTTCCCAGAGTGTTCTAAAGAACAACTAGAGCGCTAACAGCCTTACTTATGACAAAAGTATGGCACACCTGAAGCCATCTTGATTGGAATAAACTGGTAACACTTAAAACATTTAATTTAAAAAGGAACAAAATGAGGGGGTTCATTTTGCCATAGAAATTATGGTTAGTGCTGCAAAAAGAAAATGTAGTGCATGTTTTAAGTGAGATCTCAAATCCTCTTCTATTTCATTAGAAAATTCTGACATGCAGACTGAAACAATCACTTTCAATACCAGCAGTAGACTTCCAGTTAACTCCTTGGTGAGCAGTAGCTTTACTACATGAATGACTAGAGTAATAACATTCTGAATTTATGGCAAATGTGTGACACATCTGAATGCCTTCTTGATGGAATCAAAGTAAAAACTGAAAGCATTTCCTACTGAGGAGACTGCAGTAAATGACGAAATTAGGAAACTTCATAACAAATAAGTCTCCCAAGATGGCCACCAGAGAAAAAAGAGCCCAAATGTAGCACAAATATCACCCAGATGTAGCCCACATATAGCCCAATGACAAAAGTGTGCAAAACACTTTTTATTTTTAGTTTTTTTGCAGTTTTATGTAGTGCAGACTGGTCAGGTATTGGAGCGTTGCAACTTAAAACATGACCCCCTACACTACAAAAACACCACTGCACTACCCTAAACCCTAAAACACTACCCCAGCACGACCCCCTACACTACACAAGCACCACTGCACTATCCTAAACCCTAAAACACTACCCCCAGCATGACCCCCTACACTACACAAACACCACTGCACTACCCTAAACCCTAAAACACTACCCCAACACCACTGCACTAACCTAAATCCTAAAACACTACCCCCAGCACGACCCCCTACACTACCCAAACACCACTGACCTACCCTAAAACATGACACCCTACACTACACAAGCACCACTGCACTACCCTAAACCACTGCCCCCAGCACGACCCCCTACACTACACAAACACCACTGCACTACCGTAAACCCTAAAACACTACCCCCAGCACGACCCCCTACACTACCCAAACACCACTGCACTAACCTAAACCCTAAAACACTACCCCCAGCACGACCCCTACACTACCCAAACACCACTGCACTAACCTAAATTCTAAAACACTACCCCCAGCACGACCCCCTACACTACCCAAACACCACTGCACTACCCTAAAACATGACCCCCTACACTACACAAACACCACTGCACTACCCTAAACCCTAAAACACTACCCCCAGCATGACCCCCTACACTACACAAGCACCACTGCACTACCCTAAACCCTAAAACACTACCCCCAGCACGACCCCTACACTGCCCGAACACCACTGCACTGCCCTAAACCCTGAAACACCAGCCCCTGCACGACCCCCTACACTGCCCGAACACCACTGCACTGCCCTAAACCCTGAAACACATACCCTAGCACGACCCCCTACACTGCCCAAACACCACTGCACTGCCCTAAACCCTGAAACACCACCCCCTTCACGACCCCCTACACTGCCCGAACACCACTGCCCTAAACCCTGAAACACCACCCCCAACACGACCCCTACACTGCCCGAACACCACTGCACTACCCTAAACCCTGAAAGACCACCCCCAGCACGACCCCCTACACTGCCCGAACACCACTGCACTGCCCTAAACCCTGAAACACCACCCCCTGCATGACCCCCTACACTGCCCGAACACCACTGCACTGCCCTAAACCCTGAAACACCATCCCCAGCACGACCCCCTACACTGCACAAACACCACTGCACTGCCCTAAACCCTGAAACACTACCCCTAGCAAGACCCCCTACACTGCCCGAACACCACTGCACTGCCCTAAACCCTGAAACACCACCCCCAGCAAGACCCCCTACACTGCCCGAACACCACTGCCCTAAACCCTGAAACACCACCCCCAGCAAGACCCCCTACACTGCCCGAACACCACTGCACTGCCCTAAACCCTGAAACACCAGCCCCAGCACGACCCCTACACTGCCCGAACACCACTGCACTGCCCTAAACCCTGAAACACCACCCCCTGCACGACCCCCTACACTGCCCGAACACCACTGCACTGCCCTAAACCCTGAAACACCACCCCCAGCACGACCCCCTACACTCCCCGAACACCACTGCACTGCCCTAAACCCTGAAACACCATCCCCTGCACGATCCCCTACACTGCCCGAACACTACAGCACTGCCCTAAACCCTGAAACACCACCCCCAGCACGACCCCCTACACTGCACGAACACCACTGCACTGCCCTAAACCCGAAACACTACCCCCAGCAAGACCCCCTACACTGCCCGAACACCACTGCCCTAAACCCTGAAACACCACCCCCAGCAAGACCCCCTACACTGCCCGTACACCACTGCACTGCCCTAAACCCTGAAACACCAACCCCAGCATGACCCCCTACACTGCCCGAACACCACTGCACTGCCCTAAACCCTGAAACACCACCCCCAGCACGACCCCCTACACTGCCCGAACACCACTGCCCTAAACCCTGAAACACCAGCCCCAGCACAACCCCGTACACTGCCCGAACACCACTGCACTGCCCTAAACCCTGAAACACCAGCCCCAGCACGACCGCCTACACTGCCCAAAAACCACTGCACTGCCCTAAACCCCGAAACACTACCCCCAGCAAGACCCCCTACACTGCCCGAACACCACTGCCCTAAACCCTGAAACACCACCCCCAGCAAGACCCCCTACACTGCCCGTACACCACTGCACTGCCCTAAACCCTGAAACACCAACCCCAGCATGACCCCCTACACTGCCCGAACACCACTGCACTGCCCTAAACCCTGAAACACCACCACCAGCACGACCCCCTACACTGCCCGAACACCACTGCACTGCCCTAAACCCTGAAACACCACCCCCAGCACGACCCCCTACACTGCCCGAACACCACTGCACTGCCCTAAACCCTGAAACACCAGCCCCAGCACAACCCCGTACACTGCCCGAACACCACTGCACTGCCCTAAACCCTGAAACACCAGCCCCAGCACGACCGCCTACATTGCCCGAACACCACTGCACTGCCCTAAACCCTGAAACACCACCCCCAGCAAGACCCCTACACTGCCCGAACACCACTGCCCTAAACCCTGAAACACCACCCCCAGCAAGACCCCCTACACTGCCCAAACACCACTGCACTGCCCTAAACCCTGAAACACCAGCCCCAGCACGACCCCTACACTGCCCGAACACCACTGCACTGCCCTAAACCCTGAAACACCACCCCCTGCATGACCCCCTACACTGCCCGAACACCACTGCACTGCCCTAAACCCTGAAACACCACCCCCAGCACGACCCCCTACACTGCCCGAACACCACTGCACTGCCCTAAACCCTGAAACACCACCCCCTGCATGATCCCCTACACTGCCTGAACACTACTGCACTGCCCTAAACCCTGAAACACCACCCCCAGCACGACCCCCTACACTGCACGAACACCACTGCACTGCCCTAAACCCCAAAACACTACCCCCAGCAAGACCCCCTACACTGCCCGAACACCACTGCCCTAAACCCTGAAACACCACCCCCAGCAAGACCCCCTACACTGCCCGTACACCACTGCACTGCCCTAAACCCTGAAACACCAACCCCAGCATAACCCCCAACACTGCCCGAACACCACTGCACTGCCCTAAACCCTGAAACACCACCCCCAGCACAACCCCCTACACTGCCCGAACACCACTGCACTGCCCTAAACCATGAAACACCAGCCCCAGCACGACCCCCTACACTGCCTGAACACCACTGCACTGCCCTAAACCCTGAAACACCACCCACAGCACGACCCCCTACACTGCCCGAACACCACTGCACTGCCCTAAACCCTGAAACACCAGCCCCAGCACAACCCCGTACACTGCCCGAACACCACTGCACTGCCCTAAACCCTGAAACACCAGCCCCAGCACGACCGCCTACACTGCCCAAAAACCACTGCACTGCCCTAAACCCTGAAACACAAGCCCCAGCACGACCCCCTACAATGCCCGAACACCACTGCACTACCCTAAACCCTCAAACACCAGCCCCAGCACGACCCCCTACACTGCCCGAACACCACTGCACTGCCCTAAACCCTGAAACACCAGCCCCAGCAAGACCCCCTACACTGCCCGAACACCACTGCACTGCCCTAAACCCTGAAACACCACCCCCAGCAAGACCCCCTACACTGCCCGAACACCACTGCACTAAAGCCTGAAACACCACCCCCAGCAAGACCACCTACACTGGCCGAACACACCACCCCCTGCATGACCCCCTACACTGCCCAAACACCACTGCACTGCCCTAAACCCTGAAACACCACCCCCTGCACGACCCCTACACTGCCCAAACACCACTGCACTGCCCTAAACCCTGAAACACCACCCCTCAGCACGACACCCTACACTGCCCGAACACCACTGCACTGCCCTAAGCCCTGAAACACCACCCCCAGCACGACCCCCTACACTGCCCGAACACCACTGCACTGCCCTAAACCCTGAAACACCACCCCTGCACGACCTCCTACACTGCCGGAACACCACTGCACTGCCCTAAACCCTGAAACACCACCCCCAGCACGACCCCTACACTGCCCGAACACCACTGCACTGCCCTAAACCCTGAAACATCAACCCCAGCAAGACCCCTACACTGCCTGAACACCACTGCCCTAAACCCTGAAACACCACCCCCTACACTGCACGAACACCACTGCACTGCCCTAAACCCTGAAACACCACCTCCAGCAAAACCCCCTACACTGCCTGAACACCATTGCTCTGCCCTAAATCCTGAAACACTAGCCCCAGCATGACCCCCTACACTGCCCAAACACCACTGCACTGCCCTAAACCCTGAAACACCACCCCCAGCACGACCCCCTACACTGCCCGAAGACCACTGCACTGCCCTAAACCCTGAAACACCAGCCACAGCAAGACCCCTACACTGCCCGAACACCACTGCACTGCCCTAGACTCTGAAACACCAGCCCCAGCAAGACCCCCTACACTGCCCGAACACCACTGCACTGCCCTAAACCCTGAAACACCAGCCCCAGCATGAAATCCTACACTGCCCAAACACCACTGCACTGCCCTAAACTCTGAAACACCAGCCCCAGCACGGCCAACTACACTACCCGAACACCACTGCACTGCCCTAAACCCTGAAACACCAGCCCCAGCAAGACAACCTACACTGCCCAAACACCACTGCACTGCCCTAAACCCTGAAACACCACCCCCAGCAAGACCCCCTACACTGCCCGAACACCACTGCACTAAAGCCTGAAACACCACCCCCAGCAAGACCACCTACACTGGCCGAACACACCACCCCCTGCATGACCCCCTACACTGCCCAAACACCACTGCACTGCCCTAAACCCTGAAACACCACCCCCTGCACGACCCCCTACACTGCCCAAACACCACTGCACTGCCCTAAACCCTGAAACACCACCCCTCAGCACGACACCCTACACTGCCCGAACACCACTGCACTGCCCTAAGCCCTGAAACACCACCCCCAGCACGACCCCCTACACTGCCCAAACACCACTGCACTGCCCTAAACCCTGAAACACCACCCCCTGCACGACCTCCTACACTGCCGGAACACCACTGCACTGCCCTAAACCCTGAAACACCACCCCCAGCACGACCCCCTACACTGCCCGAACACCACTGCACTGCCCTAAACCCTGAAACATCAACCCCAGCAAGACCCCCTACACTGCCTGAACACCACTGCCCTAAACCCTGAAACACCACCCCCTACACTGCACGAACACCACTGCACTGCCCTAAACCCTGAAACACCACCTCCAGCAAAACCCCCTACACTGCCTGAACACCATTGCTCTGCCCTAAATCCTGAAACACTAGCCCCAGCATGACCCCTACACTGCCCAAACACCACTGCACTGCCCTAAACCCTGAAACACCACCCCCAGCACGACCCCCTACACTGCCCGAAGACCACTGCACTGCCCTAAACCCTGAAACACCAGCCACAGCAAGACCCCCTACACTGCCCGAACACCACTGCACTGCCCTAGACTCTGAAACATCAGCCCCAGCAAGACCCCCTACACTGCCCGAACACCACTGCACTGCCCTAAACCCTGAAACACCAGCCCCAGCATGACCCCCTACACTGCCCGAACACCACTGCACTGCCCTAAACCCTGAAACACCAGCCCCAGCACGACCACCTACACTACCCGAACACCACTGCACTGCCCTAAACCCTGAAACACCAGCCCCAGCACAACCCCCTACACTGCCCGAACACCACTGCACTGCCCTAAACCCTGAAACACCAGCCCCAGCACGACCCCCTACACTGCCCGAACACCACTGTACTGCCCTAAACCCTGAAACACCAGCCCCAGCACGACCCCCTACACTGCCCGAACACCACTGCACTGCCCTAAACCCTGAAACACCACCCCCTGCATGACCCCCTACACTGCCCGAACACCACTGCACTGCCCTAAACCCTGAAACACCACCCCCTGCAGCACCCCCTACACTGCCCGAACACCACTGCACTGCCCTAAACCCAGAAACACCACCCCTGCACCGCCCCTACACTGCCCGAACACCACTGCACTGCCCTAAACCCTGAAACACCACCCCAGCACGACCCCCTTTACTGCTCGAACACCACTGCACTGCCCCAAACCCTGAAACACCACCCCCAGCACGACCCCCTACACTGCCCGAACACCACTGCCCTAAACCCTGAAACACCACCCCCTGCACAACCCCCTACACTGCCCGAACACCACTGCACTGCCCTAAACCCTGAAACACCACCCCCTACACTGCCCGAACACCACTGCACTGCCCTAAACCCTGAAACACCACCCCCAGCACGACCCCCTACATTGCCCGAACACCACTGCACTGCCCTAAACCCTAAAACACCACCCCCAGCATTACCCCCTACACTGCCCAAACACCACTGCACTGCCCTAAACCCTAGAACACTACCCCCAGCACGACCCCCTACACTACCCGAACACCACTGCACTACCCTAAACCCTAAAATACTACCCCCAGCACCACCCCCTACACTACCCGAACACGACTGCACTGCCCTAAACCCTCAAACACTCCCCCAGCACGACCCCTACACTACCCGAACACCACTGCACTGCCCTAAACCCTAAAACACTCCCTCCAGCACTACCCCCTACACTACCCGAACACCACTGCACTGCCCTAAACCCTAAAACACTCCCCCAGCACGACCCCCTACACTACCCAAACACCACTGCACTGCCCTAAACCCTAAAACACTACCCCCCGCATGACCCCCTACACTACCCAAACACCAATGCACTACCCTAATCCCTAAAACACTACCCCCGCATGACCCCCTACACTACCCTAAACCCTAAAACACTACCCCCGCACGACTCCCTACACTACCCAAAGACCACTGCACTACCCTAAACCCTAAAACACGACCTCCTACACTACACAAACACCACTGCACTACCCTAAACCCTAAAACACTACCCCCTACACTACACAAACACCACTGCACTACCCTAAACCCTAAAACACTACCCCCAGCAGTACCCCTACACTACCCAAACACCACTGCACTACCCTAAACCCTAAAACACGACCTCCTACACTACACAAACACCACTGCACTACCCTAAACCCTAAAACACTACCCCTACACTACACAAACACCACTGCACTACCCTAAACCCTAAAACACTACCCCCAGCAGTACCCCCTACACTACCCAAACACCACTGCACTACCCTAAATCACTACCCCCAGCACGACCCCCTACACTACCCAAACACCACTGCACTACCCTAAACCCTAAAACACTACCCCCAGCACGACCCCCTACACTACCCAAACACCACTGCACTACCCTAAACCCTAAAACACTCCCCCAGCACGACTCCCTACACTACCCAAACACCACTGCACTACCCTAAACCCTAAATCTACCCCCAGCATGACCCCCTACACTACACAAAGACCACTGCACTACCCTAAACCCTAAAACACTACCCCCAGCACGACCCTCTTCACTACCTAAACACAACTGCACAATTTGTTACAGGCGTTGCAACGCAGGCCTGTGGTGCTTACTGGAAGTACCTCGTGGGCTAGTTGGGCCCCTCAGGATTCAAGGTGACCTAATCCCCCAACTTAAAATGCACCACGGGGCGCGTTTGCACAGTGGTGAAGTGAGGGTGCGGGGCCTCAGGTGACATGTGCGCAAACACGCCCTGTGGTGCGTTTTAAGTTGGGGAATTAATTCCCTTTGAATCCTGAGGGACCCTGGGGCCAACTAGCCCACCAGGTACCTTCAGTAAGCACAACAGAGTTGCGTTGCAGAGAGGTGAAAAAGGTGCGTGGCCTCGGAACGCCTCTCTGCAACTCAGCTCTGTGGTCCTAACTGTAGGTACCTGGGGGCTAGTTGGGCCCCAGGGACCCTCAGAATTCAAGGGGACTTAATCCCGCAACTTAAAACGCGCCACGGGGTGCGTTTGCACACATGTCACCTCAGGCCCCCTCCCTTCACCACTGTGCAAACGCGCCCTGTAGCGCGTTTTAAGAGGTAGTTTTAATCCCCCTGCCCTATTATGTACTAGGGACTTGCAGAGGAGGTCATGCTAATCACAGGGGTACCCCAACGCATAGTGTTCCCTAGTGTATGTAGGTGTTTTCACTGTATTCTAAGTGTCTTTTAGCATAGCACTGGCTCTGGTTAGTCAGAGTCAGTTACCACCAGTACCCGTCTGAAAAGTTGTGGGCACAGGATGATTTTGCAACAAGGCCTCTTTCTGCTCCTCTGTTGGTTCTTTCTGCACATCTTTTGCTTCTTTCTGTGCGTTTTTCTTCTTTCTTCACATGTCCTACCTCTGTAGGCATAGTTAGAAACTAGCATTTAAAAAAACCTTTGAAATTCACTTAAAAAATCATAGGTTTCAGGCACGTTATAGTTAGAAATTAGCATTTAAAAAACCTTTGAAATTCACTGAAAAAACCATAGGTTTCAGACACGTTATAGTTAGAAATTAGCATTTAAAAAACCTTTGAAATTCACTGAAAAAACCATAGGTTTTAGGGACAGTTATAGTTAGTTGGACATTTCACTCGTACAAAACCATAGACATTCCCCCGTTATAGTTAGTTCAGCTAACTATAACTAGCGCCCCCGCAATGCACTGCTGAGGACGTCACATATTACATCACTCATGACATGGTCAGTGACATCACTGATGACATCACTGATGACATCTCAAATGACATCACTGATGACATCATCCATGTGATAATTTCATCCATCTTCTCACACCCTAATATAACTTTTGATACACCCACTCTAAATTACAGACTGCCATTCTCAAAACCATAGACACTCCAACACCAAAAACTACATACCCACTCACTGATTCTTAGGTCTACACACACATCCACTCACTCACCCGTACAGTCACTCATACTTAGTCACTCAGTACAGGACTATCATATGCACTCATACACCTATATAAACACTCACACACCGCCACTCATCCATAGAGGTACTCACACACCTAGTCAGTCATGCAAAAAACTTAATCACACACCCATTTACTCACCTATACAGTTATACACACACCAGCTCACTTACTCATACAAATACTAGCACATTCTTACACTCTTATACAATCACTGATACAAGTACACACTCATCCATACAGCCACTCTCACAATCACACACTCTCACTTATAGCCATTTATATACTCCAACACACATATATACTGCCTTTCACATATGTAGTTACTCACACATGTACCACTGAGATATATATTCAATCACTAACACACCCATACACACACTCACCCACCCATACAGTCCATCACAGATGCACTCTTGAAACCATGCACCCAGTGAATCACCAACTCACACATCTATGCACAGAGTCACACACACCCCACCCACACAAACACTCAGGCACCCATACAGATACTCAGACAATCAATCAATAACCCATGTAGACACTCATGTAGCTATTCAGAAAGCCATGCAGACGCTTACAAACCAACAGACAGACGGATACAGACATTCACACAGTTTAGTCACTAACCCATGCATTCAGTAAGATACATTTAATCACTCACTTGTAGAGTCAGTCACTCACGTACTAAATCATCCATTCAGACACTTATACACCCACTCATTCTTCAATACGCCTTTCCCTATATATATTAAACATATTTAAACTTTACAGAAACACACAGTCACTGGATGATGTCATCAGTGATGTCATCAGTGATGTCATTTGAGATGTCATCAGTGATGTCACTGACCATGTCATGAGTGATGTAATATGTGACGTCATCAGCAGTGCATTGCGGGGGCGCGAGTTATAGTTAGCTGAACTAACTATAACGGGGAATTTCTATGGTTTTGTATGAGTGAAATGTCCAACTAACTATAACTGTCCCTAAAACCTATGGTTTTTTCAGTGAATATATATATATATATATATATTTATATATATATATACATATAGAAAAATTGTCCCCAAGTGACGGGAGCCCCCATCCCTGCAGGGCGGCTTCGAAACGGGCATGGAGCAGCCTGTAATCAAACGCGCACAGGAAGAACATCATGTTGGCATTTTGATTTCCAAATGGAACAGGCAACTCATTCCCCTTATGCGTTTTGGCTGTGACTCCAGCCTTGATCACAGGTGAGCAAGTCAGTAGTGCCAAAGAGTCCATGTTAAATAGTTGTAAACATGTGACCAGCGGTAATCCTGCTATTCCCACAATGCACCATCAGTGTTCACAAAGACCTAGGATTTAAAAATACGTGCTTAATAGCGTTTGAACCCCACAGCCCTCAAAAGCGTAAGTGCATACCAGTGCATGTGATAAAAAAATGTGCATGTGTCTTGGAGACATTTTTTGTGAGGATTTTACATGGGGAGCATGTCCCACTTCTCTCCATGAGACATTAAAGGATTTCCAAATGATTCACTCACGGAGGAGAGAAAGGGAGACGAAGAGTATTATCTCTTCCTGCCGATTCTGACAGGTTTGGACATTTTAAAGAAACACTGTTTTTATCAAAGGCAGCTGAGAAGAGCAAACTGCAATTTATTTACAAAACGTGACTTTCAATTTTTTTATCACATGCACTAGTATGCACTGATGCTTTTCATTCCCTTTCCAGTGCCCTTTAGTGGGCTGGGTCGTTCATATTTTATATTTCATATTTTTATCCTGTATTTGAGGCACCATTTATTCTTTGTGTGTATTTCACACTTCAATCAATCACATTTTTCTTCTGAATTGAATTAATTGCTCTCTAGTGAGCTCTGTCTTTTCCTATTGTCAATTACTCATTGTCCTTATTCTTCTGCCAAAATGTACACTCCACTAGTTGGCCAATGGATATCGTTCTCACAATTAATAATTGTTATTTCCAATCATATCGAGGACTATTAGTTTCGAATATGATTGAAGTCCTCAAAATAAAAGTGTGAATCATTTACATGGTCAGCTGTTCACATTTATCATGGGGTACATATTTTTGGTTTGTTTTAAAACAACTGTAAATTAACTCACATATACATACATATATACATGACACTTATTGTAATCATTAGTAGCAGGTATCCTGTACATATGCACCTATGTGTACATAGATGCAGCAATTTTGACATGTACTGATATATGCATGTATCCTGTGGGGTAATACACATTTTATACAATAAAGATGTGTCTGCTTTTAACAGGAGGCATAGTTTAAGACATAATGATATATCTGTGGATTGTATGTTTGCGGGTAGAGAATTCCATAGTTTGGCTGCCTGAAGAGAGAAAGATGTTCCACACATGTTTTTTTTCTTGTAGGTAGGAATTATGAAGTGAGTAGCCATTCTTGAGCGTAGGTTCGTTCGTGATATTTATTGATTTTCTTCCTGATAAAGAGTAGTCCTTTGCTTCATATAGCTTTGTGTGTAATTGAAAACTGCGTGAAGGAGGATCTTCTGTCAACTGGTAAACAGAATAGCACCTTCAAGGCTGGAGAGAAGTGTGATTGTGTCTTTACATGTAGGAGAAGTCAAGCTGCAGCTTTCTGAATTCTTTGTAGTTTCCTCAAAGTTGACAGAGTTGAGTTGTGATACAGACCACTGGCAAGAAAGCTTGATCTATTTTATGTGTGGATTCATTGCCATTTTGGAGTTAATGTTATTTTGAAGGTTATTTACCTTCTTAGATATTTTTGGAGAAGGTCCTGGATCTTCAAGCCAGGCGCAGAGACGGTCATAGGTTTTCCAGGTGAGTACCTTGGTTTTGCAGGCATTCAACTTGAGGTGTCTCCATGCCATCCATTGGCCAAGAGCCCGAAGGCAATCAAAGAGTTTTGATGTTTTTATGCTTTCCAATTTCACAAGTATCTGTGTATCATCTGCGCAGTTATAGCAGGTGATGTCAAACCCAGTGATCAGATCTGGTAGTGAAATCATGTAGATGCTGAAAAGCATGGGTGAGATGATTGAGCCTTGAGGGACTCCTGCTTTAGTGTTGTATGGTTTAGAATACAATGGGAAGGTATGCATAATATTTGTTTTGTTGTATAAGTAGGATGTGATCTAAATGAGAGCTGTGCCCTTTATTCCGGCTTCCTCAAGTCTTTGGTTGAGTGTATAATGTTCACTGTGTCAAAGACCACTAAAAGATCTAAGAGAAGGAAGGCAGCAACTCTGCTTAGGTCCACTATGGTTTTAAGGTCATTCCAGATAGAGATTAGAGGTGATTCAGTGCCTCTTCCTGGACAAAAACCACTTTAGAGGCTGGAATTTATTGAATTGTCTTCAATGAATTGAAATATCTGGGCAAAAGCTGCCCTTTCTATAAGTTTACCCAAGAATATAGGTTTGCAGTTGTTGGGGGTCTTGATTGTCCAATTTGGGTTGTTTTTAAAAGAGGGCATGTGTATGCCTTTTGTAGGTCTTCTGGGAAAACTCTTCTCAATAAGCAGTTGTTGACGCATGTCCTTATTGGGATGGCTGCTGAAGTTGCTAGTAGGATGTTTTTGAAGATTTGAGGTGGACCAGGCTCTGAGAGGCAGCGGGCTGGTTGCTTGCATTAACTAGACGCAGAAACTCTATACCTCACGTTAGAAATTGGGTTTCAAGGTAAGTTAGACACACAGCCTAAATTAACTTGTGCTCACCCTCTGGTAGCTTGGCACAGAGCACTCAGGCTTCACTTAGAGGCAACGTGTAAAATATTTGTGTAATACATCAAACACAAAAAAGATACCACTCCTAGTTTGAAAAATCAGAGCTCATTTTAATGAACAAAATAAGACCAAAAAGACACAAATTCAATAAGTAGAACATGAGATATGAATTTTTAAAGAATAAACTGAAATGTAGTGTCTAAAAGCATAAGGCGCCAACCGGGGCTATCCTGGTCATGTTAGACCGGGTCAAATCCGAAAGTTCAGGCCTACCATGATGGAGAGCGGGTTGGATACAGGGACCAGGCTTGGCCTACTGAAACAGTACCTTGGTTCGTGGTTGCATCGAGGACAAGATGCGAGGAGCAAAGGAGGCGATGGATTGGCGTCAATCGTTAGGATGCAGGCAAGTCACCTCTGAGCCACGCAAAGTTGGAGATGCGTTGGGAGTGGAGGTGATGCGCTGAGCCATCGGTGATGCGCTGTTCTAGATTCTCGCAGCAGCGGCAATGCATCGTCATCGATGGAGATGCGTCAGTTCTGAGAGGCACAATGGAGTCGATGCGTGGATTTTCGCTGGAGCAGCACGTTATACCCATTTCCAAGGGCCCAGTACTGGGTTGGCACCACTTGGCAGGGCAAGACTCACAACTGGCAGAGTCCAGGTGCTGTAGCAGGTGTGTTGGAAGTCTTTTATATCCCTGAGACTTCAAAAGAACAGGAAGTATGCCACCAAGCCCTTGGAATCATTTTGGGTTTGGGTTGGAGAGATGCAGATCCAGTCCTTCTCACTTCCAGACAAGAAGAGCAGCAGGCGGCAGGTCAGCACAGCAGAGCAGAAGTCCAGTAGAGTAGCAGTCTAGCAGAGTGGCAGTTCTTTCAGCAGCCCAGCAGTTCTTCTTCATAGCAGAGTACCCACAGGTTCAGTAGTGTACTGGCTTGGTAGGGTCAGAATTCCAGGTGTCTTTAAAGTGGAAGAGGCTTCAAAGAGATGCCTTCGAAGTGGAGAGAGTCCCTGCCCCTCCTGCCCTGGATCCAGACTCACTACAGGGTGGTCTGCAGCCCTTTTCGCGGAGACAGGACACAGCCTGCTCAGGTGTGTCAGCTCCTCCCTCCCATCCTGCCCTGGATGGCCCATCAGGATGTGATGGCCCATTAGTCACACCTAAGCTCCCTTTGTGTGTGGCTGGCTAGAGGGAATGCACTAACCCCAGCTGTCACCCACCCCAGACGTGTATTCATTGACAGGCAGAAGGCGCCAAATGACTAAAGTAAGAAAATGGCAACTTTCTATCACCGCAGTGCATCCGGATTTGGGACTAAAGAATGTTCCAAAATGCTTTTGAATTACTCTTAGCGCGCATGGGCGGAGCGCGTGTTTCTGTGTTGCATGCAACAACTTGAAGCCTGTGAGCTACATAAAAAAACTTGATTGATTTGGAGTGCACACTACCTCTTTTGTACTCAACTTTCTAAAAGTGGCATTTTCAGAATTACAATTGAAAATGTGACTTCACCATAAGTTGTGATTTTAAATTGTGATTCCAGAGACACTGAACTTGGGGGTCCAATCTCTTTCCGATTGGAAATTACACTTATAAAATACAAAAAGCCAATCCGAATGTTATCCTATGAGAGAAATAGGCCTTGCAGAAGTGGAAAACTAATTTAAGAGTTTTTCACTACCAGGACATGTAAAATCTTCAAGCGCATGTCATACTTTTTAAATACACTGCACCCTGTCCTGGGCATACCTTAGGGGTGACATATATGTATTAAAAAGAAGGGTTTGGGCCTGCCACGAGGTTTAACTTGGCAGTTCGACATTGCAGTTTAAAACTGCACACTCACCTGGCAATGGCAGACCTGAGACATGTTAAAAGGTCTACTTAAGTGGGTAGCACAACCAGTGTTGCAGGCCCACTGGTAGCATTTAATCTACAGACCCTGGGCACATGTAGTGCACATTACTTAGCTCTTATAAGTAAATTAAATGTGCCAATTGTGGATAAGCCAATATTACCATGTTTTGAGCAGAGAGCACATGCACTTTAACACTGGTTAGCAGCGGTAAAATGCTCAGATTCCTAAAGCCAACAAAAAACAACAAAAAAATCAGCAAAAAGGGAGGAAGAAGGCAAAGTTTGAAGGTAACCCTGCAGAAAGGGCCAGGTTCAACACCTTATTCATAAATAATACACAAACACGTGCACTGTTGGTCATCTATCGCAGGTGCTCAATAGTTACTGAAATGTTTGCCATTCAATAATAATTGACCAATATGCAGGAAACCAGTAAGAGATGCAATAATGCTAACAGGTTGTTGCATCTTTTGTATTAAAGAAGGTTGGGGTGGCTGGTTTCTTGAATGGAATTTGGTATGAAAGCAGTTGCAGGAAGTCTTCCTCCCATCGGATGAAAGCTAAAAGAAAGCTCCCCACCTGTTTACCAGTAGTTGAATTTTCGTTGGTGCGAGTCACGTGCCATTATTTCCATCCACATGCAGCTTTATTCTTCAAGCTTTGTCGAGCTCCTCCGCACCTGTTTGTGTGCGCTCACGCTGTGAGACAGATGCTGGTGATGTGCTGACATGTGTTGCCTGTGATCACGTGACTGCATATTACTATGCTTTAGTCACACTGTAAACATCTGCTATTTGGACCAATTCATCAGACTTCATACATGGTAGAACTTACAGGTGAAGACTGGATAATATGTATTCTATATTAGTGAATTGTTCTATGGTTTTATATGAAGCACCATGGAAGGGTTTTTGGCACCTCTGTGTTTTTGCATACCCCAGGGGAACCAGCTGTACCCTGAGAAGATTGGAGAGATGTATTTTAAATCTGTGTCCAAGCCGACGGTGGTGATATTTTTATGGCATCTAGGAAAATGGCTCTGCTCAAGATTTGTCTGGGAGCCGAAGGAAGGAGAGTATTACAATAGTTTCCGCCTCTCACGGATGAGGAAGAAGAAGATGAGGAGGTGGATGGATATGAGTCAGCGTTTCACAAACTGAATTGGAATTTCGGAAAGAATTAAAGTGAAGTAGTTAAAAGATTCAAGTTCCTAATGAGAAGCCAAATTCCGGGTGACTCTGATGAGAGCCACATAGCTGGACTGAGATTGCAGAGGCCACTTGTTTCCTTGATGAAATGCTAAGGGGAAAATTGGTGCTGAAGGTTAATAACAAACAGGTGCAAGAAAGGTTATTGAGCACAGAAGGGTTAACTTTACAAATGGCTATTGACTTGATCAAGAGAGCTGAAATCACATATGAGGGTGTAAAGGAGTTATCGTCAAAGGATAAAATTGACGTAGTTCAACAGGATATGCAAAAGGAGAAAATGATGTTGGAACTATGAAATATGGGGACAAAGAGCAGTGAACTGCCACAAATCTGGGTTGAAGGATCTTGTAGCAACTGATGAGTCATGTCCTGCCATTGGTCAAATACTCACGAGAGGTAAAGTTAAAAAGCATTTTGCTAGAGTGTGTCAGTGGAGAGTGAGTGGAGTGAGAAAAAACAAAGGTTTCGTGAGCAGTGTGGAATTGCATCATTTTGCAATCACAACAGGTAGGAAGGGTCGTAGAGGATAATACAGTTTATGCCATCAAAATTGATGGAATAAATGTAAAAGTCATGGCAACCAGATATACTCCTATTGAGGAGGAATATTTGAATACATTTTCCAAACCGGAGCTCTAGGCATCTGATGTTGAGCTGGTAGTATAAGGTAATAAACCCCTAGAGTTGCTGGGTTTTATTAAGGCTCAATTAGAGTTTCTACAGGTTTTTGTGCCTTCCAAAGTTTATTTTGCCAAAGATGATTCATGTCTGCTGGGGTGGCCCCGATACGGCTGGATCCCAATCACCAGGATCAAGTGCTGGGGGTGCAATCAGATGTGTATGAGATGGAGAATGTGCCTTTTGCAGAAGAAAAGCTCACAATTCATGTAGTGTCCCTCTCATCATGAGAGCCATTGCACCAGGAATTGAAGAGGCTGTGTAATTAGGAAATAATTAAAGAGATAGAGGCATCCAAGTGGTTGGCTCCTGTCATAATTTCCTAAAAGGGGAATGGTGATTGGTAAATGGTGAGTTGCTCCTTTGTGTGGAGTTGTGTCACTTGAGTGCTGCGATATGGTTGGATAAACACTGGTGAAATGCTTGTTACCATCAGATAGTGGCACATCCATATTCTTGTCTTTTGTTACGCTAGAGGGTGCCTACAGATACAAGAGAATGCAGTTTGGTTTAGCCTCAGCAGCCCAGTGGTTCAACGAGCAATGCATCATTTGACCAAAGGCACACCCCACATTTACTTATTTTCAGGATGACATCCTTGTGTTGGGAGAAATTATGATGGAGCATGATCTGGCTTTAAAAACAGTGTTAGAAATTCTGCAAAAAAGTGGTTTGACAATCAAGAGAGAGAAATGTAAGAAAATGTAATTGGTTTCTGCCATAAAAATCTCCTTCTCCAGCAAGCCAGCACCAGTTGAGGTCATTTTTGGGTCTGGCAGAATACTATTCAAGTTTCATTCCATTGTCCGCATATAAGAATAAATATGTGCAAAAACTTATGTTGAAGAAGGAGAAGTTTGTCTGCTGTGAGATATGTGAGGGTGAGTTCATTGAACTAAAAAGGAGCATTGCATCTGCACCAGCACTTCATCAATTTGACACCAATAATGCCACAATTATCCAGCCTGATGCAAGCTCAATGGGGTTGGGTGCCATGTTACTACAAAGGAGGAATGGTAGAGAGGTTACGATTGCCTGTGCATCCAGGCCATTGAGGGATGCAGAGAAAAATATTCCACCATTGAGAGAGAGGCTTTCACTGCTTGGTGGAGTGTGAGCCATTTCAGTACATTGAGTTCATGATTCGTAAGGACCACCACCTTTTGGTGGATGGTTTTTCTGCCAGGGGAGTAGAGAGCGCTTCAGCTATTATAGCACATTGCATGATGAGGATGTTGGCGTACTACTATTGGATGGAGTATGTTCCGGTAAAGAGGAATGTTTTGGCCGATTGTTTGCACAGGTTGCCAGTTAGTGAGGGTTTGAATGTGGAGGATAAGAAGGATGAGTGGTTGGTGGCCAATGTGAATGTGGTCACGGAAGGCAGTATTTCTCATGCGGAATGGATGAGTGCTGCCAAGGTTGATTTGGTATTTCAAGAACTGGAAAAGTATCTTTGTTGAGGTTGCTCAACAAAAGGGAAGGCTTCTGAGGTTGCAGAGTGTTTCCACCAA
Organism: Calotriton arnoldi; assembly: GCA_963921515.1. Classification (NCBI taxonomy): domain Eukaryota; kingdom Metazoa; phylum Chordata; class Amphibia; order Caudata; family Salamandridae; genus Calotriton; species Calotriton arnoldi. The sequence goes on from CAWUFW010012703.1 coordinate 279,148, forward strand.
GTGAGTGAGTGCAGAGTTTTCATTTTTAGGTGGTGTGATGATCAGAGGTGAATTGTTCATGGTGCCATTGGTTTTGAGAGAACGTGCGGTGTAGCTGGGTCATGAGGGGCATATTGGTCTGAGTGCCACTGAAAGGTGCATCAGAGCATAGTACTGGTGGCCTGGTGTTGACCGTAAGGTGGAAAAGAACATCAGAGAATATGTACCCTGTGCGTTGAGGGACACTTCTCAGAAATCTTTGAAGTATCCCCCGGTGGTTACTGACAAATCGGATGGTCCGTGGAAGAAGAGTGCTATTGATGTCACATTGCCTTGTGTCTGCCATTTCTCCTGCTCCCTTGCTGCCCTTTCCACCTGCTTCCCGCCTCTCGCCAGCCCTGCCCCCTGCCACCCAGCGCCCCTCCTTCCTCCCAGGACCTATTTAGTGGAGGAGCGGATGTGTGCAGTGGGCGCACCGCTGGTGTGCCAAAAGGCAAGCTCATCAGCGCCCCTCCACGCCTGGACAGCACCCAGCGCCAGGAACCCTGGATCTCTAACTCACCGCAGCTACACTGCCTATGAAATTCAAACCCTGAACACCAGTAACCGCAATAACTGCTGCCGCACAGCTCCATGCTACACTGTAGGACCTTTCTCCTGTCAACAGTGCCCATTCTCATGCAGCACCGGAGCACCCGCCACCGCGACGACCACCCCCACTGACCAGACAGCACAGCACTCCCGAATCGTAAAAACTCGATTGCCTCCTCCTCAACACATGATCACTTTGCAAGGACGCCACAAAATCTGGGAAGTCATCACCAGCACCCCCGACATCCTCTTCCTCACCAAAACTTGGCTCACCCTCACATCCACTCCTGACATCGCCTCAGCAACACCCGATGGCTACAAGATAGCACGCTGAGACCAAGTCAATAAAAACAGATCTGGAATTGCCATCATCCTGAAAGAGAGCATCCACTGCACCACCACCACAGACAATGCCACCCCAATCATGGAAAACCTCAATTTCAAACTCCAAACAGACAGAAAATCCACCATCAGGGTCCCCCTCACTTACAGACCACCAGGACCACACCCAAGCATTTGTAATGCCATCCCTGACTTCATAGATCCCCTCGCCCTAGACTCCAAAGACTACGGGCATGATTCACAAAGGTAAACTGAGAAGAAAGTCTAGCTTTACATCTTTCGGCATTCACAAAGGGCATTTACGTAAAGTAAAGATATACTTTTGTCTCAGTTAAACTCAAGATTTGCTCTTAACTTTAACTGAGACCTAAAGTCCTTAAACTTTTGGTCTCAGTTAAACTTAAGACCAAAACTTAAGTTTAACTGAGACAAAAGTCGTAAAGTTAGACTTTCGCCACAGTTTACCTTTGTTTGGGCCCTACATCTTCGTCGGGGACCTTAACTTTCACTGTGACAACTTCAACGACCCCAACACTACCAACCATGTTAAAAGCATGAACAACATTGAACTCAGCCAACTGGTCACCAGCCCCACTCACATGGCAGGACCCCCGCTTTACCCTATCTTCTCTTTGAGCAACAGAGTCAAGTTCAGCCATGTCTCTGAGCTCACCTGGACAGACCACACCATCATCCAATTTAGCATCACTAGCTCCCCTACTACCACCCCCAATCTTGCCAACACCCCCACCGCAGCTGGAGCAAAGTATCAGAGACCCAGTGGTTCAGCGTCCTCAACACTTCTCACCCGGGAACTGCACCAAACCTGGACCAGGCTGTCAGAAACTTCACCACCTGAATCACCGACTGCACCCACAGCGTTGCCCCCATCAGACACAGGAGATCCACCAAACAGGTCAGATAGTACAACAAAGATCTGAGAGCCACAAAGCTGAAATGTAAACAACTAGAAAGGAAACCTGCTACTGAGAGAAATGAAAAAGAATGCCTTTGCGGACCGCATCAAAGTCAGCTCCAACCACACCAAAGAACTCTTCAACATCATCAGAGAGCTCTCCAACCTCACCGCCACTAAAAACAACATCACCCCCTCCCAAGAACTTTGCGACACACTGGCAAACTTCTTCCATGACAAGGTCTCCACCATCTACAAAAACTTCAAACCCAGCCCACTTTCTCCGACTTCCTCCATCACGCACCCACAGAAGCCCCTTTTACTTCCTACTTACCAACTGGAACCAGCTCACCCCAGAGGACACTGAAGCCATCATGAACTTGGCCCACTCCAGAGCCCCCACATACCCCTGTCCACACCACATCTTCAACCTTAGAAGCAACAGAATCAGCAGCAAGCTCGCCACCCTCTTTGACGCCTCTCTCATCTTGGCGACTTTCCCCGAATGGTGGAAACATGCAGAAGTAAAACCCCTTCCCAAGGAACCTTCCACCAACCCCAGCGACCTCAAAAAGTTCCATCCCATCTCCCTGCTCCCTTTCCTCGCCAAAGTCCTGAAAAAGGCCATCAATAGCCAACTCACTCAATACCTAGAGAATAACTGCCTGCTCAACACCTCACAATTTGAATTCTGCCTCAACTATAGCACTGAAACCGCCTTGATTGCAGCCACCAATGACATCAGAACCCTCCTCAACTGAGGAGAAATGATGGCTCTGATTCTCCTCGACCTCTCAGAAGACACTGTATCCCATCACACCCTGATCAAGAGGCTACATCACATTGGAAATCAAGGAGACATCCTCAAGTTGATCGCCTCCTTCCTACCGGAAAAAACCCAGAGAGTCTGTCTACCACCATTTCCACTCCAAGCCCAAGGACATCATCTGTGGCATTCCGCAGGGCTCTTCCCTCAGCCCCACTGTCTGGCCAACATCGTCAGAACCCATGGATTAAACATCATATCATACGCAAATGACACCCAGCTCATCCTCTTTCTCTCTGAAGACCCCTCCACCACAAGGGCCAACTTCTGTAGAAGTCTGACAAGCGTCGCCGACTGGATGAAAAACAACTGCCTGAAACTCAACAAGGACAAAACGTAAGCGCTGATTTTCAGCAACAACCCCTCCACAAGTTGTGGTGTCCAACAGAACTAGGACCCTCACTCCCACCAACCGATCATGCTAGAAACCTCAGAATAATACTGGACAGCAAGCTAACCATGAAATCCCAGGTCAACGCAGTATCCTCCACCTGCTTCCTCACACTTCGCATGCTATGGAAAATCAATACTAGACACACCATCACCCAGGCCCTAGTCACCAGCTGTCTAGACTACGGCAAGGCACTCTACGCAGGAATCACCACCCAGCTCCTAAAGAGACTGCAGACCAATCAGAACTCCGAGGCCAGACTCGTCCTCTATCTCCTCAAACAGACCCACATCACCCCTCACCTCAGGAAACTACACTATACAGAAGAGATGCCAATTCAAGATGTTGATCCACTCCTACAAGGACCTGCACAACCAAGGTCCAGCCTATATCAATCGCCAAATAACCTTCCACCAGCCCTCCAGACACCTGCAATCCGTGTCCCTCTCCCTCGCTTACACACCTCGCATTTGCTGAAGCAACAGTGTAGGGCGTTCCTTCTCCTGCCTCATGGCGAAATCCTAGATGGACCTCCCTCTGCCCCTCTGCCCCTCCGAACCTCTACCTCTCTTCTAGAATTCAGGAAGGCACTCAAGACCTGGCTGTTTAACTGATCTGTCCAGTCACTGCCACATCCTCAGCACCTGGATACCCTCCCAAGTGATTAGTGGAGCTTTACAAATCCATTGATTGATTGGTTTATTGAGAGGTCGCAAATTCCAAGCATTGTTGTCTAAAGGAGTGGAGAGAAAAAAACAGTTTCGGAGAGTGCCTGGGGGGAAAGTGGATGATTACGAATTTGGAGATTGGGTTTGTGTGTTAAAATTAAGCAGGGTGAACAAGTGTGAATCCAACAGAAAGAACACCTACAATCGATCCTTTTCTGAAGTGCCCCTACAATCTGGAAGTCCTTACCGCCAGAGATCAGGTGCAACCTTTCCACCTCAATCATAAGGAATTAAGTAAAAATTATACTATCCAATAGATTCCTCTCACACTGAGGTCATACCTCCTTCTCTGCACTCGAATCATCAACATTCCTGTCTAACGCTCTATTTTATCACGCCTTCGTCCACATTACCAAAACTTTCGTGGTTTTCTGTTTTTCTTAACCTCCTAAACCTCGACGACTATCGGAATATGCTCATAGCAGTATTACAAACGACTACGTGGTCCTGTTTGTTTCCTCTTTATTTTTCTATGTAACTTTACCAATGTTATTGATGTACTTTATGTGTATGCGGTATTGCGGTATCATAACTACCTAATAGCTAATATTGTAAAGCGCTCTGTCACCCGAAAGGGTCTTGTTTGCACTATAGGAATCTTGTGAAAAACAATTAATAAAAAAAAATAAAGAAACATCAGTTTACATAATTACTATTCAATAAAAAACAAAATAATTCATTATCAAGTAATACATATTTATTCAATTATTAATTAACTAACTTCCCACCCTTTCTCCCTACAAACCTAGCATCCCACACATAAAGTACAACTGAAAAAAATAAGTATTCCATAATTTACATATTTATAATCAATTAAATAATTAATTACCAATTAATAATTATTTATTGGTTATTTATTGTTTAATTAACTTCCGAGGTTAGACCCCTACAAACCTAGCAGCCCACAAATAAAATATAATTACAATATTTTAAATTCAATTAAATAATTAATTCATGAATAATAATTATTAAATATGAATATATTACCTTCCCACCCTGTATCCCTACAAAGCTAATATTGCACAACTTAAGTATCAGTCAAATAAATCTGTAATCCATATTATACATAATTAAAAAATTATCAAATAATTAAAAAGTATGAATAAAGTATTGATTAATTATTACTTAGTTATTTAGTTAACTTCCTACCCTAGAAGCCTACAAGCTTAGAAGCCCTCAACTTAAATTTAAGTAGAATAAATAGGTATTCAATAATTTACATACTTAAAATCAACTAAATAATTGATTAACAATGAATAATTAATTATTTCCTAATTAGCTTCCCGCCCTATATCCCTACAAACCTAACAGCCCACAAATAACATCTAACGGAAATAAATCAATATTAAATAATCTACATAATAAATATCAATCATATAATTTAATTAAATAGATTAAGTAATTCATAATTACTAATAACAATTATCTTCACACCCAATCCCTCTATAAACCCAACAACCTGCTACAACACTATAGATTACTATAAACATTTTTATAATAAATTCTAAATTACTTACATTTCTTCTCTATATTTAAAAAAATAACCTTTATATAACCAAAAATAACACATAATATTTATATATCGACTAAAACACATTCAAATTATTAAAAAAAGATATCTTAACCAGTATACTACTGAAAATGATATGAACAACATAAATAATTATTAAAACGATACTACTTAGCTCAAAAACAATATTCTTGTCAATGATATTTGTACATCATGGTATTTGTGTATCATAATCTTTATTTTCTTATATTTTTGCCTCCCAATATTTTTAAATCGATATTTTGTTCAAACACCCCGAAAATGTTTATTTACTGAAGAGAATAAATGCGACATTTGCGACAAAGCTGATGGTGGGGGAGAATGGCTGGTCTGTTTTCCGCGAGCCCAATCCATAACAGTATTTTTTCAGCTCTGGGCATGGATCCAAAAAGGCTGAAGGAGAATTCAGGCTTATCCACCTCTTGTGTTAGTGATGAGATTGACCAGCGTGAGTGCTTAGAGTCATATTCTGGCATAGACGAGGACATTGCAATGGTGCAGAAACGTGGCCTATGTGCTGAGATGGGAAGAGGAGGACAGGAAGTCAGCGTTCCAGCTTTTGACGGGTCACTTGGATTGGCTGCTATTGTGATACCAGTTTGATAGACAACCATATATTTATAAAGCAATGCCAAATGGTGGCTCAGTGCAATGCTCAGTTTTTGAGACCTTCAGTTCCTTTTTGGAAGGGTTGGTGAAGACGATATTGGTGTCTGGGAAGGGGCTCCATTGCCTCGATGACTTTAATAAACCAAATTTACAGCCGTGGAAGGATACAGCTCATCCAATCATTGGCAATGTAAAGCTGCAATGCTCGAGGGGTGGATAAACAAGAAAAGGGAGGAAAGTCATTCAATAAGGAACAGAGAATAAGGGATATGCAGGAACGTCAGGGCTGACTGTGAGAAGTTGGCCTGGTATATGCCGTTCACTAATTAAAGTGGACACCTTGCACCAGGGCAAATCGACTCTTATGGTAGATAGGTTTAAGACAACCTTTTAAAGAAAGCTATCCTAGTGGTAGCTGTGGAGAGCAGCCTTCAGGCTAAGTCTCGGAGGAATGTAAAGCAGCTTGTTTTACCATATAATCTCTTGAATCACCAAATGAAAAGACACCACACAGGTATATATATCAAATATATATGTATTTATTTCTAAATAACTCTCTACTAATCTCTTTATGAGATTAGAAGACAAACATATGCACAAATCAACGTTTCACAATAAGTTAAGCACAAAATATGGCTGGGGCCCTATGGGCGTACCAGACCATATACTAAGTAAGAGACTTAGGGACAACGACTTGCAGGGAGACAAGGCCTAGGGCCTTCAGAAGTGCAGGGGCCTCACGAAACCACCCAAGGCAGGTAAGTAAAGGACCCACGGGGGACGCGTGCAGTGTGGATACACAGGCGTGGATCGCCGTTAACTTCAATGGGGCAAGTCGCGGTTGGAAATAAAGAGTTTTAGGATACTTCGGGAGAACCTACAAGCAAGTCACTTACAGGGTAAGTAGTTCTAGGGCCCACACCCACAGGAGCACCGTAGTGCTGGAGTTACCTCACCCAGGGAAGCCGGGTGCATAGGTGTCCTTTGGTGTCGGGTCGCGGCGTCATTTTCAATGGCGAACAAAGAAGACTTGCTGCTTGCGGGAGCTGAAGAAGTGTCCGGTGGAATCCAAGCCTGGATTCTGAAGAAGGATGACCTGAAAGCAGAGGGGACAGTGTTCAAAGTCACTTGGCAGTGACCCGGGGCAAGGAAGATGGATGCCCACCGTCGTCGGTTGATTCAGGTCGGTTGCGGGTGCCTTGACTCTTCCGCCACGTGGTCCAGGAGGTGTCGACGACGACCAGGAGCTGGATTCGGTGGGACCTCGATGTCTGCAGCTGACTGCGGTATCGGCAACTCGATTGGAGCCAACAAGCCTTGGCAGCAGCAAGTCTCGGGGAGATGAAGAAAAGTCGATGGCGCAGACCAGCAAGGTCTGAGGGACTCACCCAGCGAGGGTAAGTCAGGGCAGGCCTGGAGCAACCAGGGGAGCCCTTTGGTTTCTTTAAGAAGTCTTCTGGGGACCCACAAGCCGGCGGGCAAGGGATCGCGAAGACACCTTGGGCAAAATCACTCAACAGGGGCCCACGGTCACTCGGGACGGTGTAGGCCTCTGATCTTCGGAGGGATTCCTGCTAGAGGTCGGGACCACACGTGGTCCAAAGCACAAGTTCGTAGAACGTTGTGAAGGGGTTGCACTCTACAATAGTGCACGGTACCCAGGGGTCGCGGTTCCTCGTTACTCGTGGGGTCCACTTGCCTCAGCTTCGCTGGGGACTCACGATGGCCTTGGAGAAGTCAGGAAATCCACTTCTTGGGCTGTAGGGACTTCGGACTCCGGCGGGAGCGGCATAGTTTGCGACCGTCGTTGTCGTTTTTGGTGCCTGCCAAGCAGGGGAGTCACTCCTTGACTCCAAGGGAGATTCTTCTGTCTTCCAAAGGTAGTGGAACGTCGAAGGGCCAGGATTCTTCTGTAGAGCGTCGTCCAGGGGTTATCTGCTTTGCAATGGCAAGGTTCCCCCTCTTATACTAAAAAGAGGGGATGGACTAGCTCTATGACCCCACCTATGGGAGGGTCAAGGGAGGGGGTGGCTACACCCACTTCCCTTTGTCCAGTTTCGTGCCAGAGCAGGGGCAGGTAGCCCCTGAGCCGGTTTGAACTGGCATATGCACAGAGGAGCCTTCTGCTCCCCAGTGCAGGACTTCAAAGCACTCTAAGAGTGCACCCACCCAGCCCCAATACACTAAACCCTGTCTGGGAGGTGGTTACACCTCCCTGTGACAGGATGCCTATTGTTGGGCTTCCTCCACTGAGAGTTTCGGTCATCAGCAGGAGGGCAGCCCAGTGTCTGTGACTGGTGGCATCCATTTTGTGATGCCAGGGCTCTTTAGGATTCTACCGCGTTTCCACAGCAGGTACATGTCTTATCCCTCTAGAAGGGTGGAATGCTACCCCCGCCGCCAGGATTGGCGGGGGGTAGAATTCCAAGATGTTTGACACCAAACACGACATGTTTTGATGCAGCCATTCCAAAGTTAGCATTTTACCGCGAGGATATAATGCACTTAAGAGTATATGGTTTAACCGCATCCACAAACAGCACCAGAGAATAGACTCTGAGAGCTGCAGAGGGGCCCTGCTCAGGCAGAGGCACCCCCTCACATAGAAGCCAAGCACCCTGCCCTCAGGATTGATAGGGCCTGCCTTAGGGGTGACTGATAGGTTTATATGTGTGTGCAGGAGAGATATAGGAAACCTATATCTCAGTGAGGGGTGCTAGCACCACCTCACCCAGGCTGCAGTAGCAGGCCTGTGGTGTCAGATTTAGTCTGCTTCCCAGGGGTGGCATAATACATGCTGCAGCCCCTGGTAGGCCTGTGAAGTACCTATGCCCTTGGTACCTAAGGTACCATATACTAGGGACTCTTAAGGCACCACAGTATCCAATCACTAGTACACCTAGAGTGCACTCAATGTCGTTTAGAGAGAGCAGATAGACTGGGGCCCTGAATAGCAGGGTCCCAGTCCAACTAAGTCATAAACCAGCAAAACACCAGGAAAAAAGTGGGGGCAACCATATAGTCAGATTCCACCTTCCTACATAACCCCCCCCCAAACGAAAGGAGATAAGGCTAACCTTGACCAGTTGAGCCTTTATTGATTAAGTGGTCATATAAGGAAGCACCTGCACTAGCATGGTTGCCCCCTGTCTTATGGTCCACTAAGCAATCCCTCACCCTAAGGGTATGAGAGGGTCTCCACCATGGGGAATCACTACCTCTGGTGTGCTTTGGTAAAGTACAAGGCTGGTGGGGTGTCTGAGTAGGGAAGTGAGGCCCTAGGAAGGTTGGCCTCAGCTTCCTCAGATCACTGGTCACCATGTATGCCTGTCTTTCCATGACTGAGTTGCACTTTGCTCTAAGGGTCAACCTTTGACTGCCTACAGCTGGGGGTTGGGTCCCTTTGGATGGAACACTGGAGGGACATGGCATGTTTGGAACCTTTTGGTCCCAGGTTTGCCCTTGCCTAACAGAGTCCTTCTGGGGAGGTCCCTACATAAAGGTATGGGGGATCCCTCAGTGGGTTGAGGAATTTTCACCTGGCTAGGGCTACTAGACTGGGTGCCCCTAATCTGCTGATGGGGGTTCCTCTGGACAGGGGGCTCTGGGGGTCCACTGACCTCCCTGACCTCTGCAGCCCTGGGCTGACTGAGGCAGGGTAGAGAGGGGCAGTTTACCTGCTCCAGACTGGGTACCACCTTGGAAGGGTCCTCTGCCATCAGGGGTGGGGCTAGGCCAGGCCTGACTACCTCTGTGGCAGTTCCTTCACTAGGGGGAGGGTCAGTTCCCTGAGGAGGCTGACCCTTACCTACTGTCTGGAGGGAGGAAGACTTTTCTTCAACCCTTGTGCTCTCTTCTGGGGGAGAGTGGGCCATTCTTCCAGGCTCCATCTCTCCAAAATCTTGGGCTGGGGCTGTGGCCATCACAGCCCCACTAACCTTTACAGGGACACCCAACATCCTCAGATGGGTTTGGTGTTCAATTTCAGCCCAGGCTGAAATTTCCAGATCATTGCCCATCAGGCAATCTACAGGTAAGGTTGGGGACACTGCCACTCTTTTTGGGCCTGTGACCCCCTCCCAGCTGAGATTGACTATGGCCATGGGGTGCTCTGTTCTGACACCATCAATGTTGGTCACCTGGTATTTAAACTCAGGTAAAAGCTGGTGAGTGGGGACTAGTTTCCCTGCCACCATGGTGACACTAGCCCCTGTGTCCCTAAATGCCACAGCTTTCTGACCATTAATTATTGGCTCCAGTCTGTACCTGCCCAATGCTGTGGGACCCACGGTAAAGGTGGCAAATCCTATACCACCATCAGAATCTGAGGAGTCTGTTGAGGGGGTCCTGTCTGAACTAGGGCCCACCTCTGTTCCTCTTGCAAAAGCACCTAACTTTTTGGGTGCACTACTCCCAACTGGAGGATTACTACTGGTAGTACCAGGAGGGGTGGAAGTAGTTGTTGGAGGAACATTTTCTTTATTGCCAATCCTGGGACAACTGGGATAAGATTTCCAGTGCCCAGGCTTTTTACAGACATGGCAATAGGGTTTCTTTTCAGGAGAGGAAGGAGTTTGGGACCCACCCCCAGAAGAGGACTTTTGGGGCCCTGTAGTGGACTTATCCTTAGATTTATCCCCACCTTTCTCTTGGGACTTGGTAGAATCTTTCTTGTGGTCACCACCCTGATTCTTAGGCCTTACTCTGGTTCTGACCCATTTGTCTGCCTTCTTTCCCAATTCTTGGGGAGAGGTCAGATCAGAGTCCACCAGGTACTGGTGTTAAAGCTGGTTTTGACAATTATTAAGGATCTGTTCTCTCATCATTAGATTATAAAATCCTTTGAAATCAGTAACCCTACTGCCAACCAGCCAACCCTCCAGAGCCTTGGATGCACAATCTACAAAGTCAGTCCAGTCCTGAGTCTGTGCCTTCTGGGTATCTCTGAACTTCAACCTGTACTCTTCAGTGGTTAAGCCAAACCCATCTATCATTGCACTCTTCAGGACTTCATAATCATCAGCATCCTCTTCTCTAACAGTGAGGAGCTTGTCTCTACCTTTATCTGAAAAGGAGAGCCACAAGATTGCTGCCCACTGCTTTTGGGGGACCTGCTGTACTCTACAGGCCCTCTCCATAGCAGTTATCCACTTGTGGATATCATCCCCACTCTGGTAGGGAGGAACAACCTTGCTCAGGTTCCTATGGTCAGGAATATATTCTCTGCCTCTAGGGACACTGTTGCTGCCACCAGGGGGTTCTAACCCCTCTTTTCTAGAAGCTCTCTGGATCTCCAGGGCTTCCCTATCCAGTGCCAACTGCTTGGTTCTGAGGGCCACTTTGGCTTCCTCATACTGGAGCAGTTTGCACCTTCTCTCAGAGGAGGTCTCTCTTAAGGAAAAGTATGAGCTCCTCTGCTGGACAAATTCTCTGCCAGAGTGATAAGAGTGGTCAGATTCCCTGGAAGGGGATCTGTGCCTCTCCTCCTCTCTGTCAGTTCTCTTAGGGAGAATTCCTCTGTCCTTTTCAGGCCCCTTGAAGCCTGGCCCTTCAATCACAGAGTCTTGGTCATTCTGATTTTCATCATCTGACCCAGATACTATGACTGACTCACCCACTGATTCAAACCCTTTAGCTCCTAGAGCCAATCTAAGGTCATCTGCTGTCAGCAGATCTATCAGGTGTAGTGTTGAGGGACTCTGTCCTAGCCTCAGGTGTCTGTCAACACACATGGCTCTCAAGTCAGAGAAAGCCATGTCCTTATACTGAGGCTGAGTGGATCCACTGGGTCCACCCCTTAAGGACATTCTAGTGTTTGTGCAGTGTTGTACTACCTACACTAGTTTGTGGCCTACTGATCCTAGCTTGAGCTGTGGAAAGGGTGTGCTATCCCTTGGCACACAGCTCTAAGTTCAGTAGAACTTATTGATACTAAGCTTGACTTTATATGTACCTTGAGTACCTATAATGGTTTTCAGTTAGTAATTCAAATAGAGATTTTCTGGTAAAACAATGGCAAGCTGGAATCCCACACGCTGCCCACCAATGTGAGAAGTTGGCCTGGTATATGCCGTTCACTAATTAAAGTGGACACCTTGCACCAGGGCAAATCGACTCTTATGGTAGATAGGTTTAAGACAACCTTTTAAAGAAAGCTATCCTAGTGGTAGCTGTGGAGAGCAGCCTTCAGGCTAAGTCTCGGAGGAATGTAAAGCAGCTTGTTTTACCATATAATCTCTTGAATCACCAAATGAAAAGACACCACACAGGTATATATATCAAATATATATGTATTTATTTCTAAATAACTCTCTACTAATCTCTTTATGAGATTAGAAGACAAACATATGCACAAATCAACGTTTCACAATAAGTTAAGCACAAAATATGGCTGGGGCCCTAGGGGCGTACCAGACCATATACTAAGTGGCACCAGAGTGGAGAGAGAGAAGCTGTCACAACAGCCTCCGGGGGGGGGAAGTAGGGAAATGTGTGAATGAGCCGCCCGTGCCCTGACACCTTACAGCATATATTATAAAAACTGGAAGTGCTGTGCTCTAGAAATCAAACGAGCGCACTATAGGCTTACCAGAGGAGCAATTTTAACGCCGTGCACAGTGATAAGATCAGTGCCCAGTATCGGCCCGTGCCATGGGGCGGTGGGGCGGGGCGGGGAGGAGCATGGTGGGAGGTAGTAAACTACGGCATACGACCGAACAGAGGTAAGTAAACAAATAAATAAATAAAACGAATTTCGTTGCGCGCGCTGCATCGCATTTGGCAATGCAGCGCGTGCAAAGAAATTTGTTTTATTTATTTATTTGTTTACTTACCTCTGTTCGGTCGTATGCCGTAGTTTACTACCCCCCACCATGCTACTCCCCCGCCCCGCCCCACGGCACTCCCTCCATGAGTCGCTACTGTCAGTGCCTGCCATTTTATTCTAACTATAGCCGCCCGCTGGTAACAAGTGGTGCCGCAACGTCATGAACGTGGTCATTAATCATGCTGCGGCGCATGTCCGGTGAATTTCTGTCACATTGTAGCAGCAGGCTCGCCCTCAAGACTGCCGGAATCAGCGTGCAGAGCGCACTGCCACTCCAGAGAGAGTGACCAGCTTTAGTTTCATTAGTTACTAAGGTGCATGGTTACTTAGCGCCGCTGACGAGGCGCTATTATGCGTGACTTTGCATTTCAGTGGGGTGATGCGGACCACCACACTGAAATGCGTTAGTCTAACGCATGATGCGTGATACTTGGCAGGGCTGCCACTTTGGAATAATGGCGGCTTATTGCATGCAGCTCCTTGCAGCGCCTCTTTCACGGGGGTTAGACCTTATCTGGTTATGTGTTCCCTACCTGCATTAATGATCCATGACTAATAATGTAAGTAAACAACTACAGAAAAAAAATGAATAAAGTAGACTTTGTTTTCAGTCCCATTTACTTCCACATCCAGGCATTTGCAGACTTTTAAAAGAAAGAACAATTAATAGCGAGTATTTTTCTTTTAGAAAGGTGGCATCCCTAACTGTGACACTCCCATAAGGCAGATCCCTCAGCCATGCTTTAGAGACCCTTCACCTGCCTTCAGACTCTCAAACACCCCCTAACTTGCCTCAGACACCATGGAGGAGCTCCAAGAGATCCTCAACATATTCTTCTAGGCCTTGAACCTGAGACATAGTCCCATTTGTTAATCGGGTACATCTGTCAGGATATGAAGGTGACGTCACCCACCTATCAAGGACAGATCCAGCGGGGGCGATGTGATGATTCAACAATTCCCCCTAATGCTACTCACAGAGAGCTATGACGTACACCGCTCTGCACAGAAGCACCCTTGGGAAAAGGGAAGTGGATAAAACAAGAAAAGAAGGCAGCAGTCCGCCACCACCGAACCTCTTCGATCCTCTCTTTAAACTAAAGAAACTCCTCTCTCTAAACATGGAACTGGAGCTGGAAGCCTGTAAACGAAAAAAGACAGTAAGAGAGAGTACATGCACAACATCCACTCAAACTTTCCTATAGAGATAAAGAAATATACATTGTACTCACTAGCTGCCCACCCATGTACTCCGGGGAGAGAGTAAGTCCTCACAACACAAGGAGCGGAAGTCCACCAATAGCCTCCAAGATAGAGACCGCGTGTCCGACTCAAATAAGTTCCAAACAAAAGTTAATGCACCAGGAGACCTCGCTGGGTCTGTCTGGAGCAATCAGTACACAATCCGTACGGGGCGAAAGGAGTTCCATGTAACAGGTAGAAGCGAAAAGGAAAAATCAAGAAAAATACCTTCTGAGGCCCCTGCCTCTGATGAAACACGAGGCGACCCTAGAAACTGGTATGTGTGCCCCCACCCGCTCTCAAACCTCAGAGCGAGAGAGGCACTGGCTGTGGCTGAAAGAATGTTAGCAGCCGTCTTCTCCGCAACCTCTCCAGGAACAAGCGGAAGACGCTGCAGGCACGAGCGTTCGGTCCAGAACGCGGAAATCCTAGTGAAGCTGCCCACACTCCCGATTCACTGCGTACCCACACTCGAGCCACACACAACGGGAGTCCTTGCGGGCAAGAACGTAGTCGCCAGATTCTGCCGTACTAGAAAGGCTCTAACGTTCGGTCCTGAACGAGCCTTCTCAGCAAAATCTTCGGATACAAGCAGAAGGAGGCAGACACACTTGATGCACTTAAGAGAGATTGCCAAGCACTGGCCTGTTCAAAGGGAGGGGCCTTTATAGTCCTGTTCCTCCCTTTCACCCCGGCATTGTGGGACCTGTAGTTCCTCCCTCACTTAAGGCATTCATTTGTTCCCATGAGGCACAGGGTCAAGACTGATTTGCATACTGCTGTGTCTGAACTGGGGTGGCAAAGTGAGCTAAAGAATGATGATGGATTCAACCCAGATCTGTGACTGGGGGTGAGTGTTTGAAAAGTTTCAACACTCCGTCCATCATCTCCTTGTGTTTGCTTTGTTCGCCGTAAGTTGGCAGGGTATGCCCAGACGTGGGTCCCTTGCTCACTTTGCCACTGGATTCAAGCTAGCCTGGCTGATGAGGGCTGTTAGCCTGAAACCGGTCCCAGGATGCTTGATTCCGGTCCAGGGAAGACATGGCTTGGCAGTTCGGTCTGGACTGTTCCCATGAGGCACAGGGTCAAGACTGATTTGCATATAGCTGTGTCTGAACTGAGGTGGCAAAATGAGCTAAAGAATGATGATGGATTCAACCCAGATCTGTGACTGGGGATGAGTGTTTGAAAAGTTTCAGCACTCCGTCCATCATCTCCTTGTGTTTGCTTTTTTCGCCCTAAGTTGGCAGGGTATGCCCAGATGTGGGTCCCTTGCTCACTTTGCCACTGGATTCAAGCTAGCCTGGCTGATGAGGGCTGTTAGCCCAAAACCGGTCCAGGATGCTTGATTCCGGTCCAGGAAAGACATGGCTTGGCAGTTCGGTCTGGACTGTTCCCATGAGGCACAGGGTCAAGACTGATTTGCATATAGCTGTGTCTGAACTGAGGTGGCAAAATGAGCTAAAGAATGATGATGGATTCAACCCAGATCTGTGACTGGGGATGAGTGTTTGAAAAGTTTCAACACTCCGTCCATCATCTCCTTGTGTTTGCTTTGTTCGCCCTAAGTTGGCAGGGTATGCCCAGATGTGGGTCCCTTGCTCACTTTGCCACTGGATTCAAGCTAGCCTGGCTGATGAGGGCTGTTAGCCCGAAACCGGACCCAGGATGCTTGATTCCGGTCCAGGGAAGACATGGCTTGGCAGTTCGGTCTGGACTGTTCCCATGAGGCACAGGGTCAAGACTGATTTGCATATAGCTGTGTCTGAACTGAGGTGGCAAAATGAGCTAAAGAATGATGATGGATTCAACCCAGATCTGTGACTGGGGATGAGTGTTTGAAAAGTTTCAGCACTCCGTCCATCATCTCCTTGTGTTTGCTTTGTTCGCCCTAAGTTGGCAGGGTATGCCCAGACGTGGGTCCCTTGCTCACATTGCCACTGGATTCAAGCTAGCCTGGCTGATGAGGGCTGTTAGCCTGAAACCGGTCCCAGGATGCTTGATTCCGGTCCAGGGAAGACATGGCTTGGCAGTTCGGTCTGGACTGTTCCCATGAGGCACAGGGTCAAGACTGATTTGCATATAGCTCTGTCTGAACTGGGGTGGCAAAGTGAGATAAAGAATGATGATGGATTCAACCCAGATCTGTGACTGGGGGTGAGTGTTTGAAAAGTTTCAGCACTCCGTCCATCATCTCCTTGTGTTTGCTTTGTTCGCCCTAAGTTGGCAGGGTATGCCCAGACGTGGGTCCCTTGCTCACTTTGCCACTGGATTCAAGCTAGCCTGGCTGATGAGGGCTGTTAGCCCGAAACCGGTCCCAGGATGCTTGATTCCGGTCCAGGGAAGACATGGCTTGGCAGTTCGGTCTGGACTGTTCCCATGAGGCACAGGGTCAAGACTGATTTGCATATAGCTGTGTCTGAACTGAGGTGGCAAAATGAGCTAAAGAATGATGATGGATTCAACCCAGATCTGTGACTGGGGATGAGTGTTTGAAAAGTTTCAGCACTCCGTCCATCATCTCCTTGTGTTTGCTTTGTTCGCCCTAAGTTGGCAGGGTATGCCCAGACGTGGGTCCCTTGCTCACATTGCCACTGGATTCAAGCTAGCCTGGCTGATGAGGGCTGTTAGCCTGAAACCGGTCCCAGGATGCTTGATTCCGGTCCAGGGAAGACATGGCTTGGCAGTTCGGTCTGGACTGTTCCCATGAGGCACAGGGTCAAGACTGATTTGCATATAGCTCTGTCTGAACTGGGGTGGCAAAGTGAGATAAAGAATGATGATGGATTCAACCCAGATCTGTGACTGGGGGTGAGTGTTTGAAAAGTTTCAGCACTCCGTCCATCATCTCCTTGTGTTTGCTTTGTTCGCCCTAAGTTGGCAGGGTATGCCCAGACGTGGGTCCCTTGCTCACTTTGCCACTGGATTCAAGCTAGCCTGGCTGATGAGGGCTGTTAGCCCGAAACCGGTCCCAGGATGCTTGATTCCGGTCCAGGGAAGACATGGCTTGGCAGTTCGGTCTGGACTGTTCCCATGAGGCACAGGGTCAAGACTGATTTGCATATAGCTGTGTCTGAACTGGGGTGGCAAAGTGAGCTAAAGCATGATGATGGATTCAACCCAGATCTGTGACTGGGGGTGAGTGTTTGAAAAGTTTCAGCACTCTGTCCATCATCTCCTTGTGTTTGATTCATTCCGGGCAACCATAACAACATCAGACAGTGGATACCCTCACTGTCCCTGACAGCGTCCACATGAAAGTTTTAAAAACCACTAACTGGCCCTCAGAGATCTCCAGTATGCTGTCAGCCAGCCCCATTGATACATCCAGAATGTCCTTAAACACACTCAATTGTTCCTCAGCCCGCCCCCCCAGTACCATCATATGATATATAAACAACCCAGCTATGCTTTTAAAGAGCCTTGGTGTGCACCTCCAGCATGCCCTCAGAATGTATGAACATGCTCTTATGGGCTCTAAGACTGCCCTCTACCTCCAGCTGTTACTTAAACATTCCAGTTGGCCCTTGAGTACTGTTGGTGAGTCCTCAGAGACCTCCACCATGCCCTCAAGAATCTGAGATAACCTTTAGTCTCCCCCTGCTGTTCCTAACACTTCCTCTACCTCCAATTTAAGGCCACCATTATGTCCCCTTCTCACACTAAGCCAGATCTCAGAGCCCACCAGGCAGACACAGCTAGGTGGCCTTCAGGGGGCATCATTTAGGCTTTAGCCACCCAAATTTCTTCCTTTAAAGCCATCACCTAGCTTTCATACTCCCTCAGGGGTCCAGTCTTCAACTGCCAAAAACGTCCTGGTCTCCAGTGAGTGTATAATTAAGCTGCCCCCTAGCTTCCTTAGATACTGCACTGCTTGCAAAAGTCATAATAGCTACAATACTGAATCAGGTATTTGTGGTATTTCTAAAAGCGCATTAGACCAAACAGTATCAACGCGCTATACATGAGGAGGGACAGACAGAACAATGGATCACAACAACAGGCAAATCACCTACACAGTCCCCAGTGATCTATTCCGCAAACAACCAGGTTTTAATTCGCTTTCGAAAGCTCAAATGAGAGCTCTGACTACTGATAAATTCAGGAAGAGAATTTCACAGCTTAGCAGCTGCTACAGTAGAGGTGCATTCACTCCACTTATCTTTCTTGCAGTGTGGAACCTCTACCTTCTACTGTTTTGCAGATCTCAGTGATCTCCTGGGAACATACAAATTTAGGGTGGTCTTCAAATTATTCAAACCCATCGAATGAAGGGCTTTGTGCTTTAAATGCCACTCATTTCTTTATTGGCAGCCAATGCAGGAATCTCAATCCTTCTCTGACCGAGGCATGTTTGGGTATTCCCAGGACCAGGCGAGCTGCTGCATTCTGGATGCCTTGGAGCTCATTCAAAGAAAATTGATTGATGTTTAAGCATAGGGAATTTCAAAATGCGAGATGATGAGTGCGATGATCACTGGTTAAACTAGCCTAAAGAAAAAAGTGATTTAGATACTGGGATGGGTTGAGTACATTAGAAGTGTTGAAGCTCTAATTAACTTATTACCAGGCTCGAATTGCAAGATCAGGACTGCCTAAGTCTTAGTAAGACCCCCTGAGAGTCTTCGCAAGACTAGTCGAACACTAATAAACACAAGACTGCGTGAGACAGGACTCTATGCTAAAATTCCAGGATTTATTGAAAATCTCATAATTACAGAATGTAAAACGCAAATAGTTAGTTAATTATGAATTAGCTCAATCAAAATAGTCAGTCATAATCTGCCTAACAGAAGCCAATAGCTATAACCAATTATAAAGCAAAAGAAAGACTGACATAGTGTCTGCTCCCAAAGAAGTAAGCCAAAAGACTGGCTAATCTCCAACATACATAAGTTTATATAAGGTTACAGGGTGCAGAAGCTTAGGACATTTTTTTTTTTGTGGCATGACAGGCTAGCAGTGTTACAAGACACCTATTTCCTACTACGTCTTATTGGCTAAAGTGTATATAACTAATTAAAAACATGAATTGTTATTTTTAAATAATGCAGAAATCCAACAGTCCAGCTTATGACTAGAATTTCACAAAGCCTCAGCAGGAAACAATCAAAAGTTAAAGACTAAAGGAACACCGTGAACATTGCTTCCTCGACAATTCATAAAAAAATACATTGCAGACACCACTGTTGCACCTTTTTTTGCAATGAGTTAACTGAAATGGAAAAAAAAACACAAGCATACAAAGAATGAAAGGCTTTGTTCATGTGACAATTGGACACTATTGTTCTGCAAATGAAAACAGTGGTCAACAAGAGCTAATGGAGGCCTACTCACACTAACTGAACCACATTCACTATTTCTAATTAGTAACTTTTCTACAGCTCCCCCTTCACACTTTTGATCAAAGCAATTATAACCCTACACTACTATAGCATCTCCTCCATCATTGGTTTGTCAACTTTATCTTTAAAGACTTCAGTAAATCATATGCATTTGTTTTCCTCTCATCAAGCATAATTTCCTCCCTCTTCCTTCTAATTGTTGACACCTTCTCTCTTCTGCAGTTGTAAGCTAAACGTCTAATGCAAATAGCTTCTACAGCCTTACAAATTAGTAGAGCACCCATTATAGTTGATATCATATTTAGTAATATAGCCATTATCTTTATTAGTGAGTCTCTATTGAATTCACTAAACTATGTACCAGTCTGCTCCCACACACTAGGCTCTTTCATAGGATGATTCTCATTCATAATGTTGATTAGGGTATTAATATCTTTATTATCCTTTTCATTAATATCTGGAATATATGTGCAGCAATAATGCACCTTAATTAAAAAACACACATCAACATCTTTCTCCAAAAGCATATCGATGTTATGTTATGTTATTGTATGTTAAGCAGATTTCACCATCACCTGGGATGGTATCCTGGTTTCTGAGCAGGTATGAGTCATTCCATGCTTTAGGAGCAATGTAGGAGAAGATTCAACCGGCGGATCTGGATTCCATACTTATGGGATATGGGCGATTTCAGTCATGCAGGTAATGAACTTGCTCCAGGTACTGGGCATATTGTCAGTGAATGAGAGAATGAGTTGCATGTTGTCAGAGTAGGAAGGGACGTTGATGTCATAAGAGCGTATGATGCTGGCTAGAGGGATCATGTATACGTTGAAGGGGGTCAGCTCAGGGAGGATCCTTGGGGAACTACATAGATGAGATCACGGGGGTGTTGAAAACTGGCATAAAGATAAAACTTCAAAAATAAACTTTTCAAAATAGAAATGTGGGCACTAAACAGCAAGCAGGTGATAAGTGTGGGCACAAAACTTCCCAAAATGTTAAATTGCTACATGATCTTAACCAACGAATGTGACAATTTTGCTTGTGGGTAGTTAAAGAAATATGGGCAAATGATAAAGAGAATTAATCCGGGCAAGGGTTGAAGTCCACTCAAAACTATGCAGGAATAAAACATATTCATTAAAATCAATTCAGTCTATTCAAAAATAAAAATCTACAGTGCAGAGTTCACTCCTTAACAGGAAGTTATTTAGTATCAGTTGTTTCATTTCTCAGCTCATGTGACACTTTAAGGAGGAACTTCTAGCAAAAAATGTTAATTTATCAAGTCAATGGCTTCTTCTTATGACACAATCTTTATCAACTATGCCCATTCACAAGATGTGTATTTTTTGTTGTCACTGCTATTCTTGATGATCTTCTGATTACTGGTTCACCAGTATCTTTGTCAATCACCTATGTTACTGCTTCAGCTTAACTTCCCATCTCTTTTTTCAGACCATCTTTGCTTTGCAACTCTCATCTTTCCTCTGTCAAACTTCCAGGCCATTCCGCTTGAACGTGGGGTTTTCAGAGTTTGGTATTCTTCTTTTTGATTTTGAAGTTTGATTTTTTCAAATTTGATGATCTCTACTTTTTTGTTTTTCTTCTTGAACTCTTTGCTCTCCCCCTTTGGATACATGTCAAACTTAAGATTGACTCAGTGAATGAACAGTTTGTGTTACTGTTTCTTCATCAGCAGTACACACATTTTGTGTGAGATATGTGGATGTCATATGGCTAACCTTCACATTTCAGTGCAGTGTTCATTACCAGTATTACTTGATATGGTCCACTCCATTTAGCTTCCACACAAATTTTTCTCACATATTTCTTCACCAGGACCCAGTTCCCAGGCTTTAGGTCATGGCAGAGTTCAGTGCTTGTCGAAGGTGTTGCAAACTTCACCTGGTGAGAGATAGAGGATGCATACCGTATCAGTCACACATTTGCAGTAATCCAGAACCAAGTCATCAGTATTATTCACAAAACAAGCAGATGATGGAATGGCACAAATCCCAGTGGCCTTCCCTATGAGAACTTCATGTACGCTCAAACCTTCTTCATGTTTGGAGTGCTTCTCATGCTAGGCAAGGCTAAAGGAAGAGCATCTGGTTATTTCAATGACATTGAGGAACACACTTTGGCTAGTTTTACTTTCATTGTACCTTTGGCCTTCTCTTGGTGCTTCTGTGTGATATTTACAATAAAACTTCTGCTTTGTGTTATATGCTATACATAAAAATCGCATTATTTCATTTTTAAAGTGTGTACCCTTGTCTGTCTCTATTGAAGTTGGCAAACCACATCCTCGGACCAATTACCTCAGCACCAATGCCACCACTATCACAGCATCACACCTGCCTGTTAGAAACTCCTCGATCCATTTAGAAAACAGACAATCATAGACTTCAGACTATTGTACAGTGGGATTTTTACAAAATCCACCTGCAGCCATGTGAAAGGACCTTTAGATTTCCCAACGTGACTCATGGTCATCCTTGTTCCTTTCCTTATAATAACCTTCTGACATATGATAACTCAGATTGTCTGCAATCTTTCAGAAATAAAGATTAAACCAGTATTTTCTGAATGTGTCTCACATCTCATCCCACGTGTAGGCCCGTGTATGTATCTTGCTATCTGTAATAGCAGTCAGTCTGGCAAAGCAAACTGCTCATCTGTTTAGCTACATACTTGTTTTTCCCATCTTTTTCTTTCATCATCTGATACCTCACTGGGTAGATTCCTGGACAAGTCCACACCCTGAATTGTCATAGTAAGAAATGCATTTACAGTTTCAATGTCTGAAATTTCTGTTTTTGAATCTTCATCTGAAATTGGCAATGTGGTAGATATAGCAGCACAGTATTTTGCAGTCTCATCGGAAAACTGATCACCCAATGTAAGCACGTCACTGCCACTCTTATGTGCAGCACTTTTCACAACAACAACCTTTTTTGGCAAACCATTCAGCAAATCCTAGGTGCATTGGCTATTCTTAATTGGGGTGCCAGCGGACGTCATGAGCTTTAGTTGAGACCACAACGGTCCAAATCATGGACCACTTCAAAACCATGTGGACTGTCCGTGTGAATTGTAACATTCAATTAGTTGTTTAGGCATGCTTTTGTTATCACAATCACTTCATCTACCTGTGCTGAAGTTACAGTACACAAGTAGGAAGCTTCCACAATGTATGTCAATGTGTATCGTACATATGCTGCGTGAAGAGTTCCATAACGACCTCTCAAGCACGAGCCTTCCACAAATAAAATAAAATCAGCCAACTGGTGCATCTTTAATGTCTGGACTTGGCTTGGTACATAATTCTATTGCAGCAAACCAGTTATGGCCACTGTTATTTCTTCATTGTCTTTCTCATCTTTGCAAACTGACAATAATGAAGCAGGATTGATTGCACCAGGATATGTTCTCTGCAGCTAGAATTATTTGTTCATAATATGAGTACAAGAACAGATGGCTAGTTCTTTGGAGTCCAATATCTCCTTCAAAGAGAAGACGTAGTTCACCTGTGGTTACTGCACACTTTCTGTTTTTTAGAGTGCCTGCAGGATGAATCTACATCATATCTGGCTGACTGTGATATATTTAACAACTGCATATATTTTTTCCATGGTGTAACCCATCTTTTTTGTCTTTGACAGAGACTGAAGAATACTAAGCAACCTATCCATGGACAGAAAGCATCAATAAGTGTCCATCAACTCAAGTATTGGACTTCTACCTTGTACCTTCAACAAGTGCATGTTTTCATTGAGACTCTGCATTTCATTCTTGCTTTGCTCAGATGGTATCACTGGTCTTGCTCCATCTTTGCATTTCATAATGATTATCACATGTTCCTGTAAACGGTTTGTTCAGATATATCTTTTTCGTTGGGATTGTTATAAAATGTGACACAATTGAGACAATCTTACAGAAAACTATACATGGTGCTTACCTGGTGCAGTTACCAGCTGTAGAACTGATTTTCTCCTACACTGCAGAGACTGCAGCATGAAGTAGATATTTTTGAATTGAGACTCTGAGGAGTTCAGTGAAAGAAATGGACTGACTCAGTAAGAAAAGGTACCTTGTTGACTGCTGTTTGTGAAAACCAGGAGTATGACCTGTGCAAAACTGCCAGGACTGGCCTGGTCAAGGGTGCAAGTGGTGATGGGGGCTTAGAGGGCACATTCCAGGGCTCTACAGAGATGCTAATAACACCTTTTTAGAGAATCCTCTCCACTTGCTCCATGGCCCATCGCGTACCCAAACACATACTATGTGAGCACCTGCAGGGCACTGGCACTGAAACTCTCCCAGCCAATCTTCCAACTGCTTCAATCATATAGTGGGGATGCGCTCCACTGCGTCCCCACCCAGGAGCACTGCTGCTCCATGGTTTGTCTACTCTGGACTCAGTGGGAGCCCACGAATGCTGCTTCACTCCAGCGTTCTTCCACACTGTGGGGTCATGGATAAAGCTGAAGTCCTCTCATGCTGTTTTCAATGGGGCTGAAACAACAGATACTGGAAGGCAGGCAATTAAAGGGTGCCTCTTGACCACCAGAGAACCATAAAGCACTATATATCACACATCAAGTTTCCCTGTAGGCAATATCCATCTTTAAAGGACTATACTGCCCCTGAAGAAAAACATCATGGGCCTCGCTTGAAGCCTTACGAGATCAAGAACAAACACTTTGGATTAGGTTCTCCAAATGTCCCACTTGCTACTGCGCTCGGACTATGCTTCTCTGTTAACCAGTGGCTGAGAGGGTAAGCATTTTATCAAGGTTGTAGTCTGGAATATTGAGTAGGGAATATCGCTGTACCATAGCATTGTAGCCATAATATCGAGGATAAAAATATTGATTGGTAAGTGCATATAGGGAAGTATGGATTTATTAGTCTTAATTCTACATCTGTCTACCTAAAGATGTATATAAAAGTACATAGGTGTTGAGTCTGATACAGGAATTCTATACATACCTACCTGTCGATCTTTTTGTCCCAGATATTATGGCTACAATCCAGTTGTAACAGTAATGCCTACTCGATATGCAGGACTCGCACCATTTACTTTTCACACCACTGGTTTGTCACAGTACGTCTCATCGATAGAATCCAAACATCAGTTTTGTCTTTCTCATGCTGAGAAGGAGGAGTTTCACTTGCTTCTCCGTCATATGGCTTAACAGTAATCATGTTACATGATTGCGTCCATTTAGGAACAGATATGAAGATGAATCAAGGGAGATTAGGCGTGAGCAAGCTAAGACTAAGCGAATCGCGAGCCATTGGAACAAGAGTGTTACAATGTAGAAGATATTTGCATCTAAAATTTAAATGACTGATGGCAATCCCAGAATCCTCCAAACAGCCACTACTATCCTAGCACTATCCTAGTGTGTCGTCCTTCGTTGGTTACTCCACCTCTCAGTCCCAGGGCTTATCATACAGAACACGTCTATGCAGCCATATGGCACCAACTCTATCACACACGTATACGTCTGTGCCCAGTGGAGTGTACTGTAGACACTGAGCCTGCAAGGTCTTGTCACCTTATCAAATTATCTTTGATACTAAGGGGTCAGTGCTCTAAGCACCCACATTTCTCTCAGTGAGAGGCCAGCAATCCTGCATTGCCACCTCAATTATAATGTGCAGGCGCCAAAAGATTCTTTACCCTACAAACTAAGGACCTGGTTTAGAGTTTAGAGGATGGGTACTCAGTTACAAAAGGGATAGATATCCTGTTCACCTCAATACAAGTGCATTAAACCCTAATGCATTTATAATGAGGTGGACGGGATATCCGTCACATTCATGATGTAATACCCATCCACCGAATTCTAAATCAGACCCTACATTTGAAAAAATGACAGAAACGACTTAAGAATATCTTTTATGAGGTCATACGCAGAGAAGCTCATTGCAGATGTATCTACTAAACCGCAAACAAAAATAGTCAAGATTGACCCCCTATTCTTCACAACAGTTTTACACAACACCTTGCATTACAAACTCATTTGCAACAAGCTCAATACCACCTTTTGCATCATTCCCAGTTAGGACACCATCATGATAGAAGCAGGCGGTAGGACCATCTGGCCTTCAAAGAGATGATCTGGAGCCTTAAAAATGCTAAACCAAGTATGATTGGGTCCATAGCTTTGTTGACCCATCCCATTGAGCCACCTCCTAGGTCACTATTCCTTCCCATAACCATTATTCATTGTCCATATCATTCACACTACCTCCAGCCCATGAACATCCCTCTGTGACTCTCCACCAACCAGCTTTCCTTTAATCTGCATTGCTACCCCGTACCCTCTCTAGTCCATCCAGATTTCCTCACCGCCTCCATTAACCCACCATAGTCCCCCTCTGATCAACACAATCCAAGCCCTAACCCTTATCTACAGCCTAATGAACACCCAATAAACCATACTCTACACAGCCATGACCTTCTTTCTGAATCCAATTGTCACAGTCTGGTAAAAACAATCAATCAATCAATCAGGGGTTTGTTAAAGCGCGACTACTCACCCGTAAGGGTCTCAAGGCGCTAGGGGGCGGGGGGTGCAGGTTCCATCCATCAAGGAGGGGGTCTGTCGAAGAGCCAGGTTTTGAGGTTTCTTGCGAAGATGGGGAGCGATGTTGTCTGTCTGAGGTGGAGCGGAAGGGCGTTCCATGCTTTGGCCGCGAGAAAGGAGAAGGAGCGGCCTCCCGATCTGGTCTTTCTGGTGCGGGGGACCACGGCGTAGGAGAGCTGGGCTGATCGTAGGGTCCTTTGGGGTGCGTGGAATTTGAGTCGGCTGTTCAGGTATGCTGGTCCGGTGCCGTGGAGGGCCTTGTGTGCGTGGGTGAGCATCTTGAAGGTGATTCTCGCCTCGACAGGGAGCCAGTGGAGTGTGCGCAGGTGCTGGGAGATGTGGCAGTGTTTTGGCAGGTTGAGGACCAGTCTTGCGGCGGCGTTCTGGATGTTCTGTAGCTTGCGGATGAGGTTTTTGTTTATTCCGGCGTAGAGTGCGTTGCCATAGTCGAGTCTGCTGGTGACCAGGGCGTGAGTGACGGTCTTTCGGTGTTCGAGGGTGATCCATTTGAAGGTCTTACGAAGGAGGCGGAGGGTGTGGAAGCAGGAAGACGAGACAGAGTTGATCTGGCGGTCCATTTTGAGCTCGGAGTCCAGGATGATTCCCAGGTTGCGTGCGTGGTCCGTGGGGGTTGGTGGGTTTCCGAGGGCGGGGGGCCACCAGGTGTCGCTCCAGGCATCGGGGTTTGGGCCCATGATGAGTACTTCTGTTTTGTTGGTGTTTAGTTGTAGGCAGCTGTTTTTCATCCATTTGGCGACTGCTTCCATGCCTTCTCGAAAGTTGCGTCTGGCGGTGTTGGGCTCGTTGGATAGGGAGAGGATGAGCTGGGTGTCGTCTGCGTATGACACGATGTTGAGTCCGTAGGTTCTGACGATGGGGGCGAGTGGAGCCATGTAGACGTTGAAGAGCGTCGGGCTGAGGGAGGAGCCCTGGGGGACTCCGCAGGTGGTAGGTGTGGGGTCCGAGAGGAAAGGGGGGAGTCTGACCCGCTGCGTCCTGCCGGAGAGGAAGGAGCGGATCCAGTCGAGGGCCTTGTCCTGGATTCCTGCATCGTAGAGTCTGCGTATTAGGGTGCGGTGGGAGACTGTGTCGAACGCCGCTGATAGGTCGAGGAGGATGAGGGCTACTGTTTCTCCTTTGTCCAGTAGGGTGCGGATGTCGTCTGTTGCGGCGAGGAGGGCGGTTTCCGTACTGTGGTTTTTTCTGAAGCCGGATTGGGAGGAGTCGAGGATGTTGTGTTCTTCAATGAATGTGGCGAGTTGGCTGTTGATGGCTTTCTCGATGACTTTCGCTGGGAACGGGAGCAGGGAGATGGGTCTGTAGTTTTTGAGGTCGGTGGGGTCCGCTGAAGGTTTCTTTAGGAGGGGGTTGACCTCGGCGTGTTTCCAGTCGTCGGGGAGCAGGCGGTCGCCAGGGAGCGGTTGATGGTGTGGCGGAGCATGGGTGCGATGGTGTTGGCGGCTCTGTTGAAGATGTGGTGGGGGCAGGGGTCCGTGGGGGCCCCTGAGTGGATTGACTTCATTGTCTTCAGTGTGTCTTCGGTGGTGAGGGCTGTCCAGTCGTCAATCGCTGGTTTCCGGGTGTCGGGGGTTGTTGGTGAGGGTTCAGTGTGTTGGTTGTCTTCGTCGAAGTTGTCGTAGATGCTCTTGATTTTGTGGTGGAAAAAGGTGCTGAGTTTGTCGCAGAGGTCTTGTGAGGGAGGGATGTCGGTAGACTCGCTAGTGGGTTGGGCGAACTCCTTGATGATGCTGAAGAGTTCCTTGCTGTTGTGCGCGTGGGTGGAGATTCTGTCTTCAATCGCTTTTTCCTCGTTTCTCTGATGAGTTGATGGTGGGCGTTGGTGGCGGCTCTGAAGTTGTCGTGGGCTTCTGTGGATTTGGTGTTCCTCCAGGCCTTTTCGAGGCGGCGGCATGTGCGCCTGGACTCTTGAAGTTCGGTGGTAAACCATCTGGCTTTCTTGGCGCGGGTATTGTTGTTTTTCTTGAGGGGGGCTATGGTGTTGGTGCTGTCCGAGATCCATCTATGCAGGGTTCGGGCTGCGGTGTTGGGGTCGTCGTTTTCCGCGATGGTTGGGGTGGAGTTGTTGAGTGAGGAGGTGAGCTGGTCATCGGTGATTTTGGTCCAGTATCTTCGTGGAAGCAGGTGCTGGTGTCTGTGGATGGTGGGTGTTCTGAAGGTGAAGTGGACGCAACGATGGTCGGTCCATGGGAGTTCGGTGGTGTGGCTGAAGGTGATGGAGTTTCCTGTAGTGAAGAGGGGGTCGAGGGTGTGTCCTGCTGAGTGCGTGGGCTCGGTCACGATCTGGCGCAGTCCAATGTTGTGGAGGTTGTCCAGGAGGGATGTGGTGTTGGGGTCCAGTTGGTTGTCGAGGTGGAAGTTGAGGTCTCCCAGCAGGGTGTAGTTGGTGGATGCGATGGCCTGCGGGGAGATAATGTCCGTGATGGAGTTGGCGAAGGGTCCGCGGGGTCCAGGGGGTCGGTAGATGAGGGTTCCTCGGAGGGTGGCGGTGGGGCTGGCCAGTATCTTGAAGTGAAGGTGTTCCATCAGTTCTGTGGGCTCGTCAGGGAGTGTGCTCAGGCGGAGGCTAGATTTGTGGACGATGGCGATTCCTCCTCCTGGGCGGGTGGGGCGGTCCTTCCTGGAGATCTTGTATCCTTGGGGGATGGCGATGGCGATGTCCGGTCCCGAGGTGGTGTTGGTCCAGGTTTCGGTGAAGAACGCTACGTCCGGGGTGGTGCTGTCGAGGAGGTCCCAGATTTCTGTGGCGTGTTTGTGGAGGGATCGGACGTTGAGGAGGATGCATTGCAGGGCCTTCGGTTCGGTTGTGTTCTTGTGGGCGGGTTGTGCTGGATCCGTGTTCTTGGCGGTGCTGCAGGTGTGCCGGCAGCGGTGACAGCTGAAGGGTCCGTGGGAGTCGGCTGGTGATGCTAGCTTGCAGTTGTTGTTGCGGCCTGGATTGAGTGCGTGGAGTGCTGCTGGGTCGTAGCGTTGGCGGGGCGGAGGTCCAGGGTTCCTGGCGCTGGCCGTGGTCAGGTCGCGGACGGGCTCAGACGGGCTTGCCTTTGACGCGCCTTTAAGTAGGGGTCAGGGAGGGCTGGACAGCTGGGAGGCGGGAGCGGGGAGGGGAGCTGGATTGGGCCGGTCGCGGTGGGGGGGCGGGGCCGCGGGGGCAGCAGCGGCGGGGAAAGGTAAAGGGAGGAAATAAGGGATAAAGAAAAAAAGGGAAAATAGGCAGAAATAAGGCACAAAAGAGCAGAGATGCAGAAAGGTGAAAGATAAAAGAGGGTAGAAAAACGAGTGAAAACTAGTGAAAGGGCAGAGCGAGAGGAAGGGAAAATGAGCAGAAATAAGGCACAAAAGAGCAGAGATGCAGAAAAGTGCAGAAAGGTGAAAGATAAAAGGTAGAAAAACGAGTGAAAGAGCAGAGTTAGAGGAAGGAGACAGAGGTCCACTGGACCACCAGGGATGAGGCGCAGGGAAACCTGCGGGTAGAGGAGGGCCTCGATCACCAACACTCGAGAGTGCAGGGGCAGGCCTCACTTAATGGTAGAGCTGCGAGGGTGGGAGAGCAATTTCACTGACAATGAGTCAGTGGTCTTGCTCCACTTGCTCCAAAACATAGTCCCCATCCTCGATAAACTTCTTCCACTGGGCAACAAAATCATATTTAAATCTAGATAAAAGAAACAAATGTGAGGTGCCTAACATTACAGCCCAGATTTACAAAGTGTTATTGCGACACAGGGCCGCAAGCAAGGTTGCTGTGCTGCATAAACTGGAGAGAGTGGAACAGTGTCATATCTACAACGAAGTGGTGCAGTTCTGAGCTCTCCCTGCTGGCACAATTTCAGCAGCCCTGAGCCAATATAGGCACACTTGCGCCATCGAGCAAGGTTGCCTGCGTTGGGTCAGTATAGTTTTTGTTCAGGAAGTGTCCCCTTCTTTCTGTGTGTACTGTAAAATTGTTCTCCTCATTACGCCAGCCTCAGGGCATGGTAGAACTTTGGCACAAATCTACGTACATATGGATTTGCGTCAAAATCCATGGGTGGATCCAAGGGTGAATTCATGGGAACACCCATGCAACACTCAAGGAACACCCCCTTGACGCAAAGTAATGCATTACATAACTTTTGATTACAAACCAACACAAATCACCCATTTAAATCGCAACCTGATTTGCTATTTACGGAATGCAGCACACGTAGAAAGAGGAAAAACGAGGCGAGATAGCGATACTCCTCCTTGTTACACCTCCCCTGGGAAGGCTAAGAATTTTGACATATTTCCAGGTCTACCACTCATGGTAAATCTGTAAATGCGCCACACTCCATGGGTGGATGCGCGGGAACACCCATGCTCCATCCATGGACTGCCTTCCCAATGCTGAGTAATGCAAGACGGCAACTTGTGCTGCGTTACTCCAGATTTACCAAAGCACCGCGGGGCACTCAAGGTGGCCTTGTGCTGCTTTGTGAATCTGACTTAAGTGTTATGTTGCCCTTGCGTTACCTTGCGTGATGCAAAGGCAACACACAGCACTATGATAAATCTGTCCCTGGGTACTTTAGAAGCATATGAACAGAATGATCAACCTACAGGGTCACCAAAAATAGCCGCCTGCATGAACGAACCCGAAAACATGCTCGACCATCTCTACAGATACATATTAGCTGCTCTTGGCACCCTCGCTCCCTCCACATCTCAAGAAAATCAAGATGGGCCTTAAATCCACCAACAAATGGTTCAATGGGGATCTTAGTGATCAGAAACTCCACAGCAAAAACTTGGAATGTCAGTGGCGTAAATTCACAGCCTAAAGAAGACAAAATCCACATTAAGCGATACTAGGGAGGCCACCCTGACGTCATCAGGACAGTGCCTAATTTGTAAAACCAAAGCAATAAGTGCCGGAGCCCAAGGTGTTCCACGGAAGGCTGCTGCAGCTTGCACCATCCACTGACTATCAGGTCGAATGCCAGCACCTTTGTTACCCACTAACAGACATTCCACGTCACCCATACTCTAAGAATGCCTTGTACAAAGCATTGTTATTTTAATTTTAATGTATAGGGAATTTTGAAACATTCTGCTGATGTGCTATTTTCAGAAATAGACAGGCAATGTCACCATGTGTTGGACTGTCAGAAATCAGAATTGAGAAATAAGTGTTAGTGTCAAGTACCAGCAACACACTGCACAAATTAAACATTGCATCAAGATCACCCAAAACACCTAGCCATGTTAAACGTATCATGAAGCACCCAATCAGAGAAAAGAACTATTCAATATTGTCCAGTCAATGCATCCTAAAACTTGACACCTGCTTATACCAACTCAGTGTGAAATCCTCATTGAGTTCTTTTTGGGCAAGTTCTCCAAAATCAACAAATATATTATTAACTCCTCAACAGGGCCCACTTAGCCCCCTACTTTATGAAATTCTCTGACACACTGTGCTTATCTTGATGCTCAAAACAATTCTTCCCCCAACTGTGACAGACACAGCTGACATCATGAGTGTGCCCTGCTTTGTGGCGCTCTCTAGGGTCCCCTGAAAGACTCCATCATCAACCGCCTCCTGGGAAAAACATCTACGAGTTCTTACATTTGGGCAAACTACAGAACTATCTTGAGTCTCACTTTCATCAGAAAAATCTTGTAGAGGGTGGTGATGAGAGACGAGTGGAGCCGAACCACCTCCTCCACAAGAAACATTCATACACGAAGTTCAGGAGATTAAAATAGTTATTTTATTGGGGGCGGCACGGTACCTACCTGTAAGATAGGCAGCATAACTCCTCTGTCCCAGGATTGTGGACAGAACATAGCTCACAGTATAAGTGACACATGCCACACTTAAACATTAACATCTACAATTTAAAGGAGCAAACCCAAGATATAGCTGATTCCACCCCTCATGGTTTTATATTTTGCCTTTTGTGTCTCTTTGAAACTCACATTTATAGAGTGCATTAGCCTAATTCCTCATTGAGGCCTCAGATCATGTAAACCATTGCAATGTTGATGAATAGATGTTTATTATCCCGCAACAATGTTCTACATATATTCTGATATTTTGATTCTAGTTCATCTATTCGTGAATTAATTTAAATAGGTGATGCTTAGGAAAAGCTTAGATGATTTTCAGGTATGCAAATGGAATGAGTTTATCAAAATACTGAACACTCATGAAATGGCTGACTTTTATGCTAAGGCTAGGTGTTAAGGAATCCGTGAAATGGATCATGTAATATGTTTTCTATTTTCATCATCTGTGCTTTTACCTTCACTACGGTACTTTTGATTTCTGCAATTACATTGTTTCATTTACTCTGCAGTAAAATCATCTTAAAATCAAGCGTGCAATGCGGATTTTGTGTTTGTGTACTGTTGGGGCAAAAAGGTTGGCAGAATTCACAACAATAATAGAAATGGCTGTCAGTGTTTGCTAGGTTCTGTTACATTCCTAACTCACATTCTCTCTATGCAGACTACGAGAATTTGACTCTTCCTTCTGCTTAAGGTGATACATATCTGACCTGGCCTGAGAACCAAAATGGAATTGTCAGGTTCATATTCATAAAAAATTGTAAAAACATAACACTGAAACCATTGACTAATTTACTAAACACTGGTTTCAAAATACTGGTCGCAATTTGCAACCAGTATTTTTGTGACCAGAGTGATATTTTGCAAACCAACCTATGTATTAATAGGTCCGTTCGCAAAATATGAAATCATAGTGAGTCGCAATTCGACCCACCTCATGAATATTAACGAGGTTGTTTGCAAATTGCGACCCTCTATGATTTGCTGCCATCACAGGAATGGTGAATGGCTGGAGCTCCCTAAAAGGGAAATGGGACCCTAAAAAATATGAAAGAATTAACAGGCATTTTTAAGAGTAGGAAGTGGTCCCTATGGCCACTGCCTACTCTTAAAAAATGTTTTTGTCAACATCCCTAAACAGGAATGGGTTCCTAGTGGACACCTTCTCATATGCAAATAGTTTACCACTACCTTTCAGTAGTCAGTAAAATATTAATCATTTTCTACTTGGTTTCAGTCGCAGAACATTAATGCAACCATTTCTGAATCACTATTTGAAAGGGACGCCCTAAACACTCCCCTTCCAAATGCAGATCTTGTATGCAATTGCGGAGCCAAATTGTGATGCGGTAATATGTTACCTAATCACATTTTGGGTTTGATAGATATAAAAAGGCCATTTTGCAATCACAAATAGTCCGATTTTGAGATGTTTGTCCAATTCGCTCCTGGTTCTAGGGAACAACAACCCAATAACCAGCTACCTCTCCTATCACTCACTGACTGTAGTCCTTCCTTTGACCCAGTACTGAGGTACTCTACCTTTTGGCTAGGCTGGTGGTATGGAAATACCACATACATACATGATACATACAGAGGATGACGGCCCTCGCATGTTTACAGTTTGTCACCAAAAGCTGTGAATTTGGTTTCCATTTAAATTTTCAAATTTGCAAGATCATTTGTCAGGCCAGGTCTCCAGCAAACCTTTGAACAAGCACTGCCTATCTCCTCTGAAACCACTTGATTCTGTTACTGCTTTCGATGGTAGTGAGGTCCAACCAATATATCCTGCTTTTGAAGGATGTTATACAGTAGATTCCACAGGGGGTGTGGCTTGGCAGACTTGTTGATTGCTTCCTTCTCTGATCTCCACCTGCACTTCTTGCTTTTCTGTCCCATCTTTCCATTCCGACTGAGTGATCAGAGTTCTGCTGTCTACAGGAGGTCCTTGAGTTAGCCGAGTTGCTGCAGCCATCTGGCAGAGTACTTACGAGCGTGGACTTTCAAACCTGTAGAAAGTTACTGTGGCAATGCCATAGACTGGCTGATTAAAAACTGTGGGGAGCATCTTTCTCTAGGAGTGATCCTTGACAATGAGAACGCATTGGACCAAATTCACAAATATAAATGTACTCTTGCACCTAGGAGTAATCCTACATTTTTTTGCACTTTTTGCGTTTTCGAGGGCAGATTTACTTCTAAGTGCAGAATCTTTAACTCGTAAACTAAGGGAGTGCCGACATCTAGTGAGAAAATGTACTACTGTAACTTTACCCCTGTAGGCAGAGATATCCGCCACCAGAGTTGAGACCTCCCTATGGAAAAGTATGAGAAAGAATGATAAAGTTTATTAATTCTTAAAAAACATATTAAAAACATTTTAATGTCAAATACAAATGCAATTTAGTTTAAAATATTTATTAACATAGAGCTAATAAAATAACCTGTTATTGCACCCTATTTCATCAAAATAAATATTTATTAAATAATTAAATATATTTAGGTTATACATTTAATCCAAATGAAAAACTGACCTTCACTACCATTTTATTATTTAAGATTTAATAAATGTAATTTAAAATGATATACGCTTGCATTAAGTGAATAACATTTAAAGATTTATTAAGAAAATATTAATTAATAAATGCTAACATTATACAATATGTATTTTTTCAGTTACTCCAACTTTTAAATACTGAAAATATATATATTTATATATGTACCATAAAAGGTGAAATACTTACATTTATTATCATTATTTCCCAGGAGGGAATAATATACGTTAAGTATATGGTACATGCTTCTATTAATTTCTATGAGTGTGAGTTGCAATACCGGTCAGCAGCATAGGAGTGGCCATATGTGCTGCTCACTTACTCCAAGGCTAGGCTACAGTACATTTACTACTGTTTTCTGATCTTTGGACTGTAGTAACTTAAGAAGTATAGTTTATGAATAGCAATGCTCTTGGGGCCAGATTTAGAGTTTGGCGGAGAGGATAGTGAAAGAATACTCTCTCTACCAAACTAAAGTTACGCCCACCTCATTATGGGGCCATTACGATGGCGGGCGGACTTTGTCCGCCCGCCACCGCAACGGAGCCAGGGACCGCCCGCAGACGTCGCGGCGGTCCCGCCAGGCACATTATGATGCGCCCGCCACACTGGCGGGCGCATCCCGCATATTATACATTGCGGCGGGCAATGCTGTCAGCAGCACCCGCCGCAAGGTACAAAATGCATGTTGTGCTTTTGCATGCACAACGTGAAAGGCACCGTGCGGTGCCTGCCACCTTGTGCATGCAAATGCATGGGGGTACCATAGGTCCCCCCATGTGCACCCCCCACCCCCCCAACATCCTGGGGGCCCGCAACGGGACCCCAAATGCGAATACCGCCTGCCTTTTCATGGCGGTAATGCCGCCATGAAAAGGCACCTCTCCGCCTACATCCTAATATGGATGGCGGTGTCTCACAGACACCGCCACCATGTTAAGGCCGTTTACCGCACGGTCGACACTTCGACAAGCGGAAACGCAGCGGGCGGTATTTCCATCCGCCGCTGACCCCCCAGCCATGCTAATATGGCGGGGGTAAATGGGTGGCGGGCGGAGGGAAATGGAGGGCGGATCGCCACCGCCATGCAGGCGTAATTACCCCCTTAGAGTTGGGTTCAAGTTAAGAATGTCAGTGATGGCGGCTACTTCGTCTCCGCCACTGACATACTCTTCTGAGGGCTCGCGTGAGTAGGGGGCCATTGGAGATTTGGCCATTTTTCTGCACGCCCTATTTAGAGTGGGCACACAAATGGACAGTTTTTACTTTCACAAACTGCCATCTAAAACATGGTGTTAAGTGGAACAACAATCCTTTTAACCCCCCCACGCCATGGAAAATAACTTCCACATTGTGAGGGTCATTACTTTTTTATTTTTTAAATCCTGCTTTGGGGCTTTGTTTTTGAAAATGAAAAATAAATATTAAAAGTGCACCATACAGCACCGTTATGTGGATGGAGCCGCAAAGCACACTTTAGTGCATTGACAGGAACTGCCAAGATGGCTGTTTCTGTCAATGTAAGAGATGTCCGCTGGGGTGGCAAGCATCTCTAAATCCAGAGTACACTTACTCCTCTAGGGTGAGGGAGTATTTTACTCTGTAAACCTGATGGAGTAAATACTGTTCTCTGCAATCTAAACCAGCCCCCTGCTCTTTTGTGGTTTGTATTAGCATTTTCCTCCCTACACCCCTCCTTGGACCTCCATAAACCACTCCCTGTTCCTTCTTAATACCCTCCCATTTGGTAGTAGGTACTTCCTATGTCCCAGTCGCTGTCCCTGACCCCTCCCATTCTTACTACAACAATGTATGCCTTTGTGTGTTGATATTTGCATCATGGTGGGGAGATCTCATAGAGAAGTTATGAGAGATGGAAGTCTTTGCACAGAGGTTTATCATAACATTTTGTAGTACCTGAGAAGTACTACTGTAGTACTACTTTATGTACTGCAAAATGCAGTTTGTCTGTAGGCCTAATAACACCTAAAATCACTTTGTTTTATTGACTAGTTGATGTAGGTCGTTGTATTCAGTTATTCAATGGTGGATGATGCACTGTTTATTTTATTGCGTTCTTGCAATTGGAGGGAATGGACGTCCATAAGACCAAAACTTAAGTTTAACTGAGACAAAATCCTAACTTTACGACTTTCGGTATTCACAAAGGGCATTTAGGAGTAGTAAAGATAGGAATCCTAACTTTACTACTCCTAAAACGTTAGGATTCCTAACTTTACTACTCCAAAATGCCCTTTGTGAATACCAAAAGTGGTAAAGTTAGGATTTTGTCTCAGATTACTTTTGTGAATCAGGCCCTGTGTGTTTAAGGACTGGTGCCTGTCCCACAAGTGTCAGAACTGTAGTGACCGTCTGGTCACTGTTCTAGTGTTTCTTGTACCAGCCACTCCCTAAGGGCTGGCTTACACTATCACCCTACACCCATCCATCACAGGTGTCACAAGACATGTGACCCTGCCAATCAAAGGGGCCGGGCGCACGTGCCCTGGGCCAGTTCCAGATACCAACTCCTTGTGTCAGTGTGTTCAATCGTAGTGCATGGGGGCCGAGGGCCCCGACACTTTACAAGACCCACTGCGAGTTCCATAGACGTGCTTTCTTCAGAGAAGGTGGTGGACTGCCCCAGTCATCTGCCAATACTGCAGCGTCACAGGGGAGATCTGCAGACACCTCGGTGTGATGTGCTAGGATAAAGGGTTCACACTAAAGCGGGAGATGCTCAGCCTTTCACCAATTAGGTTGAATGGCACTAGCATATGTGATTGACAGCGCTGTGAAGTCACTAGTCTGGTGGAATATGAGCATAAAAACTAGTCATTATCATGGTAACCCACGGAGACCTGTTTAAATCCAAGGTTTTCTGGCCCAGTGTTTTGTCATTCTGGGGATCGTAAACGGGTACTATTGATTCCGACGACATCACCACCTTTCATCTGAGTTTCTGGTGTGCGCCATGACATTTCCCTTTCGCACCCGAGTTCTTCAACAAAGGAAAGAAAGTAATCTTGCTTCAGCAGTGCTTCTGTCACAACCTGCAGCTCGGAGTGCGTGTTTTTTCATGGTGGTGCAATGCAAAGAGACTGCAAAGCCCCAGTGCTTTAAATGGAAAAAGAAAAGTGCCGGTACTCACCAAATGTACTGGGATGGGTCTTGAGGGTCTCGTAGGGGCGTGCCTGGGGGCTTGGCTTCGAGGCAGGTATTTAACAATGGTGGCATTAGTGCCATTATTGGCAACACACTAGACTTAGCACAAACCTACTCAACTTCAGGAAGTCACTCAAAACATGGTTATTCACAATTGCTTACAACTGATCTGCACCAAGCTGGCCACCCCCTAGTCTCCCCAGCGCCAAGAAACCAACTGGTGAACGAGCGCTCTACAAATCATTGTTAACATAACATAACATAACACACCCCACCCACCCAACAACAGAGCATGCATGATGAATAAATAAATACACAACACAACTTTTGTTTGGGAAAATATTGCTGCAGGTTTATTCCATACAAAAGTATGCAATATGGTGGGTTATCTTACGGGCGATCCAAGGGCAGGCAGCTGTAACCAACCTATGCTGCCCTGCCCGCCTGATGAGCCAAGCACTGTGGAGAACCCAATCAGTGCTACACCTAATGGGGTGATCCTCTTTCCAGATCACGTGACACATTGGTCCCTTATTACTCACGACCCTTTCAGGGCGGAGCGTAGCAAGGCAAGCCCCCGGTTGTTCAGGCCCACAACCGCCCGAAGGACTAATGGGGCGCTGACGCGGTTTTCCAGGAGCCTGCCCTGAGGCTCCTGGGATTTGGCTCTGGCACCCCTATTGTGCTCCTGCAGAGGAACCCTTCTGTACCCAACTGCTTCCAGATCGCCCTGTAACTCCGCCACAGCTCTGGAGGCGGCCCCCGTTGCCGCCAGAGCCCCCTCACCAACACAGCTGTATTCTCACCTGCAACCTGCCCTTTCAAGGCCTCCTGCAAATCCAAGGGGAACAGGACCATTCCCACAGGTGACAAGTGGACCCGATCTTTATCAAAGTAGCCTTTAACATTGGCCTGAATGAGCTCGTGTCTGATGAATCCCAGACCATTCTGATCTGTGAACTTACACTTGAACTGTTCACTCTCTTTCGGGAACGTTCAACGGCCTCCTCTGACTTAGCCCCGTGCCACACTCTGGGGGGGATAATCTCTGACCACCAAAGCTCGCATTGACCCATGTATTTGCTGATCTCACCTAAGTCAGCCTTCATGGCTTGCAACAATGCCTCCCTACCCATGGCAGTGAGGTCGGTGCCTCCTAAGTGGATCACCAAGATGTTAGGGAAACCTTCCCCCCCAGCCACTCTCTGCTCCGATCTGTTCCGAGCTGCTCCATCTCATTCCGGGGAACCCCATCCAGACCAACTGCGTCTAGAGGGGGAGGGTTAGTGCCCAAATGGCACTAAAGGGCCACCCTGTTAGGGTGGCCCCCTGCGTGGGCCGCGGGCAGCCGCATTTCTTATTCAATGCAAAAGCGCTCTAGTGTCGTTCGGCCAAGTTTCTTCATATGTGCACGTCGTAATTGGTGTTTTTTGCAGTTTTATATTGTGCGAACTTGGCCAGAGGGCATGAAAGCTTTTTACTTGAGAAGCAGAAGTTTTACATGAAAACATCTTTTTTTTGTTTTTATGGTACAGGAAGATCACCCAGAATACCAGGATGTTGAGCAGAAGCTGGGATTTCAGCTGTCAGTGCAATAAAAACAAAATAAAGTATGCTTTTGTGTAGAACTTGCACTACTCATTTAAAGTGCTTTCATACCCTCCTGCCAAGTGTGGGCTATATATATAATTGCTAGAAAGTACATGGGGGCATATTAACAAGGGCTGGCGATAACATTATCGCTGCTTTAGCGTCCGTTTTCGGGCGAAAAGCGGCGATAATTTTATCGCAGTATCATCAAGGACACGCTAGCGCGTGTTCCCTTGACTTAGCGCCCGTTGTCAGCACGCCTCGCATCGCATCGTTAATGAGATGCAAAGGAGGCGTGCCTGACAAAACTCCATGGGAAAATATCGCTAGCCCAGCTTCGCGATATTATCAACGAGGGTTAGCGATATTTGAAATTGCGTTAACTATGCCTTAACGCAGGAATTTAACGTCTGTTAAATTCCTGACTAAGGCATACCTAACATGGGAGGTGGATTGTGGGGCTAAGGCCACAGGGCCTTATCATCAAGTTATCGCCGTTTTCCATGGAAAACCCCGCTATCGCTGGAATATTTATCGCCATAGCGCTAAGTGTTGATAATACAGCGCTAGCTTGCCGATATATTCCAGCGATAGCCGGTGATAATTTAAAGCGCGCTAAGCGCGCTCAGCGATAATTATCGCTGGGGCTTGATAATATGCCCCTAATTGCGCACTGTACACATGAGCTGAACTTGGCCACAGGCGTTGGGCGCTCTGACAGTGTATTCCAGCGCTGCAGCCTTACACTCTAACTGACAGCGCAAAAGTTCCAATGTGGGGAGCTCTGTCCCCCAGGCCACATCTCCTTACTCCTGTCACGCTGTCAGTTAGAGTGTACGGCAGTAGCAGCAGCAACCTAGCGCTGGAATACACTCACTGTTGACTGTCGGAGCGCCTCACAGGCACTCTCCCCCAAAGGTATTCAGTAGCACCTATGCTGCATGAAATCCCATACCCCAGAGCCCGACCCCAGCTTGCCTCTAGGAGTCTCTTGACACAAGGAGAAGTTCCAGTACTCTAGGGGAGAAAACTGAGAAGTGCCGGTACTCAGTACCGATGAGTACCGGCCCATTTAAAGCCCTGGTATCAGGAGTCTCAAACACTAGTGACCGGAGGGCACATCCCTCTGTGGCCAGCGGTTCAGTTAACTTCTACTTCAAGGTGTCAAGCAGTGCTTCTCCAACGTTTGAGCGCCCCCTAGCGCTTCAGCTGCATACAATATGTTTTCCCTTCATTACCGTGTTCACACAAGTAGACGGACCTCCACAATGCTATATATAACCAAACGAATAAAGGGAAAAGCCCTCACATGTATCTCACGCTTATTATTATGCATTAAAGAAAAATAACGCAACGCAGCGGAGTCAGCGGTAAATGCACGTTCTCTCGGTTTTATGCCTCCCTTCCTTGCCAGTCGCAGCTTTAATGCCACTTTCAACCGTATCGCTGCTTTCCCCTTTCACCCCTCTGCCCCCGTCTGTTTCTTGTCTACCCTCCCTCCCCACACCCCTGCCCTCCTTTGTGTTTGGCTTTCCCCACCCATCTGCTTGCCTTTTATCACACTTATCGCTGTGTCAAGCACTTCTCCGCCATACCAAGCCCAGTGTACAGCGAGCGTCAGTTCTAATCCGGCAGTATATCATATGTACCGGGCAAAGACCGCTGTAAAGCTTCGTTCCCTATGTTTTACCTTCTTTTCATGCACGTGGTTATAAATTGACATTCACAACAGCAATAGCTCTCGGAGTGCCGAGACCTATTGGCTTTGCCAACGCTTGTTTTTTTGGGGTGGGGCAGTTAATGTAGAAAGCTTGAATATGGCCTTTCCATTGCGCTGCATTTAACAGCATCATTGCTGCCCTCACCTGGTGAGCGGCTTGCACCGCATTGGATGAAAGCTGGTGCTGCCCTCTGGTGGAG
Organism: Calotriton arnoldi; assembly: GCA_963921515.1. Taxonomy (NCBI): domain Eukaryota; kingdom Metazoa; phylum Chordata; class Amphibia; order Caudata; family Salamandridae; genus Calotriton; species Calotriton arnoldi. The sequence goes on from CAWUFW010012703.1 coordinate 320,165, forward strand.
GTGGGCTGTCTGCACGGTGAGGTGGGCGCCCCACAACCCTTGCTGTTGTGAGTGGGTGAGTAGGTGTAGGTCCGACTTGCATACCACGTGACTTACCGTCTTGGCTCACGGTTCTGACCAGCCACTGAGCAGGATGCCAGTCAGGGGTGCACGTCCAGGGCCGGCGCTAGGCATGGGCAGTGTGGGCAGCTGCCCAGGGCCTCGCGCTCAGCTGAAAGACAGGGGGCCCCGCTTCCGTGTGAAAGGCCACACTTTCACAGTTAGCCCACCTGCTCCTACGAGGCCCCCTGCCCCACACTATCACAATACACATCTTGAGTCGACCTTGCTGGTCAGGGCGTCGTTGTGGCATTCCTGGGGGTGCAGGGGTGGGGGGAGGTACAAACAGAGTGGGGAAGGCACAGCAGCCAGGCCAGCAATTATGGCTCACAGTGTCAGGGGAGGGGCAGCACCTCTGTTAAGTACCGGCCATTCCCTTTCTGCATTTTGTTGCTAGGTGACAGAAGGCCCCTTTGTTTCCAGGACCAGCCAGACACAGGTAAGGTGAGGTGGATGAGGGGAGGAGGGAGTAGCCAGATCAACTGGCTTTTGTTAACTTTTACATCACCCATTTTTTTTATGGGAATGTGTATTTAAAATGTATGTAGTACTGCCGGTGCTGGGGCAGTGTTTTACAAAATGCCTCGTTACTGCTTCGAAGGCCCAGGGGAGGGGGCCCCCTTTCCCTGGGCCTCTAAGCACTAGAGCAAGCTGCGAGGTCCAGGTGTGGGGGCCCCCTTCCCTGGGCCTTGTAGCCAGTACTCCCTCTTTTCTTTCCTTTATTTGTTCCCCTGTGAAATGAATCCAAAATATAAAAACGCTTTTGCTGGAAAGGTCGTCTTTTTTCTGACATTTTTCACTTCCAAAGTGCAGCCTTGGGATGGAGAGAAATAAAAGGTTCAAAATGTAAAAAATAACTAAAGCAAGACAGAGTGGGTCGAAAAGGGGCCAGATTAATTTTATTCACACCCAAAACACATTAGCGCCACTTTACAGAATTTGCCAGTGAAGCGCTACTTTTTTGTTTTCCTCGGGTGGGGAAGTGCACCATTCCTGGATGTACTGCAATACCTGCTTGATGGGCGGATTCAAAAACAAAATGCATACTGCGGCTCTGTATTCACAAATGTGGTCTTTTTAAACCAGACTGCTTACGTTTTGTAAGGAGATAAGCAATGGACATTGAAACTGGTCCGTTCCGGCCCTGTAGTCATGGCCTTAACTTTTCATGCAAAAGCACTCATTGATTTCTGAATAATAAGTGCAAAAGCGTTAAGGTAACCATGTTGTTCCTGCTTACATTTCACATGCTTTTACTTAATCTTGCATTCCTTATGAGTGTTTGCTTTTTCCAGGATGTTGTCACTTTTTTTTTAGGCAGCATATTGCTCTTGTCTAGTGCATAATTTGAATTGAGTCGCCTCCAGGTGTTTATAGCGGGGTGCAATTGGGTTGTAGTTGAAGGCAGTGCGAGTTTCTCTCAGTGGGGCAGTATGGTGTTCAGTGGGGGAGAGGATGTGGCACTATGGTCAGAGCTGCCGAATTTGGAACTGGGGATCCAGGTACAACCGTCATGACCAGTCCCCCAGACCACTCTCCAGAGAGAGCACATTCCCATGCTAGACCTTAGAAGGCACTGCAAGACCTTAGAAGAATGGTGTCTGAGCACCAGCAGGTGGACCATAACGGTGGCAAGTGTGGGTTAACCTTGAAGGCCTGTCCACTACAACCCCTATTGAAGCTCACCTCAAGTCTTTTGTGCAGGCCTACGAAGCAGCACACCCTAGAGCAACAGTGACTCTGTCATTGAGGTCACAGGACCCTTGAGCAGGAAGGTTCTAGGGCGGTGCGACCGATGAGATCGCACTGAGCGCTGACTTTGGGTGGGGGCGTCATGTTTGCGAGTATATTATGTTTCTAAAAGCACTTGCTGCCTCCTTCCTGGCCTCCAGCAATTTTCGGCAACTATAAAAATGTCATGATAACACCGGTGATTAATGTTCTTCCTAGAGAGAGATGGAGTTTTGTGAAGTGGAAGTTTTGACTTGTGGAAAGGTAGCACAGAGGGTTAATGTGCCTGCTGCAAAGAACATGTACCATGCAGATCACTAAGTCCACATAATGTAAAAAGGCCAGTGGGTTACTGCTTTTGTCAGAGAGATCCTATTGTTACTTGCAGTTTATAAGTCAAAATCCTAACATAGAACAATGAGCTATTAATTGTCATCTAAGAGCTGCATGCAAACTGCAAGGTATAAATTACAGCATTATGGTTTTTTCCCCAGCCTTTGATTATCCTAATGTTGCAAAAAGGGTTCATTTGGACAGAAATCAATTCTGGTTATTAAAGAGAACCCCCAACCATGGTATTACGTTCTAAATTCAGAGTTTGTGTTTCTCCAGATCAATCACTATTAAACTATACTGCCTACTAGTATGATTGTCATGTGACTCCTAGTCCTTTGTCTTATGTAACATTACCTATTGTGATTTACACACGTATGATCGATTGTCTCTGTGTAATGTGTGATATAAAGTTCTCTGACACCCTACACTGGTATCAGTGGCGCTGTAAATCAAATTAAATGCATCTGAGCGAGAATGTGGTTATGGAGACTTGAGGAGCACTGTTAAAGGGTGGTAGTGAGAGAATCCGTGGCAGAGCGAGTCATTGGGGGGCACCAACATTGTCGCACAGGGATCCACCAGCGCTAAAGGCGGCCACTTCTACTTCCTACAGTTCTAACACCAAATCTAAAACGTTGATTTGAAAACCCCTTGAATCTGCAGCACCTTCAAGTCAATGTATGATTTAGCAGTGGTCTCGGTTGTTCTAAGTCTTTTTTTATTTATGTACAATCTTTATTTGTTTGCAATGGTGTCTTGTATTATATGTGTTGTGTTTTTGCACTTAACATAATTCTGGCGAGTAAAGAACCCACACATAAAAAAGATTGTCCTACGTCTCTTAGCATGTGCGTGTGGGATACTGGTGAGAGGATTTACGTTAAAACAAATTACGAAGTATTATTGTCATCCTAAGGTAGCACAATAATGGCACGGAAAGATAAGGGAGCCTTTTGAAATTTGCAATTATATCCGTGGTGTCAGAGGTTTTCTCTTGTCATTTTATATTTTGAATGATCCGCCCCTCATTACCTCAACAGGATCTCCCCCCTTTATGAGGCAGAACTGGAAATTGTATCATGCACTCATCTGGAAACAATCAGTTAACGAGGAGTAAATAATATACATCTTTGTGAGACCTGCACCTAGCTTTTCCATCCAATGTGACAAATGTAATCCATTTAATACAGTTTTAAAATATATGGACTTATTTAATTTGTATATTTATCTTTTTGTCCATGTTTCTGATATCCACGTTAGGTCTCTTCATGGATGCCAAATAATAGTCCTGCGATGTCACTTTCTGTGATGTCACTTCTTGTGATGTTACCAAGGGCGGCTCCTCCACTAGGGCGGAGGAGCGTCGCCCCACTGCTTTCTCACAGTGCGAGAAACAGAAACACAAAATGCTAAAACTACCATTTTATGTTTCTGCTTCTCGCACTGCGAGAAAGCAGAAGTGTTTGGTTGGGGGCGGGCGGGTCTGCTTTAGGGCAGGGGAGGAGTGTCTTGCCCACTGCTAAGGGCGCTGACTGTTTGGTCGGCCCTCCGGGGCCGACCAAGCCAGTCATGCTCACTCTGGCCTTTCTCCATGTAGGCTGCAATGCACCCTACATGAAGAAAATGGCCTTCCCATAGGCGCCTGGCTGGTCGGCATCCCGTCCAATCACAATGCTGTCATTGCAGCGTTGTGATTGGCTTAGGGGAGGGAGGCTGCCTGCTTCCTGTTCCTGCCAGAGGCAGGAAAGCAGGAGAGCAGGTCAGGAGCAGAGACGACGCGAGACCTGGGAAGGTAAGTTTCTTTTATTTTTAAATTACCTCCCCGCGCGAACCCCTCCGAGACCCCCCACCCGCGAGTCATGCCGGCCGCGACTGGATGTTACATGCAAATTAGAGGGGCCTCACATCTTCCCTTTCGCCCGGGGCCCCAGAAGTTCTAGGACCGGCCCTGTGCACGTCACCTAGGACCAGACCACCATGGGTAGGTTAGTTCCGCCACCTTAGTGCCACTTGTGCAAGTGCCAATGCCCAGAGCTTCAGGAAGTTGTGGTGTGGGGACAACTGCTGGTGACCATCCTCGTCGCCACTGAAGATGGTGTGAGGACAGCTGCGGGTGACCATCCTCGTCGCCACTGAAGATGGTGTGGGGACAACTGCTGGTGACCATCCTCGTCGCCACTGAAGATGGTGTGGTGACAGCTGCGGGTGACCATCCTCGTCGCCACTGAAGATGGTGTGGTGACAGCTGCGGGTGACCATCCTCGTCGCCACTGAAGATGGTGTGGTGACAGCTGCGGGTGACCATCCTCGTCGCCACTGAAGAGTCTCCTGTGGACCCTAAACATGTGCCTGGCTGCCTAGGCAAATAGTGAGAAACATTCATACTAGGGGGTTTTTGTCATGTACGAGAGACACCGACCGCGGCAGGAGTTCGCTCTTTTATCACCACAGTGTACGTCACTGGCACAAACATTTGGCCAAACAACACGAGGGGGGAAACTAGTGGAGTTTTCCAACAGTGTCTCCCCTGACAACGGACTTTTCCTGCGTCCGAAACACAATGGAGAATTATGAAAAGCAAACGATCATAATTAATCATTGAAATGAGAACAGACACATTTTAAAGAATTAATTGGAACTTCAAATATAATTAAGAAGAAGTTACATTTTTCAAAACACAATGTAAAATAAAAGTAGTGTTTTATGCAAAATGAATTTGCATCGACCAAATTGAACACTTCAGTGTAACATCCTGTTGTGAGAGGAGTGGGCATTTTTGCCTCATCTTGTCCAAGCATTAAGGGACTCTCACATTTTTTAAAAAGGGTAAGTTTAGACGTACCTAGGTCTGAGAGGATCGGTCAGATATTGGTCATAGGAGAGTGGAAGGTGTAGTATAAATACTACAGAGCACAGGTACTATCTCACCCAAGGCCTCTTCCTGCAGCAAGCCTCGTTAGCACTAAAGCAGTTCTCTTCTCTAAAAACTAAAGAGCAGAGGGACCAGTTAGTTTCTCTAGCCTAAACCATCTTTTCTCCCACAAAGTCCTAGATCTCCTCTGGTTGTTCCTGTTGCTCCCTCATACTTCATTCCATGTTCTTGTTCACAATCAAGCCTCTTGGTTCAGCCGCTTCGCCTCACTCCTCGCATCATGTTTCTCACTCATAGTCATATTGGCCTCAATATGAGTTCACCGACATTAGTTGTGGACAGAATTTACATTACCAATAGGTATCTTGACAACAGTCTGTGAAGCTGTGGAGTCCAAGGACCACAGGCTAAGTAATGGACAATGCAGACACATGGTTATAGTGGGTACAACTGGCACTGGGCACCTGCACCTGGACCCTTTTATAGGCAGGGTCACCTGACTGGTAACGCGTGTGTTGAGTGGGTGTAGACACTGCCCCCAAGGATGAGCTCCTATATGACGTGTCCAGAAGGACACTACATTCCTCCCAAAATCCAAACAAAAAGGACAACGAGTCCAACCTGTGGAAACGAAACAAAACAAAACAAACTGGATACCACGTAGTCCCTCAGTCCCTAGAGTGAACCAGCTGGGCAGCAGTGGACGTATGGGCAGATGACGCTGGCTGCAATGGGACATCTCCAAAACTTTCTGGTTGAATGTGAGCTGGAGTCATGTCCATACTGTGGAGCTGGTCCGCTCTGCTGATTTTCTAGATGACACATGGTTGTTGTCAACAATTCAAAACAGTGCGTCTGGAGCGCTGACGGAGACTATCGCAAAGCTTTCATCATGAAGCATACTTTGGCTATGTTGCTAAGCTGGCGGAATACAGTCTTGTCATGCTGCAACCTGTTGGGTTCTACGCTGCAACGCCTTTCTGCCTCCCGGAATCTGTCGGTGGGGCAGTGTCAAGTCCATCTCTTGCACTTACGGAGGTCCCTTGGTTGGGTTGCAAGGGGAGTGCTTGTGGGCTGCATGCATACCATGCCTGGACCGCTGCAAGACCACCAAGTAGCCACTACCTAGTCGATTGTGCCACCGCAGAGGTAGATGGGTCCTGGTCAAGACTCGCTCTCGCCACCGGGATCAGGATGCAGGCAGGGTGAGCAGGTAGTCGCTGGTTGACTAATTCTTCAGAGTGTAACTGGTGCTTCTTTTCGGGTGATATAGCAACTGTGTTGGACTACACTCTCTAGTTGGTCGATGCTCCATGGGTAGTAGTGATGATGCACTAGACGGGCTAGCATGATGGGGTTGCGAGTCATGTGGTGAACCTGCGCGACAGGTGGCAAGGACTTACCTTGATGGTCACGGGCATTCCGTCGTGGAATGTTGGTTGCCAGGTGCTTTCGTCTTTTCTTTGGAGAGTCATCTGCATCCTTCAGCTTGAGTGCTCTGAGTTGCTGGGCCACCAGTTACTGTGTCTGGATGGTTACGCTATGAAGCGTGGGGCAGAAACTCGTTTCGTGATTATTTGAAGCTTACTCTTGGTTCTACCGCTTTGCGGTCACCAAATCGTCCTCGTTTCAACTTAGTGGCTTTTTCGTGAGGACAGATGTGCTCCCTCAGCAGCTCAAGTCCTCTAATGCGCACCTTCCATACCTGCCCACTCTTGATCTTACCTCCTGAACTTGGCCGCTCGTCAGGTTTCCAAATGTGAACTGGCTGGTCACCCTTGCACTTCCTTCTCTTCTTTCTCCTTGGTGCTTCGGCATGCACCTTGTTTCCAGTTACGCTGTTGAGACTTCCCATTGCAGAAGTCTCTTCTCCTTCTGGGAGCAGCAGCATGCACCTGCTTCGGGACCCACCAACAGGGCCTCGTAGCTGTCTCAGTAGGCTGGCCACTGGCCTTGGGTGTTGGGCTCCTGCTTGGTAGTGATCAGGGCGGCTCCTGATGCACTTCTTTTTTCCTTAGGGCTGTGTGGCGTTTGGCTATGTGTTGCATGTTCCCTCTTCAGGGCCCTTCTTCCATGGGCAGTGGGGAGCTGCGGTTCTGCCTCTTTTCTCTGGGTGGGTCAGGAATAGCTCCTTGAGTTCTGTGCACTGCTCTTTTGGATCACTTTCCCTCACCTACAACATCAAAAGGTGCGATTATGACAACAAAAAAGTCAGGATGGTATTCTAACCGGTTACTCCAGCTCAAAAGAAATCTTAATAGAGCAACTAGGGCACTCCACAAATGAATGAATGGAGCATTTAAATTCTTGGAATCTCAACAACTGATAAAATTAAGAAAACGATATACGAATGAAATATGGAAAGCTAAACAAGCTTCATATGAAGGAGTATGGTCCAAATTACATTTTTCATGCAAAACCCGAGATTCAAAGTCATTCTGGGGCATTATCAATAATCTTGAATTTGGTAATCATAGAGGGAACAGTGCTAACATTGAAGAATCTAGTTGGGCAACTTTTATCTATAATCTTTACGTTGCCCCCTCGGTCCCACAATCTGACTTTAACAATGCCTGTCAAAAGATAAATAAATTAAGTAGTAAAGAACATAGGAAATCCGATTCTGCTCATTATAACAAGCAAGAAAAGTCAAAAGATGACGGGTTGGGCCCTAAGGTTTATGATTCGTATATCCTACATGATGTATTACAAGACAAGGAGCCTTGGCCGGTAGAGCAAGTTAAAAAGGCAATGAGCAGGATCAGACCGAATGGAGCGCCTGGTCCTAATGGAATTTCAAATTCAATATTTAAAGCAAATCTCAAGCATTGGCCAGAGGTTTTAACATTTTTATTTGACGATGTTCTTAAAACTGGAACTGTTCCTGAGTCATGGCAAGGAAGCATTATACAGCCGATATATAAAAGTGGCCCACAAGACAATCCCGCAAATTATCGACTAATCGCCCTAACGGATGTAGAGGCAAAAATATTTGCGAGTTGTCTTCTTGAAGAACTGGAAGCATGGGCATCAAGGAAAGAACTAATTCCAATTTTCCAAACTGGTTTTAGAAGAGGTGAATCGACTAACACGAATTTGATTTTATTGACTTTGTTGGGTGACAGGGCCAAATATAGGAAACAAAAGTTGTATATTTGCTTTATTGATCTTAAAGCTGCCTTTGATTCAGTGCCACGAAATCTATTATGGGCCAAGCTTTTGAGTTGGGGTATCCCAAATCATTTATTAGATATGATTAAATTGTTATATACTAACACATGGGTCCAGATCAAAGTCGGCGATGGCAGAAACACAACTCGCCGCCTTGAAACTAATACTAGTCTGAAACAAGGCTGTGTTTTGGCTCCTTGTCTTTTTAATCTTTTTATGTCTGATCTCCCCATACATTTTAAAGATGTTAATGCTCACTCTCCCACTTTACTAGGTAAAGAGATCAAATATTTACAATATGCTGACGATACTGTTTTATTGAGTCATTCTGTTATAGGCTTAAGAAGATTAGTCGACTCTTTTAATCATTATATTACCCTTAATGGACTTAAAATAAATACTAAAAAGACAAAAATAATGACTATAGGAAGAACCAAATTAGGAAAGAAAGAATGGAACATCAATGGATTACTTATTGAAACGGTAAAATCGTACAAATACTTAGGAATTACATTTGATGATAACATGTCGTTCGGGCAGCATCTCAGTAACCTCGAAGCAAAGGCAACATCTTTATCATTTGCTTTTAGAAAGTTGAGGGATAAGCTATCATGCCCAAACCATGAGCATCTGTTGAAGGTCATGAAAGCAAAGCTGATTCCATCTTTGGATTACAGCTCGACGATTTTCCGAGGTAAAGATGCAAAAATCCTTGATGATATCCAAATAAAAATTTATAAATCAGTTTTTAGGATTCCCAGATATATAGGTCGTGCCAATGTAAGATTAGAATTTGGTCTGAAAAGACAAACTTTGGTACGACAATCTGCTTTGTTAAAAACTTTATTATCATTATCTCGCTCAATCAATCAATCACAGAATTTGTAAAGCGCACCACTTACCCGCGAGGGTCTCAAGGCGCTGGGGAAAAAAAAGGGGGGGGTGCTGCTACTGGTCGAACAGCCAGGTCTTGAGTAGCCTCCTGAAGGTCAGCAGGTCTTGGGTCTGTCGTAGGCTTAGTGGAAGGGTGTTCCAGGTCTTGGCGGCGAGGTGGGAGAAGGATCTGCCGCCGGTGGTAGTTCTTCGAATGCGAGGGACGGTGGCGAGGGAGAGGTCGGCGGAGCGGAGTTGGCGGTTGGGGACGTAGAAGAGGAGTCGTCTGTTGAGGTAGGCAGGGCCAGTCTTGTGGAGTGCCTTGTGTGCGTGGATGAGGAGTTTGAAGGAGATTCTCCTGTCGACGGGGAGCCAGTGCAGGTTCTTCAGGTGGGGGGTGATGTGGCTGTGGCGTGGTAGATCGAGGATCAGGCGTGCGGAGGCGTTTTGTATGCGTTGCAGTCGCTTGATGAGCTTGGCCGGGGCTCCCGCGTAGAGGGCGTTCCCATAGTCAAGTCTGCTACTGACGAGGGCCTGGGTGACTGTTCTTCTCGTGTCTGTCGGGATCCACCTGTAGATCTTGCGAAGCATGTGGAGGGTGTTGAAGCAGGAGGATGAGACTGCGTTGACTTGCTTGGCCATGGAGAGCGTTGAGTCGAGGATGACTCCCAGGTTGCGTGCGTGGTCGGTGGGTGTCGGGGCTGCTCCCAGCGTCGTTGGCCACCAGGAGTCGTCCCAGGCTGAGGGGTTGGAGCCGAGGATGAGGACCTCTGTCTTCTCTGTGTTCAGTTTTAGTCGGCTGATCTTCATCCAATCGGCGACGGCCTTCATTCCTTCATGGAGGTTGGATTTGGCGGCGTGGGGGTCCTTGGTGAGGGAGAGGATCAGTTGAGTGTCGTCGGCGTAGGAGATTATATTGAGGTCGTGCTGTCTGGCGATGCGTGCGAGCGGGGCCATGTAGATGTTGAACAGTGTTGGGCTGAGGGACGATCCCTGGCGTACGCCGCAGATGATCTCGGAGGCTTCGGATCGGAATGGTGGGAGGCGGACTCTCTGGGTTCTGCCGGCGAGGAAGGAGGTGGCCCATTCCAGGGCCTTGTCTCGGATCCCTGCGTCGTGGAGGCGTGCGCGTAGAGTGCGGTGGCAGACAGTGTCGAAGGCGGCGGAGAGGTCCAGCAGGATGAGGGCTGCGGTCTCACCGTTGTCCAGCAGGATCCTGATGTCGTCGGTGGCGGCGATGAGGGCAGTCTCAGTGCTGTGGTTGCTGCGGAACCCCGATTGGGATGGGTCCAGGATGCTGTTTTCTTCGAGGTATCGGGTTAGCTGTTTGTTGACGATCTTCTCGATGACCTTGGCTGGGAACGGAAGCAGGGAGATGGGCCGGAAGTTCTTGAGGTCTCTCGGGTCCGCCTTGGGTTTTTGAGTAGGGCGTTGATCTCTGCGTGTTTCCAGCTCTCTGGGAAGGTCGCGGTCTCGAAGGAGAGATTGATGATGTTGCACAGGTGGGGTGCGATGGAGCTGCTGGCTTTGTTGAAGATGTGGTGCGGGAAAGGGTCTGACGGGGAGCCGGAGTGTATTGTGCTCATGGTCTTGATGGTGTCCTCGATGTTCACGCTGGCCCAGGCTGGCAGGGGGTCGTGGTCGATGGTGTGCGGTGGGTCTGGTGTATCGATCTTAGCTGGGGCTGTCTGGGTGTTGAAGCTGTCGTGGATGTCGGCGATCTTGCGGTGGAAGAAGGTGGTGAGGGAATCGCACAGGGGTTGCGACGGCGGGATGTCGTTGGTGTTGGAGCTGGGGTTGGAGAGTTCCTTCACGATGATGAAAAGCTCCTTGCTGTTGTGTGCGTTGTTGTCGAGGTGGTCTTTGAAGGAGATTCTCTTGGCGGACTTGATGAGGTGGTGGTGGTTACGGATGGCGTCTTTGTGGGCTGCGTGGCTGTCCGGTGTCTTATCACTGTGCCATTTCTTCTCTAGTTTCCGGCAGGTACGCTTGGAAGCTAGGAGTTCCGAGGTGAACCAGCTGGCTCTTTTGGCGGTGTCACTGTAGGTGAGTTTTTTCAGCGGGGCGAGGGTGTTGGCACAGTCGTCCATCCATCGTCTGAGGTTGCAGGCAGCGTCGTCGGTGTTGGATGGGTCGGAGGGAGGGCTGAGAGCGAGGGTTGCCCGTAGTTGGTCTTCGGTGACTTTGCTCCAGCAGCGGCGTGGGATCTGTTGGGTGCGGTGGTGTGTGGTGGGTTTCTGGAAGGTGAAATGGATGCAGCGGTGGTCGGTCTAGAGGAGTTTCGTGGTGTGGCTGAAGGAGACGTGGGAGCTTGAGGAGAAGATGGGGTCAAGCGTGTGGCCGGCGGAATGGGTCGGTGTTGTGACGAGCTGGCTCAGACCGAGGTTGGCGAGGTTGTCGATCAGGGTGGTGGAGTTGCTGTCATTGTTGTTCAGGTCTCCGAGGAGGATGTAGTCGGTAGAGGTCAGGGCGTGCGTGCTTATGAAGTCGGCGATGGAGTCGCTGAACTGGGGTCGGGGCCCAGGGGGTCTGTAGACAAGGGTGCCTCTAAGGGTGGTGTTGGGGTCCGTGTGGATCTGGAAGTGCATGTGTTCGGCGGTGCTGAGAGTGTCGTCGGTGCTGGTCGAGACCCTGATGGTGTTCTTGTGAACGATGGCGATTCCTCCTCCTACTGCGTTGACGCGGTCTCTGCGGGTGATCTTATAGCCGTCTGGGATGGCTATGGCGATGTCGGGGGCGGAGGAGTCGTTCATCCAGGTCTCTGTCAGGAAGGCGACGTCTGGTGATGATGTGTCGAGCAGGTCTCAGAGCTCGACGGCGTGTTTGCGTGCGGAGCGGGTGTTCAGTAGGATGCATCGGAGGTGGTTGAGGTCCTTCTTGGCGGGCGCCTCGGTGGCTCTGAGGCTGGTGTAGCTGCAGTTCCGGCAGGTGAAGGGACCATGGGTGCGTTTCGGGGCGGCCTTGAAGCAGTTGTGCGTCCGTCCGGGGTTGAGAGCGTGGAGTGTGGTGGCATCGTATCGGCGTCGGTCCTCGAGGCTGGTACGGGGGGCGCACGGCCCGGGGGTTCTGGCACTGGGCGCGGTCCAGGCGCGGACGGGCGCAGACGGGCTTGCCTTAGGCGCGCCTTCGGCGCGGCCGCGCAGCGGCCGCCATATATGGGGAGGTGGGAGGGAGGAGCAGCTGGGAGGCGGGAGGCAGGGGCAGCGAATGGGCAGTCAAGGGGGCGGGCCGCAGGGGACGCAGCGGCTGGAGCGGAATCGGAGAGAGGCAACGAGGGGTACAGAGGCAAAAATGGACACAGAAAACAGGGGCAGCGAGGGGTACAAAAGGCAAAACGGGGCACAGAAGAAAACAGGGGCAGCGAGGGGTACAAAAGGCAAAACGGGGCACAGAGGAAAACAGGGGCAGCGAGGGGTACAAAAGGCAAAACGGGGCACAGAAGAAAACAGGGGCAGCGAGGGGTACAAAAGGCAAAACGGGGCACAGAGGAAAGCAGGGGCAGCGAGGGGTACAAAAGGCAAAACGGGGCACAGAGGAAAACAGGGGCAGCGAGGGGTACAAAAGGCAAAAACGGGGCACAGAGGCTACAAGCAGAGGGGCGAGCTTACCAGCAGCAGCAGCGGGCAGTACCAACACAGGCGGAGCTGTGTGGTGGGGGAGCGACCTACCTGGCAAGGTCAAGGGTCGCTCTCCTCACTGCGCAGCGGCCGCCATATATGGGGAGGTGGGAGGGAGGAGCAGCTGGGAGGCGGGAGGCAGGGGCAGCGAATGGGCAGTAAAGGGGGCGGGGCCGCAGGGGACGCAGCGGCTGGAGCGGGATCGGAGAGAGGCAACGAGGGGTACAGAGGCAAAAATGGACACAGAAAACAGGGGCAGCGAGGGGTACAAAAGGCAAAACGGGGCACAGAAGAAAACAGGGGCAGCGAGGGGTACAAAAAACAAAACGGGGCACAGAAGAAAACAGGGGCAATGAGGGGTACAAAAGGCAAAACGGGGCACAGAGGAAAACATGGGCAGCGAGGGGTACAAAAGGCAAAACGGGGTACAGAAGAAAACAGGGGCAGCGAGGGGTACAAAAGGCAAAACGGGGCACAGAGGAAAACAGGGGCAGCGAGGGGTACAAAAGGCAAACCGGGGCACAGAGGAAAACAGGGGCAGCGAGGGGTACAAAAGGCAAAACGGGGCACAGAAGAAAACAGGGGCAGCGAGGGGTACAAAAGGCAAAACGGGGCACAGAGGAAAACAGGGGCAGCGAGGGGTAAAAAAGGCAAAACGGGGCACAGAAGAAAACAGGGGCAGCGAGGGGTACAAAAGGCAAAACGGGGCACAGAGGAAAACAGGGGCAGCGAGGGGTACAAAAGGCAAAACGGGGCACAGAGGAAAACAGGGGCAGCGAGGGGTACAAAAGGCAAAAACGGGGCACAGAGGCTACAAGCAGAGGGGCGAGCTTACCAGCAGCAGCAGCGGGCAGTACCAACACAGGCGGAGCTGTGTGGTGGGGGAGCGACCTACCTGGCAAGGTCAAGGGTCGCTCTCCTCACTGCGCAGCGGCCGCCATATATGGGGAGGTGGGAGGGAGGAGCAGCTGGGAGGCGGGAGGCAGGGGCAGCAAATGGGCAGTCAAGGGGGCGGGGCCGCAGGGGACGCAGCGGCTGGAGCGGGATCGGAGAGAGGCAACGAGGGGTACAGAGGCAAAAATGGACACAGAAAACAGGGGCAGCGAGGGGAACAAAAGGCAAAACGGGGCACAGAAGAAAACAGGGGCAGCGAGGGGTACAAAAGGCAAAACGGGGCACAGAGGAAAACAGGGGCAGCGAGGGGTACAAAAGGCAAAACGGGGCACAGAGGAAAACAGGGGCAGCGAGGGGTACAAAAGGCAAAACGGGGCACAGAAGAAAACAGGGGCAGCGAGGGGTACAAAAGGCAAAACGGGGCACAGAGGAAAACAGGGGCAGCGAGGGGTACAAAAGGCAAAACGGGGCACAGAAGAAAACAGGGGCAGCGAGGGGTACAAAAGGCAAAACGGGGCACAGAGGAAAACAGGGGCAGCGAGGGGTACAAAAGGCAAAACGGGGCACAGAGGAAAACAGGGGCAGCGAGGGGTACAAAAGGCAAAAACGGGGCACAGAGGCTACAAGCAGAGGGGCGAGCTTACCAGCAGCAGCAGCGGGCAGTACCAACACAGGTGGAGCTGTGTGGTGGGGGAGCGACCTACCTGGCAAAGTCAAGGGTCAGAAAAGGGTTCTCTTGCAAATCAGTGTTGGCATGAGATGATGAGGAGTGAGTATGCGAGTAGTTGGAGAACATTTTTAAGTGAGTGTTTACGTAATTTTGAATGCCCAAATTTAGAAGAAGAAACTAGGAGCAAAGCTGTTTTTAAAAAAACAATAAATCAATCAGCTACTCTATTATCAACCATAATAGATAATGACGAGCTTAGGAAAAAAAATCACTCCTGGTCAGTTGCTAATTCTTTTAGTAAACTGGAACCCCAACCATATTTTTTGTCCCATCTAAAACCGCTATTTACGAATAAATTTATGTTATTACGGTTTGGGAGATACCCGACTAAAGACGGAACTCCAAAATGGGAAAAAAATGGCCTTCTAAACTCTGTAGGTTGTGTGGCTTATATGACGAAACATTAGTTCATATTGTAACCTTATGCCCCCAATTGCTAGAAGAGCGGAAATTCTTTTTAAGATCTATTTTTAATGAATTGGGGGTAAGGACTTGTAGAAATGCTATCATTACATGCCTTACTGGGGCCTCGCCACGTTTGATTTCTCGATTTGTTAAGTTCATTCATATAGCTGAAAAGAAATTATTATCCCAATAAGATTCTGTTTTATAATATAGTAACACTCATTATTGAGGTGGTCGTATGAAATGAAAATTAAGTATCTGTTTTAAAATATCATTTAAAAAAATTGTTATAGGATCAGTCAATCGAATTAATCCTAGAGAATAAATGTTCGAATGTTAGTTGGGATATTACAATTCGAATGTTAGCACAAATGCACTTTACTTTTTGCTGCTTTCTTCTGCTGCTAATTTTATTGTTCCAAAGTTTTTTAGGGTAATGTAGTGTATATTCTACACCATAGCTGCTAAGGATTGTTAACACAAAAGCACTTTATTTCCTACTGCTCTCTACTGCTGCTAAGTCAATTGTGTTAAGTTTTTTTCTGGTGTACTGCAGTGTATATATTTTATGGATATAATGATTTTGTAAAATTTGGGGGCATATTAGCAAGGGCCTTATCGCTGCTTTAGCAGCACTTTTTGCCGCTAAAGCGGCAATTTTTTTATCGCCCTATCAGCAAGCTGACGCTAACAGGCGTTAGCGAAAGCTTTCTGGCGATAGCGGCCCGTTTTCCCATCGCCTTGCATGCCAGCGATAATTATCGCTAATGACATGCAAGGTAGGCGTTCCCAACTAAAAGCGACTGAAAACAGTCGCTAACACAACTTCTTCCTATTAGCAACGCAGGCGAAGCGATAAAAAAATTTGCGCTAAGCGCGAATATCACTAGAATTTAACACCTGCTAAAAACATGACTTACCTGTTTGTAGAATAGGAGGTGGATTGTCAGCCTAAGTCCACCATGGCGTTAATGCGTGAATATCGCTGGATTTCCAGCGATATTCATGCATTTCGCCGCTATCGCTGGATATTTTATCGCATTGGAGATAAACCTTGCTAATAGCATGTTATCTCCGCGATAATATCCAGCGATAGGCGGCGTTAAGAAAATGCGCGCTAAGCGCGGTTAGCGATAATTTTCGCCTGTTGTTGCTAATATGCCCCTCGTTTTTATATAATTTTATGCTGTAGCCGCTAAAGACATGAATTGGCCATAGGGCTGGTCGGTTAAATTTTAGATCAAAGATAATGTATTTAAAAAAAAAAAATCATTTTCTTTTGGTTGCTATATTGTTATTTTATTCTTTCTTTCTGTACGTGGATCTTATCGATTGTAATGATTTTAATTAATCAACAAATAAATTCAATCTTCAGCTCCTTGAGTTGTCGCTGCTTTAGTGATGGTTGGTGGAGTGTATCACGGTGTGCCTTGAGGGTGCGGCATGGTGTGGTCCTAGTGTCTGGACCACAGTCGCAGCATTGTGTGCTTCTGTCCAACAACTGGTTAGGCTCTGCTCTCCATTGGCTTCTCCTGAGGGGCGTCAGACTGTGCCTCGAGGTTTTTCCAGCCATTTGCTGAAGTCTGACCCTAGCTGGGTGGCGTTGCAGGGTTTGCCACACTGACTTGCTTGTACTGGTTGTCTTTGGCAGTCTCAGTAGTTTTATTATTACTTTTGGGCAGGTGATGAACAGGTGCAGTACCACTGCTCAGTAGTAGGGGCAGCATTTGATGCTATAGCCATTGCCCATGATGGGTTGGGTAATATAGCTAGTTTGCAGGCCTGTGTGAACCTTATGGTGAGTGGGTCTCTTCTGTGTGTGTGCAGAGCCCTAGGGCATGTTTGGAGCTGGGGTTTGGTGTTGCTGGGCAGATACCATGTGTGTTCCTCTTGCACCAATGTGGTGCAGAAGCCCTGAGGTTTTGTTTTATGATCACTGGTTGTTTCCCTGGGGGTCTCTGCTGGCCGCCTTCCAGTGTATCTCTTTGGGCATCTTGTCAGCAGCAGTGCCTGTCAGTTGTGCTGATGGCCTGGTTTCTTGCTGCGGGGGGATGGGGTCTTTACAACAGTACCAAACCTCTCCACTCCTGGAACTGTGAAGGAGCCGTGAGTAACCTGTACACAGAGCAGGTTGATGGCCAATGTGGGCTGTTCCACTCACTACCCTCAGGGAAGTAACTGGACCTGCAGCAGCCAGTATTGTGTTCTGCCAGCATCCCTGATGTTCATTCTACTGCTGCTGGTGTTCAGCTGGTGCAGTACTGCTGCTCACAAGGAGGGGGCAGTATCAGTGTCAGGACCCAAAGCAACTGCCTGCGGACCAGCCCAACAGGACTAGCGGCAGGGAAGAGAGGAGAATGGTAGGCTTGAGAGCAGCGGCGGGTCCTCCTTTCGGGCAGAGGAGCGTTGCCGTGCCCACTGCGAGAGCTGCAGCAAACGCAGATTTGATGGAATGCTCAATGGACATGACCATTTTGGTGAGGTGCACTCACTACGTCTCATCTCGGGGTGGGGCCATTCCTGCTCCTGATTGGCAGCGGGAATGATTTACCTAAAGCCTGAAGTGCGCATGTCGGATTAGCCGTCTGTCTTGCGACGGTGGCCTGACATGCGCACTTCAGCCCTCACCTATGTACTCGCTGTGTGACAGCTGGGGCACTGCAGGCACAGACTTCTGATCTGAGAGGGAGCGCTGCGTTGACCTGCTCCGACCAATCATGGGGCTGCTCTCGTGCTGGGAACGGCATGGGAGCAGCTCCAGGATAGGTTGGGTTCGCTCTAGGCTCTTCGCTTCGGGCTCCGTTGTTTTCTGGGAGTGTGGTAGTGGATGAACCGACTTCGCTGAGTACTTTTTTGTTTGTTTGTTTATTTGTAGTAAATGAGCTGCACTCTTTCTGCTCAGCGAAGCCCAGTGAGTGCAACACCTCTCATGGGAAGCCGCCCTGACATATCCCATTCTTGCAGATGTCTCCGCAGTTAGGTGATTCTCTGTTGATTAAACTATTAAACTGCTGTAACACACGGACGAAAAATACTTCTTTATTCAATTAGAGCTTAATAATAGTAACTCCATGACGGTCTTGTGCAGTATCGCCTCGTGCTTCTGACGCAGCCTCGAAATGCTGCAAGTTAATGACACTTAGTTTACCGACCTGGTAAGGATGAAAAGCTGAGAAGCCCCTGCAGCTATTAAAGTTCATGCTGACCTATAGTTACAGACAAACCTCAGAATTAAACTGAGCGATGTCATAGGTCACACTCACGCCTGGAGGTGTGGGACCATGAACAGCCTCCCCCGAGCCTCTGCCAGGCCCCAGGTGGCCTTTGCCCCAGCCATAGCAGAGGGTTGTGTCAGGCAGCGGTCAGGCGATAGTGTGTATCATTCAGACCAACATTACTGAACCACGTCTGTGGGAATACGGCACAGCTATTACCTCAGCACATTCCTGGCCGCCGTTAATATGCCATGTGGGACCCATGTCCGCTAAATATGCACACAGCCCTGACAAGTACCACACATCAAGCGTTAGACTAACGCATTTCAGTGTGGTGGTCCGCATCACAGCACTGAAATGCAAAGTCACGCATAACAGGCATTGCGCCTCCTCGGCTACTAGTGCTGCTAATCCCGCACCAATGCTGTTGTAGTATTATTTCCATGTGTCCGCCATCTGTTTTCTGGTGCTCTTCCCCTGTCTCTCCTAAGCGTGATGCTGTAACCCTTGTTATGCGTACAGCTGCCTGTGACAAAATTCTGTTATGAATGTCCCTTTTCTATATGTACAACAATTTGCCGTATTTCCCTAGGGGTCTCATGAGGATTCGTTGCAGACGTGCGTGCCATGCACCATCATTCACAGACACTACTGTGTGTGCCGGCAGCCCTACGATGTCAGCCGCTTCATGATCGAGTGCGACATCTGCAAGGACTGGTTCCAAGGCGGGTGAGGACCTGGGGATGAACGACGGGAGCTAGGGGTTCGTGGAGGGTGCAGGAGCTCCGGAGTGGGTGATATGACCAGGGGTAACCTCCGCGATGTGCAAGCACGGCTTGTATGCATGGAGGAGCCGGGATCTGGGATTCACTCACATGATGACACAACAGCGCTGAAATGGATGTTTTCATTGCTGCTTTGTTGTTTTTGACTCAAGGTGTTTCTTGTTCACGCTGTGACTTATTTTCACAATTGCACAGTCATAGCTGCCAAGGTTTCAGAGTGTGGCGTTTTCATAATTTCAGTGTAATTATGAGTGACAGAAAAGCAGTCTGACCCTGCTCTGCTCAGTTTTCAGTAGCCTGCTGTTAGCGCACTTCAGTTCAGTGACTTCTTAGAGGTTCTCGTTGCTCAAATGGGTGTAATTTCTGATATTTATATGCTTCCCTCATCTTCACTGCTTGATTTTGCTCGCAAGAAAGTGTCACTCACAGTCGTTGAATTATCTGCTCTCCTCAGACTCATAGTTGCAAAAGTTTCAGAATGCTTTTGTGTGACATTTTCATGGTTTCATTGTCTGCAGGAGTAACATTTCAATGCCAAATGTGTGGCATTTCATGTGACATTTTATCATGAGTAAAAGTAAGCAATTACTGTTGTGCAATGAGATAAATATTAAAAGTGAGCCCCTTATGAGCAATATGACCAATAATCATTGGCAAATGCAATAAATTTGGCTATGTAATAAATAATACGTTTTTTTTTAAGGTTTAGCTGGGTGAGCAGTTGAGCCATATAAATTAAAGAAACTGTAAATGACAAATAGAGTAGATACTTATTTGTCCACCATAAACACACTTTGGGCACCACAAGGGATTCTAAAGTGCTATGTAAATGCAAAGACAACACAATACAATAACGCTAACATCACAAATTCACTAGGGCACCGAGTTTTTTCAACTGCAGCAAGAAACAAAAAGGATACCACAGACATGCACAGGTTATAATTAATCAAGTTCTGCGACACATCTGGAGTGTAGCACGTATCTCCTATAAATACAATAGCCTGAGCAATAGTTTGCAATCCCGGCTGCCTACATATGTGATCTTGCACACAGAGTTTCTCTTATGGGCAAGTATGTAGAAAACCTGGCTTAGTGACAGAAACCTACAGCTGAAATGGAAGCCCCATTGAATATATTAGCTAGATAATTGTAGGACACTGGGTTATTGTTGCAGAACCCCCCACCCACTTTTGGCCTGGTACCTGATGCAACTTTGAGAATGTGCTGGGTTCCTGCTACCCAGGCCCCCAGCACTAGTGCTCTTTCCCTAAAACTGTTCAACAATTGGCACAACTTCAGTCCCCCTTGTAAGACCCCTGGTACCCAGGGCACTGGGCTGAAGAGGGACCACTAGGGCTGCAGCATGAATTGTGCCACCCTAGGGACCCCTCATCAAGACCATGCAAACTGCCATTGCATGCTGCATGTCTTGGCGCAGAGAAAACTGCAGAGTCGACATGGCACCCAGCCCTGTTCGCCATGCTCCCATACACTGCATGAGGTATAGGTAAGTCACCCCTACTGCAGGCCTTACTGCTCTAAAGCAGGGTGCACTATATCACATGTGTGGTCATATCTGCATGAGCAGATGTGACCATACAATATCGAAGTCCATTTTTGGATATTGTAAGTGCCTAGGGAAGCCATAGAGAGTACATGGGCTGGATACTTGGGGGCATATTAACAACGAGGCGATAAACAATTATCGCCGCTTTAGCGTCCGTTTTCGGACGAAAAGCGGCGATAATCTTATCGCCTAATCAGCAAGGTCACGCTATCGCGTGAATCCTTGCACTATCGCCCTTTCCCCCGACGCCCATCTTTGCAGCTCTAATGAGATGCAAAGTGGGCGTTACTGGGCGTACCCCGGATGGGCTACGTTGCAAATATCGCCGATGTGCACATCGCGATATTTACAAGGCAGCCCACAGGATTATAGCAGACGTTAGATTTTGGCGAAAACGGCCGTTTTCGCCAAAATCTAACATCTGCTATAATCCTGATTTACCTATGTTAGACATAGGAGATGGATTCTGCTGATACGACCACAGGGTCGTATCAGCAAGGTTATCGCCGTTTTGAAGGGAACATCGCTGGAAAACCAGCGATGTTCCCTGCAAAGGGCGATAACCTCGCTATCTCTGGAATCTTTATCGCCCTGGAGTAACGCGTTGTTAATAACGCGCTACCAGGGCGATAAATACCAGAGATAGCCTGCGATAATATAATTATCGCTAAGCACGGCCAGCAATAATTATCGCTGCCCGTTGTTAATATGCCCCTTGATACTTTGCTGTTAGTTGGGACACTGTAAAGGGCATTTCTTCAATGTTCTTAATGTTTTAAAGTTGCGTATTGCACATTGTTAATGTTTTTAAATTGTTTATTGCACACTGCACCTTACCGTAGGGCCTCGGTCCCACAGACTGCCTTGGCGTTTTCTCCCCACGACCTGCGGTGCCCGTAAGTAAGAGCGAGCCCACCCATAGCAAGGTCAGCGTGCTAGTTGTTCTAAGCACGAGGGGATAAAACCGGCATGCTGACTCGACCGCACAGCCGGTGCACTGAAGGCGCGCCAAAGGCAAGCCCATCTGCGCTCATCTGCGCCCGCCATGCGCCAGGAACCCCTGCCCGTTTTTTGCGCCAGACAAACTCTAGGGCTCAGCTACTGGCATATAGTAAGGGTAAGAGTTGTAATGTTACCACTTGGGCTGGGGAAAGGGATTATCTCCCATTTCAATGCACTTCCTGCAACCTCTCATTTACGATCACGAACCTTCCCTCTATTACTTCCGCCCACAGTTCTCCGAAAAAGGATAACAATTCACCAGACTTAGTTACGGATACCTCTAAAGGGAAGAATAATCAACACGAACCTGTTGGCAGTTCGTTAAATGCTATTCTGCTTAATACTAGATCAGTGATTAAGCACAAGTACGAGTTTGAATGCCTACTGCAGATGTCAAACCCGGATCTGGTCTTCCTAACGGAAACTTGGGCCAATGAAACATCCGAGCCTGACTGGATTATCGCGCTACCGGCAGGCTATGCATTAGCCACTGTAGACAGGAAAGGGCAAAAGGGGGGCAGCATAGCAATCATTTACCAGTCTTGGTTTAAAGCAACCTTTGAGACCATTGAGCTGCCTGGGGCAGAAGCTATGACCGTTAACATTAAAATTGCTAATATTTTGTCCCTCCCCGGTCTACTTCTCTATAGGCCGCCAGGGCCGAAACCCTTGTTTATTCAAGGTCTACAGTCCTTCATGGAATCATGTCTGGACTCTCCCACCTACACGAATCAGCTCTAATCATGGCCACGGAGGAAATACACAGGCAGCTTGACCAGAGAGGAAAAGCCGTCCTAATCCTACTTGACCTATCAGCAGCGTTTGATACTGTGAACCATCAAGTATTAACGCAGTGGAATCAAAGAGGCGGCCTTAACCCATCTCACCTCGTTCCTCACAGCGAGGGAACAGAGGGTGTGTTGGGACAACTTTAAATCTGAGAGGTTCTCCCTCCCCTGTGTGTTCCCCAAGGCTCAGCATTGTCACCAACCTTATTTAACATCTATGTTGCGCGTCTGGCCAACCTGATAAAGGCTCACGGTTTCTCGTTGATGTCATATGCCGACGACACGCAGATTGTTATCTCCATTTCCTTGAGTCTGAAGCACGTCATGGGTCAGATGCATCGGAACTATCTTAAATTAAACACAGACAAAATGGAAGTCATGGAGTTTTGGGAATGGACCACCACTCTGGAACCAATCTTGGTGGCCGGTGGAAGCAGGTCACTGTCCGAATTCTGCAGCTAAAGTGAGAAATTTAGGATTCCTGCTTGAGGTCCAATTAAACTTTGCAGGACAGATCAACCTTTTGACATCATCCTGCTTTTTTCTACTAAAAACCTTGTGCAAAATTTTGTCTTTTATTCCACTAGACCTCAGAAAATCGGTTGTAGTCGCTTCAATTCTCTCTCAAATTGATTACTGTAACGCCCTCTTCCTGGGAGTAGACAAACGCCAACTGCTAAAACTTCAATCACTGCAAAATGCAGCAGCGCGAGTGCTGCTCAACATTCCAAAATACCACCATATCTCTAGCAGCATTAGGGAGCTTCACTGGCTACCGGTCAAGCAGCCCATTGAGTTCAAGGCGCTTTGCCTGGTGCATGAAGCTCTGTATGGTGGAGGGTCGTTGGAATTACAGAAACTTTTTCAGTCGTATTCCCCTTGGCGGAATCTTAGATCTGCCAACAAAGGTCTAGTCCAGGTCCCCAAAATCCATAAAGCTAGATGTGGAGGTAGAAGCCTTTCCTATCGAGCATCAAAGCTCTGGCATCTGCTGCCGGCATCATCAGGCTTCAACCTACCAGACCCCTATTTAGGAAGATGCTTAAGACCTGGCTACTACCTTCACAGGAATGATGCTGTATCACCCTATTTTCACTCACTTCCTTGCTACACTCAGCACCAAGACACCTCGGCATTGGTGAGCTCTACAAGCTCTTTTACTCACTTACTTACTTACTTGTCATTACAAGTTCCCCAGCACCATGGTGGCTTCACAGTACCCAGGGATGTTTGGTTCCAAACATCTTGTCTTAATAAATCCACACAGAGGGCTCCTTAGAGGTGCCCCCTGAAAACCTACCAAGCACTGGTGCGGTCTCTGATTAGTCTTAAAGCAAACAGAAGCATTGGCATAGCCAATAGGTCTCGCCTTTGGGGCCTTATAAGTGTTTAGCCAGAGCTATTTGACTTTGCCAATGTCTTCAAGCTGTGCTGTAGAGAAGTGTGGCTGCTGTGCAGCATGCTGAAAAGTTATAATAAAAAAGTGTCAGAAGCTTTTTTGTTACTTTATATAGGACCAAGAAGGCATTATGTAAAACTGAACGACCATATTAAAAAAAGTATTTACAATAAAAAATGTCCTCAGTTTTCTTTTGTTCTTGCAATGCTGGCAACTTGTTTCTGCCTATTGCAATGGTTGTTTGTTAAAGCTTTTTTTTTGAGGGGGCATAAACAATCGGAGGGTGAAGGTTGGGAACTAGTACCTGTATTATAACACTAGCAGCGGCCAGACGCTAGGGGAGAATCAACAGATGCCAGATTCCGAGAGCAGGCTGAGGTGGTGCTGAGTGATGCTGAGGTGGTAGTGGTGGTGGTAGTGGTGACTGTTGCGGAGACGATGCTGAGGTGATGCTGAATGATACTCAGGTCTTGCTGAGTGATACAATGTTGGAACCGGGTTTACCGAGTCCGCCACGGTAGCATGGCGCGAAGCGGGAAAGCACGCGAAGGCAATGTGTAAGGCAGTTGTGCAGCACACTCTTACTTTGACTCAGAAATGAGAACGCAATAACATGACACCACACCAGGCTTTTGTATTTAAAATCAAGATCTTTTAGATATAAATCAAGTTAGCATCAGATGAGGCAGATTAATTCAGATCTACATTTAAATTCATTGCATTACTCAACTGGTGCACATTTTAAATAAAGCATCATAGCTCATCAACATTGTAGGCCACTAAGAGGCCGCAGGAATTATCTATTAAACGTAGCACTTAATAATGATCTTAAGGTGAGTTAATAAAACATGGGCCTAAACATGCAGTTCACTTTAGCATATTCAATTACTTAAAAGAAGGCTTTTCACTTTACATTTCAATAGGCCTGCATTAATCTAGGCGCGCCCACATTCAGTACAGTGGGCGTCGCAATTCCAGTACACCTGTAACATAAAACACTTCAACTCTTGGCGGTGTACACTTCAGCTCAATTCAATTAAACACTTTCCCCCTGTGGTAAAGACTTAGCAGTTAAAAGCATGGCCTAGGCAGTAATTACAATAGGCATCTGCAATAAATTAATAAATACTGTGGGGAACCCCTCAACATGTCCTGTATCCTGGGGCTTCTATGTCCCTTAGGGGTTAACTCCAGGCTAGGCCCACTCCTCTCCGGGGCCTCGCCTCATGGGGAAAGTAACACAGTTAATTTTAGGGGTTAATGGTGGCCCCCGGCCCCCAGTGGCGTTTTTGTGGGCCCTAGGGGCCTCCTGGGCTCACCTGGTGCTTGTTCGTTGGTCGCGCTTCTTTAGCGACTGGCAATCCCCAGGCCCGGCCCGTGTTCTGGAGGGCGGGGCCCGGTCGGGGTACCTCGGCCTTCTGGCCGGAATGACGGGACGTTGCGGGGGCCGGTATCACCTTCCTCCGGCCCCCGGGATCAGGGAACTCACTTGCGGCACGTTGCGGGGGCCGGTATCACCCTCCTCCGGCCCCCGGGATCAGGTGAGTGGTTTTCGCGGGCTTCAGGGACTTTGGGGATGAGAGCGGGAGCCGGCAGTCCTCTCCGGCCGGCTCCCCGTCTCCCTCTGCACGGCCGGGGTTCTTCCTCGGCCTCCGTCGGCGCTGGGGGCGTGGCGGGAGCCGGCGCCCAATCGCTGCGCGGCCTTCCTGGGGGCGCGGCCGGCGTCCCCGGTTGCTCGGCGACGGCGTCGGCGGGGCCTGGAGGCCTCGCTGGTCGCGCTAGGCCGCGGCGGTGATTTCTTCGGCCGCGACGGCGGCAGTGGTGATTTCTTCGGCCGCGACGGCGGCGGTGGTGATTTCTTTGGCCGCGACGGCGGCGGTGGGGCCCTGGGCCCGGTGGCAATGATTTGGGGCAATTTGTAGAGGCTTCGGTGTGGGCGTGGACGGTGCACCTCACCACATCCACTCAAGGGGCTTCCCTCACCTCAGCGCTCCCTTCGGTGAGGGCGCGACGGCGCACCTCACCACACGGCACTTCTCCTCACGCGGCGGCAGCCGCGGCGGTGATTTCCTCACAAGGTCAGTGACCTGAGGGGAGGCAGAACGCAGGGCGCACCAGCAGCCTGTGGGCAGGGCTGACTGGAAAAGTACTTGAGGGGCAGCCCAGCAGCAGGCAGGAATAGATAGGGGGTGAAGGTCTAGCGCTTAAGGGTACGGCGCTTTACCTGGTGATCCCCAGTTGGGCAGTTTAGGTTTCAGGCCTTGCTGGACGGTCAGGCCTCCTCAAATTAAGGTGTCTGGCGACTGTTCCAGATTGGTTGCTTCTTAGGCGCTTCTTGTTAGGAGTTTCTTGTCAGAAGTTCCTTATTATAAGTTTCTTGTCAAAGTTTCTTGTCAGAAGTTTCTTCTTATGAGGGGGGGAAATGAGTTGGTGGTCTGGGAGTGCTTGATGTTCCTCCCCGCACGCTGAAGGTGGTTCCCTGGATCCCCTCACACTGGGCAAGGTCAGTGGGTGGTGGGCGTTCCTCAGCTATCTTACTACAGCAGGGCCTCAGCCCTGTCAGCAGCAGTAGTGTAGGTCTCCCCCCTAGGCCCTAAAGCCTATACTCCGGCGGAGGTTCTCCCAGGATCAGTGGTGCCTCATCAACTGACTAGAAAGTTTTCCCTCCAAGCCTTTTATACCCCTAGGTCAGGTGACTCTCCCAAAGGCGGCAAAACATAACTCCTCCCACAGCCCGGAAGGTTCTGGAACCTTCTACATGCCTGGCTATGTGGCCCAGAGGCGGGGACGGAATGGATACTGTATCCCTATGTCCCAGCCTGACCCTGGCTACTAGTGTGTATGCGTGTAAGGCCCCTCTGCAGTAGCAGGGGCTGGTGGCAGCCATCTTGAGTGAGAGAGAGCACCTGCACCTCAGCACTGGCTAGAAGTGGCAAGGTGCCCGGAGACCTAGGTCCAGTAAAAATATGGTGGCAAGAATGAGGCGCAAAAGGGAAAAAAAAACAGGGCAAGACCACCCTAGGGCTGACAGGTCTAACACGCGTCCCCCCCAGCCGAAAGAGGGGAGAGCTTCCCAACCTCTAGGGAGTTCTCGTCGCTAAGGCGGAAAAACCGGGAGAGACCGTCAGCGTTGGCGTGGTCTACACCGGGTCGATGTTCCACCCGAAAGTCCATCCCCTGGAGGGAAATGGACCACCTCAACAATTTGGGGTTTTCGCCTCTCATCTGCATGAGCCAGCGAAGGGGTCTGTGGTCGGTCTGGATCAGGAAGTGACAAACAAAAAGGTATGGCCTCAACTTCTTTACAGCCCAAACCACGGCAAAGGCTTCTCGTTCGATGGTACTCCACCGCTGTTCCCGGGGAGTAGTCTTCGGGAAATGAAGGCCACTGGCTGGTCTTGGCCATCGTCATTCAGCTGCGAGAGCACAGCTCCTATGCCATGCTCAGAAGCGTCTGTCTGTACAATAAATTCCCGTCCAAAGTCTGGAGTCCTGAGCACCGGTGCGGTGCACATTGCACGTTTGAGGGTCTCAAAGGCTTCCTGGCAGGCAGCCGTCCAGATGACTCTGCGTGGCTGCTTCTTTGAAGTCAATTCCATCAATGGGCCCACGATGGTTCCATATCCCTTGACGAACCGGCGGTAATACCCCGTGAGGCCGAGAAAAGCTCGGACCTTTGTTTGGGTCTTGGGGGGCTCCCAGGCCAAGATGGTCTCAATCTTGGCTAGGAGGGGTTGCACCTTACCTCCGCCCACCAGATGTCCCAGGTACACGACAGATCCCTGTCCAATCTGGCACTTGCTGGCCTTTATGGTTAGACCAGCCCGTTGCAGAGCCTGTAGCACCTCCTAGAGATGCTCCAGATGGTCCTCCCAGCTGCTACTGAAGACAGCTATGTCATCCAGGTAGGCAGCAGAGAAGGCCTCTAGGCCAGACAGCACCTGGTTCACCAACCGCTGGAAAGTGGCTGGAGCATTTTTCAACCCGAAGGGCATCACCCGAAATTGAAAGTGGCCCTCGGGGGTGGAGAACGCAGTCTTCTCCCTTGCTCCTTCCGCCATGGCGATCTGCCAATAGCCTGACGTCAAATCAATGGTACTCAAATACCGGGCTGCTCCCAGCCGGTCAATGAGCTCATCCGCCCGAGGGATCGGGTGAGCGTCGGTCTTTGTGACTGAGTTGAGTCCACGGTAATCCACACAGAACCGAAGTTCTGGTGTGGTGCCCGGTGGGGCCGCTTTCGGCACCAACACCACCGGACTAGCCCAAGGGCTACTGGAAGGCTCAATCACCCCCAGTTCTAGCATCTTGGTAACCTCACCCTGGATACTAGCCTTGACTTTATCGGACAGCCGGTAAGACTTGGTTTTTACTGGCGGACTGTCCCCTGTGTCCACATCATGGGTACACAGGTGCGAGATTCCAGGCGTGAGGGAGAACAACGAGGCGTACTGCCCCAAGACCTGGCGGCAGTCCCTCTGTTGCTCTGGGGTTAAGGATGGGGCGAGGACCACTCCCTCTACTGAACCATCCTTCTCATGGGCCGCCAGAAGGTCTGGGAGAGGCTCACTCTCCTCCTCCTCACTTCCATCTGTTATCATTAGGAGAGTGAGTTCTGAACGCTCCTGGTGGGGCTTCAAGCGGTTGACGTGGAACACCCTGTGGGGTTGACGTGGGGTCTTCACATCGACGACATATGTGGTCTGGCCTCTCCTTTCCAAGATCTCAAACTGCCCAGTCCACCGGTCCTGGAGGGCGCTAAGCTCTCCTGGCTCCATGACCCACACCTTCTGTCCAGCGTCTAACTCTACCGTCCACGCGTTCCGGTCATACCATTTCTTCATGATGGCCTGACTAGCCTCTAGGTTGTCCGAGGCCTCCTTCCACAGCTTGGCCACTTGGCTGCGGAATGCCAGCATATAGCTGACCACATCACGGGGAAGCTTCGAGGAAGACTTCTCCCACCCCTCCTTGACAAGACTGAGGGGCCCCCGAACGGGGTGGCCATAGAGCAGCTCAAAGGGGCTGAAACCGACCCCCTTCTGCGGCACCTCGCGGTAGGAGAAGAGCAGATAGGGTAAGAGGACGTCCCACTTCCTTCTCAAGTCCTCGGGTAGGCTCCTGATCATCCCCTTCAAGGTTTTGTTAAAGCGCTCCACGAGCCCGTTCGTCTGGGGATGGTAAGGAGTGGAGAACCGGTAGGTCACTCCACACTCCTTCCACATGGCCTGCATGTAGGCCGACATGAAATTCGTGCCCCTATCTGACACCACAACCTTGGGGAATCCCACTCGGGTAAAAATCCCCATCAGGGCCCGCGCCACCACCGGTGCAGTGATGGTCCTCAGAGGGATTGCCTCCGGGTACCGGGTGGCGTGGTCTACCAGCACCAAAATGAACCTATGTCCTGCAGAAGTCGGTGGGTCCAATGGCCCGACAATGTCAATCCCTACCCGCTCAAAAGGGGTATCGACAACTGGGAGAGGTTCCAGAGGGACCTTCACTTTCGTCCCTGTCTTGCCGCTCGCTTGGCAAGTGGTGCAAGTCTTGCAAAAAGTGTCAGAAGTGACGCGCATCCTGGGCCAGTAAAAATGTGGGACCAGACGCGCAAACGTCTTGTCTTGGCCCAGGTGTCCTGCTAGTGGTATTTCGTGTGCCAACTCTAGCAGAAAGGCTCGGTAGCATTGGGGGACCACCACGGCCCTTGATGACCCATGCACCGGAGCCTTAGGCTCACTGTAGAGGAGACCATCCTCCCAGTAGACATGGTAGTTACCAGTCTCGGTTCCAGCTGCTTGGGTTTCGGCCTGTTGCCGCATGCCTTCAAGCGTAGGGCACTCCTTCTGCGCCCGGCAAAATTCCTCCCGGGTAGGCCCTCCTTCCACCTGCCACTCTGCAGGGGTCGGCAGGTCCCCCACGGGAACACCAACCACCTCAGCGGACTCCGGGGTCACCTCCGCGGGCTCCCCATCCATCTCACCGGGTGTCTCCTCCTGGACATCTCCTCGTCCAGCAGTGGGCTGGGCCATTATTTCAGGCTCCAACCC
Organism: Calotriton arnoldi; assembly: GCA_963921515.1. Classification (NCBI taxonomy): domain Eukaryota; kingdom Metazoa; phylum Chordata; class Amphibia; order Caudata; family Salamandridae; genus Calotriton; species Calotriton arnoldi. The sequence continues at coordinate 349,696 of CAWUFW010012703.1, forward strand.
CAGCTGAGTTCCTTGTCGGGCAGCCATGGACCGCGTGACGATGCAAGTCCATCCTGGTAATCCCAACATCTCAGCATGGGCATTGAACTCTACCTCCCTCCAGGCAGTATGTTCCAAGTCGTTGCCCAGCAGACAGTCAACTGGCATGGCAGGGCTCACCGCAACCTTCAACAGACCTGATACTCCTCCCCACTCAAAGGGAACTTGGGCCACGGGGTAATGACCCAGGCTATTATCAGCCATAACAACCGGGTGGAATTCCTCAGGAATCACCTGCTCTGGGGACACCAACTGACGTCTCACCATCGTCATGCTGGCACCTGTGTCCCTCAGAGCCTCCACCTCCTCCCTGTTCACCAGGACCCTCTGCCGATACTTGGCAGTGTTCGCGGGTACCTGAACCCGTGGGATGATCTCTCTATCCCCCAGGGAAACTAAGGTCAAGCCTGTCCACTCACCTCCCCTACCTAGGGACAACTCCTCCCCAAGCGCTACACTGGCTACCCCGGGGCTCTTACCTCCTGTGGGGGCTGGGGTTCTCTTGCGACACTGGGGATCCCCCTTGTAATGTCCAACCTCCCCGCACTCGTAGCACCGGACAGTTCTGGGCTGCTGACTCCTGTCAGGATAAGTGGGTTTCTGGGATCCAGATTGGGATGGGGAACCTACCCCTCTCCCAGGCGGTCTATTTTGGGGGCCTTTAAAGAACTCCCTCTTTTTATCTCCCCCCTCTTTCTTCTGGGGGAGCCCATGTCCACCTTTTGGGGGGTCCACCCCGGCTCCCTTGTGGGACACCCGAGTGCTGACCCACGTGTCTGCCTCCTCTGCAAGCTCCCTAGGATTGGTCAGCTTGCGGTCCACCAAATACTGGCGCAGCTCCGGAAAACATTTCTCTAGGAGGTGCTCTCTCAAGAACAGGTCGTACAGCCCTTTGTAATTGTCAACGTTGCTGCCACGCACCCAACCCTCCAATGCCTTCCGGCATAATCAAAAAAATCCACCCAGTTTTGTGTGTGAAGCTTGTGGCTGTTGCGGAACTTTTGGCGGTACTTCTCTGGGGTGAGGCCAAACTTCTTGAGCAGGGCCTCCTTAATAATAGGGTAGTTAGTCTGCTCCCCCTTATCCAAAGTTAAAAGTGTGTCCCTTACTAGTGGAGGTATGTACCTATAAAGACCTCCCCCCCAGTAGCTCTCAGGAACTCTATGGGCCACCAAAGCCACCTCGTACGCTGCCAACCACTTGTCGATGTCATCACCTACACTAAAACTGGCTATCACTAACCCTGGGCAAAGCACTACACTATGCTCGCGTAGTTTGCGAAGTTTGCGCTACTTCGCACAACGCGAATTGCACGTAGCACAGTGCAAACACGCGTAGCGTAGCGTAGTGCAGCGGTCATTTTTTGCTTGCTCGCGGTCCTCAACGTCAAGTTGGCGACCGCGAGCAAGCAAAATGACATCCCGGCGAGACTTTTTCCTCGTTCGCGATCAGCAACATCAAGTTGCCGATCGCGAGCGTGGAAAATAAACCTCCCGGCGAGATTCTCAACGCGGGGAGGTCAGGTTTCTCATTGCGAGTGGTCGCGTATGCTCGCGATCGCTCGCGATGAGAAACTACCAGTCCGCGTTGAGAAAGCTGCCGCTCGAGTAAAAATCTACTCGAGCGGCAGTGAAAGACAGCTCGCACTGTGCAAGATGCCGTTTTCAATGATTGCACAGTGCGGACAAGCATCCGGCACTGTGCAATCATTGCGAACAGTGCACTACGCAGTTCGCGTAGTGCTACGCGTAGCTCGCGTAGTGCGAACTGCACTTTGCGTAGCTTCGCGTAGCGCTACTTCGCGAACTACGCCCAGGCTTAGCTATCACCTCTCTGGGTAGATAAAATTTGGGCTCCTGTGGAACCCCAGCAGGTACGCTGCCACCATTCACTTTGCCCTGCATCTCCATCTGCAAGGTTCGGAGCTCTAGTTCCTTCAGGCTAAGCTCATGCATAAGCTTCCTTTCCTCCATGGCTAGCCTTGCCTGTTCTCGCTCCCTTTCCATCCTAGCAAGTTCTAATGTTAATTGCCTCTGCTCCCTTCTGTCCTCAAATTCTTCTGCCGACAAACTCCCCCCTGACGCACTACTGCCTGCCCTGGAACGTCTTCCTGGCAACACATTCTCGCTAACATCAATGTGCAGTAGGTCCAGTTCTCCTGGGTTGTCTGCCTCCCCCTGCTCCTCGTCCCCTCTTCCCTCCGGGTGGGCCCTCAAAGCTTTCTGAAGCACCTCCTTCCTGGCGCCTCGCTTGACGGCCACCCCCCTCTCTAGGCAGAACTCCTTGAGCTGTGTCACTGTATACCTTTCTAGGTTGGCTAACTCAAACTCCATCCTTCTAGGTGGGGTCCCAGACAATTTAAGGAAAGGGTTCTAGACTGTAGGTAGCAGGTCTAACGCAGGAATGTACACAATCGGCAATTACAAAAGAATTCCTAGCACTTGCATTACAATAGGTGTCTAATTGCGGCGCACACTGAGTCACTGTAGGGTGCTGCGCAAACACCAGTCCTTATCCCACCGCTGAACACCAAATGTTGGAACCGGGTTTACTGAGTCCGCCACGGTAGCATGGCGCGAAGCGGGAAAGCACGCGAAGGCAATGTGTAAGGCAGTTGTGCAGCACACTCTTACTTTGACTCAGAAATGTGAACGCAATAACATGACACCACACCAGGCTTTTGTATTTAAAATCAAGATCTTTTATATATAAATCAAGTTAGCATCAGATGAGGCAGATTAATTCAGATCTACATTTAAATTCATTGCATTACTCAACTGGTGCACATTTTAAATAAAGCATCATAGCTCATCAACATTGTAGGCCACTAAGAGGCCGCAGGAATTATCTATTAAACGTAGCACTTAATAATGATCTCGAAGGTGAGTTAATAAAACATGGGCCTAAACATGCAGTTCACTTTAGCATATTCAATTACTTAAAAGAAGGCTTTTCACTTTACATTTCAATAGGCCTGCATTAATCTAGGCGCGCCCACATTCAGTACAGTGGGCGTCGCAATTCCAGTACACCTGTAACATAAAACACTTCAACTCTTGGCGGTGTACACTTCAGCTCAATTCAATTAAACACTTTCCCCCTGTGGTAAAGACTTAGCAGTTAAAAGCATGGCCTAGGCAGTAATTACAATAGGCATCTGCAATAAATTAATAAATACTGTGGGGAACCCCTCAACATGTCCTGTATCCTGGGGCTTCTATGTCCCTTAGGGGTTAACTCCAGGCTAGGCCCACTCCTCTCCGGGGCCTCGCCTCATGGGGAAAGTAACATAGTTAATTTTAGGGGTTAATGGTGGCCCCCGGCCCCCGGTGGCGTTTTTGTGGGCCCTAGGGGCCTCCTGGGCTCACCTGGTGCTTGTTCGTTGGTCGCGCTTCTTTAGCGACTGGCAATCCCCAGGCCCGGCCCGTGTTCTGGAGGGCGGGGCCCGGTCGGGGTACCTCGGCCTTCTGGCCGGAATGACGGGACGTTGCGGGGGCCGGTATCACCTTCCTCCGGCCCCCGGGATCAGGGAACTCACTTGCGGCACGTTGCGGGGGCCGGTATCACCCTCCTCCGGCCCCCGGGATCAGGTGAGTGGTTTTCGCGGGCTCCAGGGACTTTGGGGATGGGAGCGGGAGCCGGCAGTCCTCTCCGGCCGGCTCCCCGTCTCCCTCTGCACGGCCGGGGCTCTTCCTCGGCCTCCGTCGGCGCTGGGGGCGTGGCGGGACCCGGCGCCCAATCGCTGCGCGGCCTTCCTGGGGGCGCGTCCGGCGTCCCCGGTTGCTCGGCGACGGCGTCAACGGGGCCTGGAGGCCTCGCTGGTCGCGCTAGGCCGCGGCGGTGATTTCTTCGGCCGCGACGGCGGCAGTGGTGATTTCTTCGGCCGCGACGGCGGCGGTGGTGATTTCTTTGGCCGCGACGGCGGCGGTGGGGCCCTGGGCCCGGTGGCAATGATTTGGGGCAATTTGTAGAGGCTTCGGTGAGGGCGCGGACGGCGCACCTCACCACATCCACTCAAGGGGCTTCCCTCACCTCAGCGCTCCCTTCGGTGAGGGCGCGACGGCGCACCTCACCACACGGCACTTCTCCTCACGCGGCGGCGGCCACGGCGGTGATTTCCTCACAAGGTCAGTGACCTGAGGGGAGGCAGAACGCAGGGCGCACCAGCAGCCTGTGGGCAGGGCTGACTGGAAAAGTACTTGAGGGGCAGCCCAGCAGCAGGCAGGAATAGATAGGGGGTGAAGGTCTAGCGCTTAAGGGTACGGCGCTTTACCTGGTGATCCCCAGTTGGGCAGTTTAGGTTTCAGGCCTTGCTGGACGGTCAGGCCTCCTCAAATTAAGGTGTCTTGCGACTGTTCCAGATTGGTTGCTTCTTAGGCGCTTCTTGTCAGGAGTTTCTTGTCAGAAGTTCCTTATTATAAGTTTCTTGTCAAAGTTTCTTGTCAGAAGTTTCTTCTTATGAGGGGGGGAAAATGAGTTGGTGGTCTGGGAGTGCTTGATGTTCCTCCCCGCACGCTGAAGGTGGTTCCCTGGGTCCCCTCACACTGGGCAAGGTCAGTGGGTGGTGGGCATTCCTCAGCTATCTTACTACAGCAGGGCCTCAGCCCTGTCAGCAGCAGTAGTGTAGGTCTCCCCCCTAGGCCCTAAAGCCTATACTCCGGCGGAGGTTCTCCCAGGATCAGTGGTGCCTCATCAACTGACTAGAAAGTTTTCCCTCCAAGCCTTTTATACCCTAGGTCAGGTGACTCTCCCAAAGGCGGCAAAACATAACTCCTCCCACAGCCCGGAAGGTTCTGGAACCTTCTACATGCCTGGCTATGTGGCCCAGAGGCGGGGACGGAATGGATACTGTATCCCTATGTCCCAGCCTGACCCTGGCTACTAGTGTGTATGCGTGTAAGGCCCCTCTGCTGTAGCAAGGGCTGGTGGCAGCCATCTTGAGTGAGAGAGAGCACTTGCACCTCAGCACTGGCTAGCAGTGGCAAGGTGCCCGGAGACCTAGGTCCAGTAAAAATATGGTGGCAAGAATGAGGCGCAAAAGGGGAAAAAAAACAGGGCAAGACCACCCTAGGGCTGACAGGTCTAACACTGCTGTGGTGCTGAGTGATGCTGTGGTGGTGCTGAGTGATATTGTCTTGGCGCTGAGTGATGCTGTGGCGGCGCTGAGTGATGCTGTGGCTGCGCTGAGTGATGCTGTGGCGGCGCTAAGTGATGCTGTGGTGGCGCTGAGTGATGCTGTGGTGGTGGTGAGCGATGCAGTGGCGGTGCTGAGCGATGCAGTGGCGGTGCTGAGTGATGCAGTGGCGGTGCTGAGCGATGCTGTGGTGGCGCTGAGTGATGCTGTGGTGGCGCTGTGGTAGCGCTGAGTGATGCTGTGGTGGCGCTGAGTGATGCTGTGGTGGCGCTGAGTGATGCTGTGGTGGCGCTGAGTGATGCTGTGGTGGCGCTGAGTGATGCTGTGGTGGTGCTGAGTGATATTGTCTTGGCGCTGAGTGATGCTGTGGTGGTGCTGAGTGATATTGTCTTGGCGCTGAGTGATGCTGTGGCGGCGCTGAGTGATGCTGTGGCGGCGCTGAGTGATGCTGTGGCGGCGCTGAGTGATGCTGTGGTGGCGCTGAGTGATGCTGTGGTGGTGGTGAGCGATGCAGTGGCAGTGCTGAGCGATGCAGTGGCGGTGCTGAGCGATGCAGTAGCGGTGCTGAGCGATGCTGTGGTGGCGCTGAGTGATGCTGTGGTGGCGCTGAGCGATGCTGTGGTGGCGCTGAGCGATGCTGTGGTGGCGCTGAGCGATGCTGTGGTGGTGCTGAGTCATCCTGTGGTGGTGCTGAGTGATGCAGTGTTGGCCCTGAGTGATGATGTGGTGTCGCTGAGTAAAGCTATGGTGGTGCTGAGTGATGCTGTGGTGGCGCGGAGTGATGTTGTGGTGGCGCTGAGTGATGTTGTGGTGGCGCTGAGTGATGCTGTGTGGCGCTAAGTGATGCTGTGGTTGTGCTGAGTAATGCTGTGGTTGTGCTGAGTGATGCTGTGGTTGCACTGAGTGATGCTGTGGTTGCACTGAGTGATGCTGTGATGGCGTTGAGTGATGCTGTGATGGCGTTGAGAGATGTTGTGTTGGTGCTGAGTGATGCTGTGCTGGCTCTGATTGATGCTGTGCTGGCTCTGATTGATGCTGTGCTGGCTCTGATTGATGCTGTGGTTGCGCTGAGTGATGCTGTTGTGTTGCCGAGTGAGAGATAGAGTGAAGATATAATGCCCAATTAGAGAGGGTGGTGAGAGAGAAAGAGAGAGAAAGGGTGTACATAGAATAAAGAGTGGAGCGGGATAGAGAGAGAGAAAGAAGGGGAGAGAGAGTGAATGAAGGAGTTTGAAAGAGAAACAGATAAAGGGGTGAGAGAGAATGAAAGGCTAAAAAAGATAGAGAGGGGAGAGTTGATTAAGTAGAGAGAGAATTAGAGAGGGAGAGAGAGAGAGAGAAGGAGAGAGACAATAAGAGTGGGGGGGTGGAGTTTAAATAGAGTGAAGAAGTGACGCGGAAAAAGTAACCTTAAATATAGCTTTGTGCTTTGCGCGAATAAATATTTTTTTAAAAACAGTGAGAGACAAAAATACTGGTAATTAGGCTGTGACTCCCAATATAAAACAAATAGCGATATAAGGTGAAATCAACCCACCGAAGCAATATTTCTAACTAGACAAAAAAAAGCTTGCATTTCAATGCTAATCGCTGTTGTTTTTCATGTGACTGTAGTCCAGGGCCGTCAGTTGGTAATGTGAGCTGCTGCTGCGATTGAAACATCAGAGTCCAGAGAGTTAATGAGCCATGACGAGGAAATGAGGAAGAGATAAGAAACCCAGATGCCAGCTGCGCGTGCACGCCATCGTGAACTCAAGCTGGTCGCCAGCCGAAAGCCAGTGTTTGCACTTCCAAAACCCGCTTACTAAAACTCTCGGCCAGACCAGCGCAAGCGCTGGTGCAGGCCGAGACCTAACAAGGAGATGATGGACGGAGGGATGAAACTTCCATCATCATTCTTTGGCTCACTTCACCACCCCAGTTTGGACACAGCCATATGAAAATCAGCCTTCACCCTGTGCCTCATGGGAACAGTCCAGCCCGAACTGCCAGGCCCCGCATGGACCGGAAACAAACATCCTGGGACATGTTTCAGGGTAAAACCCCTTATCAGCCAGGCTAGCTTGAATCCAGAGGCAAAGGGAGCAAGGGACCCACGTCTGGGCATACCCTGCCAACTTAGGGCGAACAAAGCAAACACAAGCAGACGATGGACGGAGTGCTGAAACTTTTCAGACACTCACCCTCAGTCTGATTTATTATTCTCCAGTTAGTGGGGGATGCCAATCCCCCTGTCCTGCTCCCCTTTTGGCGGAAGGACAGGTGGGAAAATTAGTTAGACGAGGAGGTGTGACACATTCAGCCAGCACCACCCCTAAAGTGGGACAGGCGATGTGGACCTCACTTTTCCAATTCCTCCATCTTGGGATGGGGGGAATTAGCCTACCATGGTCAGGGTTGTGCACCTTCACCCGGGAAGTGTTCACATAGAGGGTGTAGACACCCTAAAGGTAGGTAGCCCATTGGCTACTACCTGTCTACCCCTTTAAACCCCTTAAAATTAATATTTAGGTGGCATCCCTTGACCCAGATCTTCAGATTTGATGGACCTAAGAAGAAAACGGACAAAGACGAGCTGCTGATCAGAGTATTGGCACAAAATCCTTCCTGCTGCCTCGAGGACTCAACTATCATGGTGTGCTCCATCATCCTGCTGCTGTGAGGCCTCCAAGAACCCCGGAGCCCCTCCAGCCTTTCACAAATTGCCAGAGAACTCCCTTGAGTAGAGGAGCTACTCCCCTGCACTACACAGGCACCTAACATGCAGTGTCCGACTTGCCGCTCCCCGGTGAAGCGAACGCTGCAGTCAAGCCAGAAGTGGTCACTAGCTCCAGAGGGTCGGAAATGTCCCCCCACCAAGTGAGAGGACACCAGGACCTACCGGAGCTGTGCCATGGCAATACCTGCGGTACGGACCACCTGCAACCTACACCGAGGTGAAGAGTCCAATGTGGACTCCAACTGCCAGGGAGCAAGCACCCATCAAGGGACATCGGAACCCCTTAGACCCACTTCATGAGTGGCCCAGCTGTCCAGAAATCGTCCCTGCAACCTGTCTGCCCCTGACTGCGAATACTGCCTTGATGCACAGAGCCAATCTGCTCTGCACCCAGCCCGCCTGGCCTGGGTACCGGCGAACCAGCTGTGCTCCCATGGTCCTGAGGCCCTTGCGACCCAATGCCTTGCTTTGGGTCCCCGGACTTACTTGTAAGTCCCCTTGTGCAGCCTGTTTTGAGGTTACCCCCTTCTCTGTAGCACCTGCTACCAACGTCATCGGCACCCTGCTCCCGACCGAATCCGGGACAGTCCTGATGATCTGCTGGTGGAACATTGGACCTGGCCTTGCTACCCTCCTAAAATCCGATGGTGAACCCTGAGATCCAACTGTACAATTTTTTGTGCATTTTTCTGGTTTTCTCCATAGACTTCTATTGTGCATAATTGCGCACAACTGTGAGTTATTTTCTGAACTGCAATAATTTATAACAAAATAGTACGTACCTGCGAATGATGTTCTTGGTCTTAAAAATTATATAAAAATCTGTGTTATTTTTACAAATTGGTCTCGGATTTATTCTTGAGTGTGTGTCTCATTTATTGCATCTGTGAGTACTACAAATGCTTAGCACTACCCGCTGACAAGCATAACTGCTCGCCCACACTACCACAAACAGAGACTTAGTATTATCTGCTTTTGCCTCTGTGTACGAATAAGGGACTCCCTGGACTCTCTGCACAGTGTACTTTATTTTAGTGCATTATATAGAGAGCCAGCTTCCTACAATAATACATACATTAAAACATCCGAACAGCTTACTGTGTCCATGTACAAAATGTCCTTGCAGTGAATGGCGCTTTGCTTACAGCACTGGCTGGGTTTCTTTTTAACAACTATATACAAAACTAGAAAAAGTGTGCACCCTGAGGCAATGTCATGAGATAGTGCTTGTCAGCCTTATCTTTAGAGCCCAATATGGAATATTTGTGCCTGCAAGGTTCAGTAACAGGCTGCCGTCTCAGTGAGACATCTGAAAACGGGATGCAAGATGGGTGGGAAGCATGCAAAACACAGGAGAGAGGGAGAAACATCAACAGGGCAAGCAACAATGGGCGAGCAACGATGGCCTCAAGATCAGACATGCCGAGAATTCTGAGGACACAGCTTATGAACGGGGAATGGGCTCTGACGATGCTAGACAGCGCGGCAGAAGTAACAATAGCTCGCCAGAACCTGAAGGAATTTCTGGTGACAGCGGAGTTGAGTGAGTATATCACGGTGGAAACACCTGATACTCGGGTAAGTGTCCCACATAAGTTACATGAGATAACACTCCGGATGGAGGGGGACAAGCCCAGAAAAGTTAAAGGTCTCTTTTGGAAAAATCTGTCATCTGGTTATGACATTCTATTAGCAGAACAAGACTGGCCGCCTGCATTCGTCATGGAGTGCCTTAGGGGAGCAACGATAATTTTTCCAGCCTTTTCCGACCTCGTTCCCATTCACCAAAAACATGCATATACGCAGGAGTGGGCGGTTGCCCTAGCTCCAGCATTATACAAAAATCATGCTGGTTGGGATGAGGAGTCAACCCTCCACGTGATCCCGTTAAAAGTTTCCCCAAATGCTCAAAGGCAAAACCCTATAAAGCAGGAAGCTAAAAAACAAGTCAGGGATATTCTAGATCAACTTGAATATCAGGGGGTGATAGAAAATTGCACTTCACCTATGAACAATCCTTTGTTCCCCGTAGCCAAACCTGACAATACATATCGTCTAGTTTTAGATTACAGACATTTAAACACTTGCACAAAGACATTTGCAGTTCAAAATGCACACAGTGCCGCATTAATGAATAACATTGTGCGGAAAAAATACAAAACAACGCTTGATATCTCAAATGGATTTTTCTGCCAAAATATAGCGCCTGAAAGCAGGTATCTGACCGCATTCAGTGCGTTAGGGTCACAGCGGCAATTTTGCCGACTCCCCCAAGGGTACAAGAATAGCCCAGGGTTGTTTTCAGCAAGGGTAACAGAGTTACTCCAAAATTTGGATGAAGAAGCATTGTCCTATGTGGATGATATTTATCTGACGGACGATGACTTAAAGAGGCACTTGACCAGGGTGAGCACCATTATTATGGGATTCGCCTCTGAGGGCTATAAATTTAATTTTAAAAATCAAAGATTGCCCACCTCAATGTCCTGTTTTTAGGATACGAGCTGTCAAGTAAGGGAAAAAGCCTGGCAGCTAACTTTTAGAAAAATGTGCGCTGCTCCAACCTCCAAAATCATTAAAGAATTTACAATCAATTCTGGGATTCCTAAATTTTGGTCGAACATACATTTTGGATTACGCAGAAAGAGTAAAACCTTTCTACGACTTAATAAAACCTGATTTTTCAGTCAGACAATGGACACAGGAACACACAAATATCCTGCGTTCCCTACAGGAAGACATGATAGCTTCTAAACATTTACAGACACGAGTAAACGCACAGAACTTAGTGATCCGAGTCATAGCGGGTCAATGCGGGTACACTTATTTAACTTTTAATGAAGGTGAAACGGTACCAATCGCATACAAATCTGAAGTAAATACCAACGCTGCAGGTAGGTGAGAAGATCTTTATTAGCTAATAAAATGCCTGTACCCTCAGCTTGCCAGTGCGGTGCTGAATCTGTCAGAAGCACTGCCTGTCAACATTCCAAGGCAGCCTTCACCTGAGGGTTCTAAGGTGGAACCAAGGGGACAGTGAAGGGAGGGGTAGAGGGAATGTACCAAGTGGGAAGATTATAACACATCTTCCTCCCTGGGGAATGAAGGAGCGGGGGAAAGAGAGGAAAGAAGAGAGAGAGAGAGAACAAGGCGGACCAAAGAGGAGGAAGGAGAGGAAGCGGAAAAGAGGGAAAAGATGGGATACGGAACAGTGGGAAAGGAAAAGTTGAGAGAGAGGAGGAGGAGAGGAAAAACAGGATAACAAAATTTTAAACAGTGGTCTTGCGCAGAAGACCCAATGACATTAGATTAAAGGTAGCAACAGAAATAATCACACCATTCTATAATCTTTGTGCCAGCCCGGAGAGCTTTTGGATCTTATCCCTCTTCTCACATGAACCTCTTCCGACAGGGTGCCCTGTGTGTGAGGATCCTTAACCTCACTGTGACCCAATCCGTTCAGGCCTACGGCAACGTGATCCATGCTCCACATTTTACCATTTTCCATAATCACTACATTCTTTTTAACCTCTCTAATTTTCTCTGGAGCATAATATTTGTCGCCTTTGCCACTTACCCCATAGGGTTTCCTGATGTAAACTCTTTGCCCTTGCTTGAGTGACCTGTTCTTGGTACCCCATTTCTTGTCATACCTCTCTTTGTGTTTCTTTTGTTTGGATTCCACCCTCTTACTGAACTCTTCCGGGTTGACCACGACCACATCCTTCAGGCCCAACCAGTTGGGAGACAACTTAGAGCCCGCCTTCCTCCCCCTCAACAATTCAAAAGGAGTATGACCTGTGGTAAGATTGGGTGTGGTATGGTATGACCATAGCATATCTCTAATAGCTGACTCCATAGGTTTACCCGCTTTGACAGCTAGTTGAATGCACTCTTTTAACATACGATTTGCTCTTTCTACTTTCCCGTTAGCCTTGGGACAATACAATGGTGTGCGTATGTGCGCAATGGACATGTCCTTAAAAAACTCCTTCATTTGCTCCGACACAAACTGTACACCATTATCTGTGACTATGGTGGAGGGAATACCTTCCTTTGAAAACACATCACTTATGAACACAATGAGAGATTTCGTATTGATACTATTCACAAATTTATGTGTGATCCAATTTGAATAATAGTCAATGAGAACTAAGAGGTACCATTCCTGAGGTCCCCTAGAGTGTATGGGGCCAGCAATGTCAAGTCCCAGCTTGTCCCATGGAACCTTGGGGACTTCAACTGGTATAAGGGGTATGTGCCTGGTACTTTTTGATTTATCACTTATGCTGCAAGCATAACAGTCGCGCACCTTCTCTTCCATCAATTGATCCATATAAGGAAACCAATATTCAGATCTTAACCTTGCTTTGCTGAGACTTCGCCCCAAATGCCCTTCGTGTGTAAGCTCAATTATGTGGTTCCTAAGCCCTTCCGGCGGAACTATCTTCCCTGACTTGAGGAGAAACCCCCCCTCAACCGACAAGTCATCTCTTACATTCCAATATGGTTGTATGTCCTCAGGGAGGTCCTTGCATTTGCTGGGCCATCCCTTGATTACATACAATTTGACTCTCTTAATGATATCATCTTGCTCCATGTGGGAGTCCCATTGATCTTTTGTCACTGCAGGTAGCGCTACCTCTAGAACAGTCTCATTGCCTATGGTTGTACCTTCTTCAAACTCGACTGGAGCCCTTGATAAAAAGTCAGCTACCTTGTTTTGTTGCCCCGGAATATAAAACATTTTGAAATTGAAACCTTGAAGGCCCAGTACCCATTTAGCTATACGCGGAGTCATGTTTTTAGTGAACAAAGACAACAAAGGTTTGTGATCAGTGCATACCCCACACATAGAATCTGAAGTGTTTTATTGCCCAAAAAACAGCCAACGCCTCCTTTTCCACTGTAGAATAATTGGATTCAGCCACTGTGAGAGTTCTGGATGCAAAGGCCACCACTTTCACTTTGTTGTCGATTCTTTGTGAAAGAGTGGCTCCAATACCTCTACTGCTTGCATCCGTGGATATTATAGTGTCCTTTTCCACATTGAAATTGCCTATGAATGGGGCTGAAATGATAGCTTTCTTTATGCCCTCTAACGCCTCATCTTGTTCCTCGCCCCAAACAAATGTGGAGTCCTTCTTTAGCATATCTCTAAGAGGTTGCGACAATAAGGAAAAATTCCTAATATACTTTGCCATGTATTCCGCCAAACCTAAAAATGACTTGATTTCCTCTTTGCTTGTGGGAGTGGGCGCTCTTCTCACTGCTTCAACTAAGTCAATCCTAGGTTTAATGCCTTCCTCTTAAAAGGCAGAGATGCGTTTCACTTCAACAGAAAAAATCTTGACAGCAGTGCAGACCGCTGTAGCAAGAGAAAGAGCTCTGGCTCAGGGAAAGCGCATAATTGTCGTGACCCCAGTACCAGCTTTAGAAGCTGTTACTAAGGCTAGCATTCCAAATGCGAAAGCCTTACATCCCAGATGGATACAATGGGCTAATTCTCTTACTGCAACGGATGTTGAATACAGATTTGATCCCAGTTTGAAAACACAGGCATTCCTGCAATACGAACAAGAATATCCTCTACCAAATGAGATTTTGCCTCTAGATCAGTATGAATACATTATTTACACTGACGGTTCTGCTCAACCAGCCACAGGGAGTAAGCAAGCTTACAGCGCAGCGTGTGTGATTGTTAAAGGTCGCATGCACGATGGCAAGTTCCATCCGAGTTGCACTAAAACACAATCTCTAGGAGACTGCACGGCTCAGTTGGCAGAACTCAAAGCACTGATACTGGCACTTATAAATACGGATCACAAATTCCCCACACTAATTGTGTGTGATTCCTTTTATTGTGTACAGTTGTACAATGAATATCTACATCATTGGGAACAAAACGGGTTCAAAGATGCAAAAGGTGGCACAATAAAGAATAAAATGCTATGGGAACAGGTAGTGGAGTTAAGAAACGAACTACCAAGGGCTCACGTGATACATACACTGAGTCATCAGCGTGATGGCGTTCACGTTGAAGGGAATTCATTGGCTGATGAAGCCGCAAAGGGGGCTGTTCGCACAGCCGCCGTAGCTGCAGTTACTCATTCAAAGACGAGGGTAGACGGTGAGATCATGGTTGCTGTCATTGCTTCACGCAAGGGCAGCACAGCAGTACCTAAAAAATTTCCACTCAAGTACTCCTACAAGTTAGATGCACAAAACATTCCATATGCTCAGATTCCTGGAGTGGGGGATAGAGTAATACCAAATATGGATCGTAGGCAAGGCTTGATTTTAGCAGCTCACGAGGGTTTGGGTTCTGCGCATACAGGCGTTACAGCGACTATTTCTTTATTGAAACAGCGCTACTGGTGGCCAGGGTTAACAAAGCAGACTAAAGACTATGGGGCATATTAGCAAGCGATTTATCGCCGCTTTAGGGGCACTTTTTGCCGCTAAAGCGGCGATAAATCTATCGCCCTATCAGCAAGCTGTAGCTAACAGCAGTTAGCGACAACTTTCTGACGAAGGCGATCGGTTTGGGTGCCGCTTTGCATGTCAGCGATGTTTATCGCTAATGACATGCAAAGTAGGCGTTCCCGACCAACATACCCTGTAAACAGACGCTAACAGGCCTATCACCTATTAACAAGGAGTCCCTGACCCCGGTTAGCGACGTGAAAAGTCGCGCTAACCGGGGCCATCGCCATTTTTTTATCACCTGCTATTTTCCTGACTTAGCCATACATTACATGGGGTGGATTATGCTGATACGACCACAGGGTCGTATCAGCAAGGTTTTCCACCTCCCCATGCAACATCGCTGGTTTTGTCGCGATGTTGGCCCTTCCCTTCCGCTATCGCTGGAATATTTATCGCCATAGCGCTAAATGTCGCTAATACAGCGTTAGCGTGGCGATATATTCCAGCGATAGCCGGCGATAAAATAAATCACGCTAAGCAGGGTTAGCGATGATTATCGCCTCTTTTTGCTAATATGCCCCTATGTCTTGAAATGCGACATCTGTCAGCAGATAAAAGTCTCCACCGTAACACGCCCAGCTCAGACACCATTAGTGAAATCAGACAAACCTCTCGCATGTGTATATTTGGACCACTGCGGACCCTTACAATCTGATGTGTCCAAGAAATACATCATGGTTGCGGTGGATTCCTGCTCTAGATTCCTATGGGTTTGGCCTCAGCGCTCGGCTGACCCTCGAACTGTTATAAAAGATTTGCGAGTCTTTAACGGCACATACGCAGTTGGCACGTTACATTCTGACCGTGGTCCGGCGTTTAGCTCTTGGGCTTATAAAGAGGCCATGGAAGGAATGGGCGTAGCATTGCGGTACTCCTCTCCGTACCACCCCAAGGGAAATTCTGTTGTGGAGAGGAAAAACCGAGACTTAAATCAATCTTTAACAGCTAGGGTATTAGGCAAGGGGGTTAGATGGGTTGATCACCTTTATGGGGTACAGCGCGCGCTCAATAATCAGCCAAGAAGCTCTCTAGGAGGTGTCACTCCTTACGAGGTCCTATTTGGGACAAGAATGTGGGTACCTGATCTTGATTGTGAAGGCACAGTGGCGGATGAAAAACCATTTGATATCCATGATAGTTTGGCTGTTTTACAGGATCTAAATGAATCCAGGACACAACAAAGTAACGTGCTCCAGAAACAGGCCGCCACTGAGGAAGTCAAGGCAGTAACGGCAAGACCTATCTGGATCCCAAAGATTGGGGATCTAGTCAGAGAGAAGATTGCTGACAAAAAAGAATTTGGGCCATCCTACAGAAAGCCTGTACCGGTCCTTGCAATCCACGGCACAAGAACTGTACTTCTGCGACCTCTTGCCGGAAAAAAGGAGAAAAGATTCGTCTCAATTGACTTAATCAAACCACACTATGTGGCCGATACTAAACAGTAGGCCTCGTGGACTCCACAGTAGCAGACGCCCTCCTCTCGCTACAATCCAAGAAGTCCAAACAGAAAGACTCATCACGTTTGAAGAGCCACCTGTACGGAATGAAGGACTAAGCAACAATGCTATGGAACTCGTTCCACTTCAACAAGAAGAAAATCAACTTAACAACCAAGTTGCAATAAGACCTACTACAGACATCTATGTCAACATGCCTCGTCAAGAGAAAAATCCAATTTCAACAAATCCCGATGCAATTCCAACAATTGATCGAACTGCTTCTGGCTATTTCATGAACTTTGATACGTTTTCACTGGATCCAAGCGAACCGGAAGCGACGCCAGCCAAAAAATCACTCCAACAGAAACTCAATGACTTTTTGAACTTTTTTAGAAAGACTTACCTGGTGTCACCTTGGATAGAACTATGGTATATCACTGGGATTTTATTTTTCATTTTCCGGCTAGGTTTAATAATAACTTTTAGTATGCTTATTAATGGACGATACCTCCAGCCAAGCTCCACAGCCCAAAGAGTTAATTTGATTTTAAAACCACACCAGTCTTCACATCGGAACCAAGAGACTTGTCTTCAGTGAACATTACAGCAGTTCCTATACCGGACGGTATAGTATGGGACAAGATTGATTATGATATATTAGGTCCGACTGAACTTTTAAAGCTAAAACATGTATTTAAAATTTCTTTAAGTGATATCATTACCTCCAGTGCATTTTCTGATGATTGGGACACTGAAACTGTAAATGCTATGATGTCTGATTTAGAAAAAACTGCTGCATTTCCGAACAATGAAATGTTAGAAGGTACTTCAGACTATGATACATTGTACTGTTACCAGCATTTTGGTGATCATTTCTTACACAAGTCTATAACACCTAGAAATGTATTTGAGAACCACCAGTGGGAACACTGCCCAACACCTCCAAAAGGTAGTTCGCAAGCATTTGCACAGAAATTCACATACTTCTCAGGGTTTAACACATCCGACCCAAAGTCATTTTATTATAAAGTGGCGAAAATTTCAGCTCAGAAAATTATGTTGACAAACACCAAACATATTTACTCTGCATCCTTTCTGAACCAGTTGTCTAAACAGGGTTTCGATCTATGGAAAGACACAATAGATTCCAAATCAATCTGGGGATCTAGGGACTGGCAGGTCCAGGGAATAGAAGCACGTTTTAGAGCATGCATCATTCCGCAGCAGATCTTATTTCTGAATGAAACTGTGCAACAAACAACCTGTCTTGGATTAGCCAAAGGCAAGGAAATGAACACACCGGGGTTTCCAACACCATCGCAGATGGGTGGGGGGCAGAATTCAACTACACGAGGGGTAGGATTAGATGACATCTTCCAGTACAACAGATCAGATCCTGATTGGACAGAATGGCTGGTCTGGCCCATTGACACAAACAAATGTCAACAGAGATTTATGAATACAACCAGAGGGTTTAGTATCCATAGGCCAGATCCACGCTATAAACAGAGACATCACCCGGGGGTAGTGACATCGTATAGTGTTGGGAAATTGTGCCTTGATTGGCTAGAGAGCTCAACACTGACAGAAGTAAAGCACCACTTGACCTTACTCACACCTGACATGGATCTTAGAGATTTTCTACTAGGACCCAGGAAACAACGTCAGAAACGTTTCATATATGCAGGCCTTTATGCCTACTATAATGAAAACTGGAAAATATCCCAACAAGAGGCCGCAGAGAGGATACGGGAAATAGACCGTATTAACTTAGAGAAGGCATTAGCTGTAGTGGATAATGGGTTAACAACTCTGACCTCCAGGATTTACTCCTTAGGCAACATTGTGTCCTCGGCAATCGACATATTAGAACAAGATCTGGCCTTGTTACAACACGGGCAATCTCAGCTACGTTCTATTATGATGCTAAGCTGGACGCTACAATCTTTGCGTGGAGGCTATGTGCCATGGCGTTTTGTAAACACCACGTCTCTGTTCTCAGAATACAATCTAACTGATAAACAGACAGAAATGGCACAAAGGGGAGCCAAATATACAATGCTGCGTATTGAGAAACTGGAAAGGTTACCATTCACTGTGGCCGAATCACCATCAACAGAATGGCTAATTCATGGCCAAATCACTCTGCAGGTCACTACGTTTCAGTTTCAATATTGCCTTGAGCAAAGGCAGGCAGGCAGGCAAATATGTAAAAATGGGTAAGGGATACATCAAGGAAACTTGGGAGTTACCATATAGATACCGTTGCCGGAATAGGGATCGAGAAGTGTATCTGAGTGGTACAAACTGCAAGAACGCTTTAAGCGGTTCTCTCATGTGTCAGGATATTTCTCTACACGGAGCCTGCAGTGGTTCAGTGGCGAACTTATCTTGTCACATGTCAGGGACCCCAGCGGCCATGATCACGCCGGTTTTCCAGCTGCTCTCAAACGGGAGTTACTTTATGTTAAATGATCAAGGTTGTTGTGGGATGCTTCCGGGCATCGCATATCTAGTGACTGTTAACTACAGGGTTACTTGCTGTATGCAAGTATTGTTTCCACCACTGAACACAGTCGGGGAGGCGCCGCTATGGCCTTCGCTGAATGTTTCTTTTATACAGTTTGATACTCTGAGCAGATTGAAAGCCATGCTTTTACAGCAACCTGTGTCCTTAACCTCTGCTCAAGAAACCTATGAACTTCAAGTTGCAAGGACCTCGACCGAGATACAGGCACTCATACGTACAAACTACCCCATTCATTTCGCAGAAATGGTGGGACGTATCTTTAACATGTCAGATACGAGCGGAATTGTACACCTATTTAAGACCATAGGGTCCGGACTGTTAAGCACCTTTCAGACAGTCCTCGGAGTAATCCCAAATTTTATACACTCCGTATTGGGAAGCGTATTTGGAGGATTCCCGCTCATCCTGTTTCTAATCGCAGGAATCCTGATTGTAATATTGCTGCTACGCAATGTATGGCCCACTTCCCGAGGGAATGGTGAACACGCTCCTGGAGCGGAAATAGCGTGAACGCATGGTACAACTTCTGGGCATTTCTTGCCTGCGAGAACTCAATGCCTCCTGGTTTCTATCATTTAGACCAGTCTGGGTAGACGGCATCTTACCTGTGCTTCTATGCCTGTTCTGCGGAGAAGAATGCATGTTGGATCTTTGTCTAACATTTCCATCAGATGCGCCTCCGGACACGGATGCAATGCTGGACCCCATAAAGACCCACGCTCTGCATTGTCCTCAGCGGCTTCCGATTCTGATAAATGCATTCCTGGAGAATCCACAGGTGCTGTTCGCTCCTGCTGGCTTAGGCGACTCCTCCATAGGCACCCAGGTAACAACTGCCGCACAAGCTGCCGCAGCTCCGACTGATGGCAATACTACATTCCATCTATGTGCGATTTACGTTCTCTGTGAAGCGTTGGATTTGTCATCTACAGCAGCTATTGATAATATTGAGCTTCCCAGCCAGGACGCCTAATCTTGAATTGGCTCATCGTGTCCTGGGAAAGAATTCGGCTTCTTCATTCGTTTCAAAATAAACGATCTAAATTTGGAACATTTTTTCTTACATTGACACTTTCGCTTGAGAAAAGCATGGCCTTCTCCTGCTTATGGTAATACAACCTCTATAGAGAGACGCTATTGACTTTTTAAGTGGCAACTAGAAAAGCTGAATTTGAACATTTTTTTTTTTTAAACACCTCAAATTTTAACAATTTTTTAGAACCATGTTTTTACTTGCTTTAAAAAAAAAATGCTTTTAAATTGTCCAGATTTTAAGTATGGTCATTTTTATCCAGTTCGGAAGAGGAGTGGGTGTTATATCCCGCATAGAGGCCCTAATGTAGATTCGTTCGTACATGCCCTAAAATGGATGTATTCATATTTACCCTAATATGGTCATATTCGTACTTGCCCTATTATGGTCATGGCCGCATATGCCCAATTATGGTCACAACTGTACATGTCCTATTATAGTATGATTCCTTATATAGGCATGCTCTTTCACCTACATTGGTCCCAGCTAGTACACAACGAGCTCTGAGGGCTGAACGTTATCTATCCTGTGGTTTCGAATGCAGCAGGGTTCTTCCAAACACAGGCCCACACTGTACTCATTAATTATGCATGGCTCTCTAAGAATACACCACCGGCATAATATGTATGTACAAAGTTCACCCCTGACGTCTTCCTCATGTCCAATACAAACCATACTGAGGACCGAGACTCTTCGGGGTATAAATATACCACATCTTGCCCCGGTAAGACAGAGGGAACCGAGACTTCCATGCTGACACACTGACCAGAGACGCTGAGGCTCCTGCATGCAGTCGCTCAAGCTGACAGTGGTCTGACACCACCCGGACGGGGTGTCCAACTTGAGACCAGGACGGGGTCCCACACTCTCTCTATTCAAGGTATGGGGGTTCGACTAAATCCTAGGAGGATTCTTGGCTCTTAGCTTCTAAGACCTACACACATATGCTAGGTACACACAAGTACATCTAGGTAGGCATCGTAGGAGTACGCGCACTTGCATAATGCCTTTATATTCATGTATGTACTCATGATTATCGCAATATGGTAGAACTGTTCTATCCCTTTGCTTTTATCGTACTGCTGATAATATATCTCTGCTATTGTCTGCTGGTTACCGCAGCACATATATTTTACACTAGAATAACAACTGTTCAATAAATACTTATTGAAACGCCCGACTGTTTATTCTGTGTAACTCTCTGAGACAAACCGAATAAGTAAGCACGAGTGACTGAGCGAAAGGTAGTACATTGTTTCCACGATTCTGAGGAATCAGGGTTGTCATGATCTAAGGTTGCCAGGAACTAATCTCTCCCCGATAAGAGGAGACTCTAGTGGCACTGTGAGCTAGCTAATGCAAAACAATCTAACATACGTGGTGGGGGTGCACAGAGTCAGTCTGCCACCAAGCCCACAGCTTATGTTACACAAACGTGCAGGTCCTGCATAGGGTACTACACGACAGCCTGGAAACACATGTGTAGGAGAGTAGGATCTGCTTCACATGGGTACCCCCACTTTTTGCTGAAGCTTCACTGGTTTTCGACATTAGTCTGGCTGGGGCCCTGCTATTCAGAACCCCAGCCTAGCTGTTTCCTCTTTAAAAGGGTCTCCATGTGCCTTAGGCACATCACTGATTGGGATCTGGAGTGCCCTTATAAGTCCCTAGTATATGGTATACTATGTACCAAGGGCATAGGTACCTCAGAGGCCTGCCAGGGGCTGCAGCATATATTATGCCACCCCTGGAAGGCCATCCAAACTGACACCACAGGTCTGCTACTGCAGCCTGGGTAAGGTGGTGCATGCACCCCTTACTGTGGTATGGGTTACCTATATCACTAAAAGCGTACACACATATAAACCTATAAGTCACTCCTAAGGCAGGCCTTATCAATCCTAAAGGCAGAGTGCATGGTTCCTATGTGAGAGGGTGCCCCTGCATGAGCAGGGCCCCTCTGCAGCGTTCGGAGACCATCTCTGATGCTGTTTGTAGTGCAGCCTGACCATATACTCTTAAGCGCATTATATCCTCGCGGTAAAATGCTAACTTTGGAATGGCTGCACCTAAACATGTCGTGTTTGGTGTCAAACATCTTGGAATACTACCCCCCCGCCAATACTGGTGGCGGGGGTAGCATTCCACCCTTCTAGAGGGAAAGGCATGTTAACTCTGACGAGTCCGGTAACTTCTTTCCAGAGCCCTGGCATCACAAAATGGATGCTACTGCCACAGACACGAGTCTGGCCTCCTGCTGCTGGACGAAACTCCGGCAGGGGAGGCCTGGACAATAGGTTTCCTGTCCCAGGGAGGTGTGACCACCTCCCCAGACAGGACAATGTGTATTGGGGCTGGGCGGGAGCACTTTCGGGTGCTTTGAAGTCCTGCACTGGGGGCACATTTGGTGTCCCTGTGCATACCCCAGTTCAAACCGGATCAGGGGCTCGCAGCCCCTGCTTTGGCGCGAACTGGACAAAGGGAAAGGGGTGTAGCCACCCCTCTGCCCTGACCCACCCATAGGTGGGGCCACAGAGTAGTCCATCCCCTATTTTTAGAATAAAGGTAGGAACCCAGTCCTTAGGACTTTAGATTATACCTGGACGAAACTCTGACACGGAATCCTGGACCTTCGACGCTCTACGACAAGATTAGAGGACTGAAGAATCTCCCTTGGGGTCAAGGAGTGACTCCCCTGCTTGGCAGGCACCAAAGAAGCATCTGTCCGGTTCGCATCACTGAAGCTCCCGTCAGACGCCGAAGTCATAGCATCACCAGAGGTGGATTCTCAGACTTCCCCGAGGCTACCCTGAGTCCCCAGCAAAGCCGAGGCCCGTGGCTATCGTGGGTGACTTGAGACCGTGACCCCTGGACACCGAGCACACTTGCAAGTGCACCATCTTCTGGGTCTCCCAAGAAGTCGTGCTTTGGGCTCCGAGTAGCCCTAGCCTCCAGCACCACCTGCACCGAAGATCACTGGCCTCCACTCCACGAGTGTCCTGTAAGCCAGCTCCACGTGCGGCGTCACGAGGCTCCTTCGCGGTCGCTAGCCCGTTGGCTAGTAGCCCTTAACGAAGGCCAATCTTTTCTTTACTTGGCAGTCTGGTTGCTCCAGGCCTGCCCTCATTTACCCTTGCTGGGTGAGTCCCACAGACCTTGCTGGTCTGCACCATCGACGATCTATATCTTACTCGAGACTTGCCGTTGCCAAGGCTTGTTGGGTCCAATCCGGTCGCCGACACCTCAGCACTCGACAGACATCGAGCACCAGCCCGAATCCTGCTCCTGGTCGCCGACAACGCCTCCCGGACCTTGTGGCTGAAGAGTCAAGACGACCGTCAACGCACCTGAAGCACTCGACATCGGTGGGCATCTGTCCATCGCCTTCCTGGTCACTGGCTAGTGACCCAGACTCTGTCCCCTCTGCTTTCAGGTTCACCAGAACTCCGATCCACTCTTGGATCCACCCGGACACTTTTCTCTTGGCCGCCAGCAGCACTTTGCAGCAGATCGCCATTCGAATCGACGACGAAACCCGACCCCGAAAGGCACCTATGCACCCGGCTTCCCTGGGTGAGGTAACACGAGTACTCCGGTGCTCCCGTGGGTAGAGACTCTTCAAAGTCCTAGATCTCAAAGGGTTTTGTCCTAGTCCTCTTTAAAGTGTCCCTTTCTTCTATTTTTCCGATCCCGACTTTCTCCATACAAGTTAACGGCGTATCGCGGTTGTGTATTTACACTGCACGCGTCTCCCGTGGGTCCCCTGTGTCACTACCTTGGGTGGTTCCTTGTGGTCCAAGCACTTGTAGAGGCTCTAGGCCTAGTGTCTAGTTCAGTCGTGGTTCGCATACCACTTTATTGGTATATGGTTTGGTACGCCCCTAGGGCCCAAACGTGTATTTGTGCTATTACTGTGATTTAAGATCTTATAACCTATGTACTTCGAACTCTAGCCTCATAAAGAGACTAGAGGGGTGTGTTTAGTAATAAATACATATATTTTGAATATATACCTGGTGTGGTGCTCTTTCATTTGGTCACTCAAGAGATTATAGACTGGTAAAACAAGCTGCTTTACATTCCTTCAAGACTTAGCCTGAAGGCTGCTCTCCACAGCTACAACTAGGATAGCTTTCAATAAGGTTGTCTTTAACCTACCTACCATAAGAGTCGATTTGGACTGGTGCAAGGTGCCCACTATAATTAGTGGACAGCATATGCCAGGCCAACATCTCACATTGGTGTGCAGCGTGTGGGATTCCAGCTTGCTATTGTTTTACCAGATAATCTCAATTGAATTGATCAACTGAAAACCACTAAAGGTACCTAAGGTACATATAATTTAAGCTTAGAATAACAGTAAGTTCTACTGAACTTAGAGTTGTGTGTTAAGGGATAGCACAACCCTTTCTACAACTCAAGAGAGTTTAGTAGGCCACACTAGAGTAGGTAGTGCATACACCACACCACACTAGTAATGTCTTTAAAAGCAGGATCCAGAGATGCCTTGCAGGAAGCCATGGAGCTTCCACCCTCCAAGTATGACACACTCCCATTCTTGGAATTGAGAGCTTTGTGTAACGTGAGGAAATTAAGGACAGGCCAAAGTCCCACCACCCAACACCTCCAGGAGTTGTTGGTGGCTTATGATCTTAGTAAGTCCTCAGAGACTGAAGGGGTAGGAGCAGAGGGTGGGCCAGCAGATGAGGAAGGGGCCAGGGGTACCACTACCCCCAGCCCCCCTCTGAAACTGACCAGGAGGGTGACAATGACCCTGACCTGGAGAACCCAATCCCTTCTGGGGAAGATGAAGATGAGGATCTAGAGAACCACACCTTTGTCCCCCCAGGAAGGATTATGAGTGTGCTCAGAAAGTCTAGGTCTCCTTCTCAGGAGTCTAACCACTCTGGCACCTCAATAGGGAGCTCTGTTTCTTCTCACAGGAGGGAATCCTCTCATGAGAGAAGAAAGAGACTGGTCCAGTATGAGGAAACTCAACTAGAGATCAGGAAGAAGCAATTGGCTTTAGATAGAGAATCCCTAGATCTCCTTAGAGAGAGAAGAAAGTTGGGACTAGAGTCCCATGGTGGCAGCCATGTCCCTAGAGATAGGGAAAGGTCCTATGACCATAGGAACCTGAGCAAGATTGTCCCTCCCTACCAGAGTGGGGATGATATCCACAAATGGATAACTGCTTTAGAGAGGGCCTGTAAAGTACAGAAGGTCCCTCAGGAGCAGTGGGCAGCAATCTTGTGGCTCTCCTTTGCTGACAAAGGTAGAGACAAGCTCCTCACTGTTAGAGAGGAGGATGCTGACAATTACAAAGTCTTGAAGAGTGCTCTTATTGATGGGTTTGGCCTAACCACTGAACAGTACAGGTTGAAGTTCAGAGACACCCAAAAAGCACAGACTCAAGACTGGGTAGACTATGTGGATTGTTCTGCCAAGGCTCTGGAAGGCTGGTTGATGGGCAGTAAGGTGTGTGACTTCTCAGGATTGTATAATCTGATAATGAGGGAGCAGATTCTTAATAACTGTCAAAATCAGCTGTTGCATCAATACCTGGTTGACTCTGATCTGACCTCTCCCCAAGAATTGGGAAAGAAGGCAGACAAATGGGTCAGAACCAGGGTGAAGCAGAAGGTACAGAACCAAGGTGGGGAAACCAAGAAGCAAGATGCTAAGAACTCTGACAAGGGTGGGGAGAAGGGTAAAGATCAAAAGTCTTCATCAGGCCCCCAAAAATCTTCTTCTGGTGGGGATTCCCAGTCTACTAAGGGTAAAGGCCAAAGAAAACCATGGTGCAAGGTCTGTAAGCAAAAGACCCACTGGACCAGTGATTGCACCAAGTCCAAAGACTCCAGTCCAGCACCCACCAATGCCCCTAAGGCACCTGTTCCCCCTAGTACAGTTGGTGGAAGTGCTCCAGCAAAGGGTTTAGTAGGGTTCACCCTGGGAACTGAGTTGGGCTCTGACCTAGTTAGAGAACTGACTCAGGCTGTGTTAGTCTGTGATGGAGGCATGGATGTGCCCTCCTCTATGAGTCCCAGTAATCTGGGCAAGTACAGACAACAGCCTTTAATCAATGGACGAGAGGCTTTGGCATTTAGGGACACAGGGGCAAGTGTCACAATGGTGACACAACACCTTGTGCTACCTGGGCAAGTTATGCTTGGTGAGATGTACCAAGTGACCAACGCTAGCAATGTCAGAACAGACCATACTCTGGCAGTTGTTAACTTCTCCTGGGGAGGGGTAACTGGCCTTAAGAAGGTTGTGGTAAGTGCAAACCTACCAGTCGAATGCTTGCTTGGCAATGACTTAGAGACTTCTGCTTGGGCAGAAGTGGAGCTCAGGACCCATGCAGAAATGCTGGGGATCCCTGCAGATGTGTTTGCTGTGACCAGGTCACAAGCCAAAATGTCTAGCACTGAACAGGCCTTGGATTCTGGAAGAATGGACCAAGTGCCTTCCAAGAGGAGGAGTAGTAGGGTTAAGGCAGTGCCTTCCCCTTGGCTCAGGAGGAAGATCAGTCCCTTGAGGGGGATGATCTCAGCCCTGAAGAAGGAACTGTCCCAGAGGAACTTGAACCTGACCAGGTTGAGTTCTTGGGGACAGGGGGACCTTCTAGGGCAGATCTGAGCCAGGAGCAGCAGAGCTGCCCCTCCCTTGAACCCCTCAGACAGCAAGCTGCTGCTGAGGCTGCTGGGAAAGCTAGTGGTCCCCATACAGTGTATTGGGATGATGGACTCCTGTACTCAGAGTGTAGAGACCCCAAGCCTGGTGCTACCAGGAGGTTGGTAATACCTTTGAAGTTCAGGGGCTTCCTATTGACCCTAGCCCATGATATTCCCTTAGCAGGACACCTGGGCCAGAACAAGACTTGGGACAGAATTGTCCCTCACTTTCACTGGCCCCACATGTCTGAAGACAGTAAGGAGTTTTGTCGCTCCTGTGTAACCTGCCAAGCCAGTGGCAAAGCAGGTGGCACTACAAAGGCCCCCCTGATACCACTACCTGTGGTGGGGGTGCCCTTTGAAAGGGTAGGGATTGACATTGTTGGTCCCATGGATCCCCAAACAGCCTCTGGGCACAGGTTTATCCTGGTGGTAGTGGATCATGCCACCAGGTACCCAGAAGCTATTCCCCGCAGGACCACTACAGCACCTGTGGTGGCAAGGGCCCTCCTGGGAATCTTCTCAAGAGTGGGCTTTCCTAAGGAGGTAGTATCAGACAGGGGTGCTAACTTCATGTCTGGGTACTTAAAAGCAACGTGGAAGGAGTGTGGAGTGACTTATAAGTTCACCACACCCTATCACCCACAATGCAATGGTTTAGTTGAGAGATTCAACAAAACCTTGAAGGGCATGATTAAAGGGCTCCCAGAAAAGCTTAGGCGTAGATGGGACATACTCTTGCCCTGCCTTTTATTCGCATATAGGGAGGTGCCTCAGAAGGGGGTTGGTTACAGCCCTTTTGAACTTCTGTTTGGCCACCCTGTGAGGGGTCCACTGTGCTTGGTGAAGGAAGGATGGGAGTTACCTCTCAAGCCCCCAAAGCAAGATATAGTGGACTATGTACTTGGTCTCCGCTCCAGGATGGCTGAGTACATGAAAAAGGCAACCAAAAACCTTGAGGCTAGCCAGGAACTTCAAAAGGCCTGGCATGACCAAAAGGCTGTTCTGACTGTTTACCAGCCAGGACAGAAGGTGTGGGTGTTGGAGCCAGTGGCCCCAGCAGCTCTCCAAGACAAATGGAGTGGACCCCACACTATTGTTGAGCAGAAGGGTGAGGTCACTTACTTAGTGGACCTGGGAACACCCAGGAGTCCCCAAAGGGTTCTCCATGTCAACAGACTAAAGCCATATGTGGACAGGGCAGACATGGGCTTGCTCATGGCTACTGATGAAGGGCAGGAGGAAGAGAGTGACCCACTCCCTGACCTGCTCTCACAGAACCCTGACGATGGGTCAGTTGATGGTGTAGCCTTGGCAGGCAGCCTCACTACCCAGCAACAAACTGATTGCAGGCAAGTCCTCAATCAGTTTAGACATATGTTTTCACTGACACCCAGTCAGACCACCTGGTGCACTCATGAAGTGGACACTGGGGACAGTCTGCCTATTAAAAACAAGATTTATAGGCAACCTGACCATGTCAGGGACTGTATCAGGACTGAAGTCCAGAAAATGTTGGAATTGGGAGTAATTGAGCCCTCAGATAGCCCTTGGGCTAGTCCAGTAGTCCTAGTACCGAAACCTCACACCAGTGGTGGGAAAAGAGAGATGAGGTTTTGTGTAGACTACAGGGGTCTCAATGCAGTCACTAGGACTAATGCCCATCCAATACCCAGGGCAGATGAGCTCATAGATACTTTGGCCTCTGCCAAATATCTCAGCACATTTGACCTAACAGCTGGCTACTGGCAGATCAGACTAGCTGATACTGCAAAGCCCAAAACAGCATTTTCAACCCCTAGTGGGCATTATCAATTTGTGTTAATGCCCTTTGGTCTGAAAAATGCACCTGCCACTTTCCAGAGGTTGGTGAACACAGTTCTCACAGGACTGGAAGCCTATAGTGCAGCTTATCTAGATGATATTGCTGTCTTTAGCTCCACCTGGGAGGATCACCTGGTCCACCTCAGGAATGTTTTACAGGCCCTGCAAAAGGCAGGCCTGACTATCAAGGCCACTAAGTGCCAGATAGGGCAGAGTCAGGTTGTGTACCTGGGCCACCTTGTGGGTGGAGGCCAGGTTCAACCTTTGCAGAGCAAGATCCAGACCATCATGGACTGGACTGCTCCCACTACCCAGACTCAGGTGAGAGCCTTCTTAGGCCTGACTGGGTACTTTAGGAGATTTGTCAAGGGGTATGGATCAATAGTGACACCCTTGAATGACTTAACTTCTAAGAAAATGCCCAAAAAGGTTCAGTGGACAGCTAGCTGTCAAAAGGCATTTGATGACCTCAAGCAGGCCATGTGCACTGCTCCAATTCTGCAGAGTCCTGATTACTCCAAAAAGTTCATTGTTCAAACAGATGCATCTGAATTGGGGGTAGGGGCTGTACTGTCACAATTGCATGAAGAAGGTCAGGATCAGCCAGTAGCTTTTATTAGCAGAAGGCTGACCCCTAGAGAGAAACGTTGGTCAGCCATAGAGAGGGAGGCCTTTGCTGTGGTCTGGGCTCTGAAGAAGTTGAGGCCATACTTGTTTGGTACACACTTCCTGGTTCAGACAGACCATAAGCCCCTCTTATGGCTAAAACAAATGAAGGGTGAAAACCCCAAACTGCTTAGGTGGTCCATTTCCCTACAGGGGATGGACTTTACAGTGGAACATAGGCCTGGGAGTAACCATGCGAATGCAGATGGACTCTCTAGGTATTTCCACTTAGAACATGAAGACTTAACTGGGCAAGGTTAGTTTAATGTCCCTACGTTTGGGGGGGTTGTGTAGGAGAGTAGGATCTGCTTCACATGGGTACCCCCACTTTTTGCTGAAGCTTCACTGGTTTTCGACATTAGTCTGGCTGGGGCCCTGCTAATCAGAACCCCAGCCTAGCTGTTTCCTCTTTAAAAGGGTCTCCATGTGCCTTAGGCACATCACTGATTGGGATCTGGAGTGCCCTTATAAGTCCCTAGTATATGGTATACTATGTACCAAGGGCATAGGTACCTCAGAGGCCTGCCAGGGGCTGCAGCATATATTATGCCACCCCTGGAAGGCCATCCAAACTGACACCACAGGTCTGCTACTGCAGCCTGGGTAAGGTGGTGCATGCACCCCTTACTGTGGTATGGGTTACCTATATCACTAAAAGCGTACACACATATAAACCTATAAGTCACTCCTAAGGCAGGCCTTATCAATCCTAAAGGCAGAGTGCATGGTTCCTATGTGAGAGGGTGCCCCTGCATGAGCAGGGCCCCTCTGCAGCGTTCGGAGACCATCTCTGATGCTGTTTGTAGTGCAGCCTGACCATATACTCTTAAGCGCATTATATCCTCGCGGTAAAATGCTAACTTTGGAATGGCTGCACCTAAACATGTCGTGTTTGGTGTCAAACATCTTGGAATACTACCCCCCCGCCAATCCTGGCGGCGGGGGTAGCATTCCACCCTTCTAGAGGGAAAGGCATGTTAACTCTGACGAGTCCGGTAACTTCTTTCCAGAGCCCTGGCATCACAAAATGGATGCTGCTGCCACAGACACGAGTCTGGCCTCCTGCTGCTGGATGAAACTCCGGCAGGGGAGGCCTGGACAATAGGTTTCCTGTCCCAGGGAGGTGTGACCACCTCCCCAGACAGGACAATGTGTATTGGGGCTGGGCGGGAGCACTTTCGGGTGCTTTGAAGTCCTGCACTGGGGGCACATTTGGTGTCCCTGTGCATACCCCAGTTCAAACCGGATCAGGGGCTCGCAGCCCCTGCTTTGGCACGAACTGGACAAAGGGAAAGGGGTGTAGCCACCCCTCTGCCCTGACCCACCCATAGGTGGGGCCACAGAGTAGTCCATCCCCTATTTTTAGAATAAAGGTAGGAACCCAGTCCTTAGGACTTTAGATTATACCTGGATGAAACTCTGACACGGAATCCTGGACCTTCGACGCTCTACAACAAGATTAGAGGACTGAAGAATCTCCCTTGGGGTCAAGGAGTGACTCCCCTGCTTGGCAGGCACCAAAGAAGCATCAGTCCGGTTCGCATCACTGAAGCTCCCGTTGGACGCCAAAGTCATAGCATCACCAGAGGTGGAATCTCAGACTTCCCCGAGGCTACCCTGAGTCCCCAGCAAAGCTGAGGCCCGTGGCTATCGTGGGTGACTTGAGACCGTGACCCCTGGACACCGAGCACACTTGCAAGTGCACCATCTTCTGGGTCTCCCAAGAAGTCGTGCTTTGGGCTCCGAGTAGCCCTAGCCTCCAGCACCACCTGCACCGAAGATCACTGGCCTCCACTCCACGAGTGTCCTGTAAGCCAGCTCCACGTGCGGCGTCACGAGGCTCCTTCGCGGTCGCTAGCCCGTTGGCTAGTAGCCCTTAACGAAGGCCAATCTTTTCTTTACTTGGCATTCTGGTTGCTCCAGGCCTGCCCTCACTTACCCTCACTGGGTGAGTTCCACAGACCTTGCTGGTCTGCACCATCGACGATCTACATCTTACTCGAGACTTGCCATTGCCAAGGCTTGTTGGGTCCAATCCGGTCGCCGATACCTCAGCACTCGACAGACATCAAGCACCAGCCCGAATCCTGCTCCTGGTCGCCGACAACGCCTCCCGGACCTCGTGGCTGAAGAGTCAAGATGACCATCAACGCACCTGAAGCACTCGACATCGGTGGGCATCTGTCCATCGCCTTCCTGGTCACTGGCTAGTGACCCAGACTCTGTCCCCTCTGCTTTCAGGTTCACCAGAACTCCGATCCACTCCTGGATCCACCCGGACACTTTTCTCTTGGCCGCCAGCAGCACTTTGCAGCAGATCGCCATTCGAATCGACGACGAAACCCGACCCCGAAAGGCACCTATGCACCCGGCTTCCCTGGGTGAGGTAACACGAGTACTCCGGTGCTCCCGTGGGTAGAGACTCTTCAAAGTCCTAGATCTCAAAGGGTTTTGTCCTAGTCCTCTTTAAAGTGTCCCTTTCTTCTATTTTTCCGATCCCGACTTTCTCCATAGAAGTTAACGGCATATCGCGGTTGTGTATTTACACTGCACGCGTCTCCCGTGGGTCCCCTGTGTCACTACCTTGGGTGGTTCCTTGTGGTCCAAGCACTTCTAGAGGCTCTAGGCCTAGTGTCTAGTTCAGTCGTGGTTCGCATACCACTTTATTGGTATATGGTTTGGTACGCCCCTAGGGCCCAAACGTGTATTTGTGCTATTATTGTAATTTAAGATCTTATAACTTATGTACTTCGAACTCTAGCCTCATAAAGAGACTAGAGGGGTGTGTTTAGTAATAAATACATATATTTTGAATATATACCTGGTGTGGTGCTCTTTCATTTGGTCACTCAAGAGATTATAGACTGGTAAAACAAGCTGCTTTACATTCCTTCAAGACTTAGCCTGAAGGCTGCTCTCCATAGCTACCACTAGGATAGCTTTCAATAAGGTTGTCTTTAACCTATCTACCAATAAGGAGTTGATTTGGACTGGTGCAAGGTGCCCACTATAATTAGTGGACAGCATATACCAGGCCAACTTCTCACAACATGCACTCTTAAGGAGAGTATAAATAAAATGTAAACAAGTTTGCAGCGGAGTTGGCCACCAATGAAGTTGTTGGAGTGGGGGCAGACTCGGTACGTTAATACAGAGACACGCACGTGTCGATTTAATCTTACTGGTGCAGGAACACACACACAAAATTCTACATGTGCATCATTAGTATAAGCGGCAAAACTTTTTCTCCAAAGAGTGAAAGCATTAAACTGCACATCAATACATTTCACAGTAAATGGTATAACAGATACCAGATGTGAATAGGACACGCTGCTAAGAATCAATAAATGCACACGTTGATAAAAAGCATCACAAGGCAACTCTTTGGATTATCTCACCTTGAAGCAGATGCTCAAATGATTTAAGCCTCATCAATAAATCAATGCACCTGCCTCTCGCAGTGCTGGCAGGTTAAGTTACGTTAATGGTGGGGACGCCAAAAGTGTTTTCTTAATTAGGAACCAAATGTTACCTATCTTGCTGCAATGCCTACTTATCAGTTTCGATCCCGTTGACACAACCAACTTGAATCTGATGGCTTCTCCATGTACGGCTAACTAAAGCGAGGAAGACCAGTCAGCCAACATCTTTGTGTTGATGTCACTTAACACTACCCATAGACGGAAGTCAGGGAGAGTAGTAGTCACTGAGCCACTGGCACATGCATTCTCTGAGATTCTGCAGCCAATGAACTAGCTGATATTCTATCAGCCAATCACGCTACAAGAGTTTCCCAACCAATGCAAGTCCCCATAACTTACCGCTATTGGTTGAATATGGTTCCACTTATCTGATTGGATATGTAAGCCCTTTCTGGCGTTACAGGACCAAGGAGTTTATTCAGATTACTTAAAAGGTTGTTTGAGAAACAAAAGCACGTTTTTTTTGTTCAAATATTTTTATTGTTATAAAAAAGGAATACAAATAGTTAAGATAATATATATAATGCAATACAATTGATCTTGTGAACCAGAACAACGTAAGCAATTCATAAATAGAAATATATTTCATGTAATAAATAAATCTTAAGTAATATAAAGATGTCTAATTGAGCAGAAAAACAAATTCATGAATCTGATTGTACTGCATAAATAAAACAACTATGCAAAGTAATGAAAAGAGAGAAGAAAGTAAAGATCGAAAAGGATAGTAAAGAAAGGAAAGAAGGAGGATATTGAGAGAAAAAGAGGATAGATACAAGAGAGAGCAAGTGCAAGAGATGGGGACGTCTGCTTCGTAGAAAAACATAAACTAGGAGGAAGACACAAACGGAAATTGCTCAACCAGCCCTTGCGAAGCCAAGTCCATATATCTATCCAAAGAACTCCAGACCCCACTAGAAATAACAGGTGTATACCGTTTCTCCTCAACCGAGGTATGAGCCCCTCGAAGGAAAGATACCCAAGCCCACCAAGTATGGTATGATACTGAATTAAACGATTTCCACTCTGTTAGTATAATCTTAACAGCAATTGATATAAGCAAATCTAGCAATTGCATATCCGTATCATCAAGCGGTAGCATAGACGGCGCAGCCCATGGACCTAAAAGAATTAAAGGTATTGAAAGCTCAAAATTAACACCAAAGATTAACAAGAGGTGTTTGTGGACCAAATCCCAGAAAGGTTGCAATAATGAGCATTCAAAAAACATATGTTGATGGGTGCCAGAACCTAATTTGCAACTCCAACACAGATCGTCATCTTTAAGATTTAATTTGTGTAGACGAACCGGGGTCCAGTGTAGGAGATTCAGCGAAAAGAATTTGGATTGAATAAGCGAAGGCGCAATCTTATTCTTTAGCGAACGCTTGCCAATGAGCTGCCAGGTCTCTTGTGAGATATGTTGAAACGTATCAGGTTCAAAATGGTGTAGCCATTTCTCCTGTGTAACTGAAGGTTGTGAGGGCGACGAGTCAGATAGAAACTTATAGATCTTGGAGGCAATATGGCCTGATCTATGCCACATAGCAAGAAGCGAAATGGTAGTAGACTCAGGAGAGAGGAGTACTCTGGATAAGGCTACCTTTACTTTCAGAAAGGAATAAAAATCCAAATGACTGAGATTATAATCTCTGGCCAAGGAGGAAAAAGGAATCGGGTCATGATTAGAATCATAAAGGTCTTTGACCAGCTCAATAACCCTGGTCGCCCAGTAAGACACCGTAATAGAGTCAAAATTAATCACAATCCTAGGATTATACCAAATCGATGACCACCTGGATTTATGAATTGGTTTAGAGACCTTTTTGTCTATGTGTTTTAATGCCATAATTGTATCTGAGATAATACGGCCTGAATACGGTAAGATCAACTTAGATGCGATCATGAAAGTAGAAGTGGAAAGAGGGGAGCACAACTCCCGTTCAATATAAATCCATGGAGGAGTAAGGCTGGAGTCTGGGGCAAACCAGAGAGCCCCTTGAGACGCTAAGATGGCAGTTTGGTACAAGTTCCAATCTGGAAGATTGCACCCACCCAGAATATAAGGTTTCCTCAAGTGCTTATACGCTATTCTAGCACGTTTATCACTCCATAGAAATTTTGAAGTAATAACATCGATCTCGTGGAAAAAGGAGGAAGAGAGCCTCACAGCAGCATAGAAGACACAAAATTAACAATGGGAGTTATCATCATCTTCAGGGACTGAAGGCGACCCCACCAGGAAATGTATTTAGGTGACCACGCGTTCAGTAAATCCTTAACCTTAGATATGGTGAGAGATTCATTATGAGCAATAGTATCTGATATATTGGTACAGAACCAAATCCCCAGGTATTTAATATGAGTCGGTTGCCATTTGAAACCCGCTGTCCCCATATGAGAAGAGAAACACGACGCATTCAGGGGGAACATTTCCGTCTTGTCCTTGTTCAGAGTATACCCTGAAACACGAGAGAATTGTTTGATTGTGTTGGAGATGGCAGGGATAGCACTCACGATATCTTCAGAAAAAATGAGCACATCATCCGCATACGCGGCCGTTTTAATTGTCTGGGAACCAAATTGAAAGCCTCTAATATCCTGATTTAGATTAAATAATCGCAGGAGAGGATCAATAGACAAAAGAAAAAGAAGAGGGGACAACGGACAACCCTGTCTCGTGCCCTGGGAGAGATTAAAAAAAGCAGAGGTAGCCCCATTAATTCTGATATTAGCTTTGGGTTGAGCATATAAGGACATTACCAAGTTGATAAATGGATCTCCTAGATTGTGAGATTGAAGAACTGCCTGTAGGAAAGGCCAGGAGACCTTATCAAAGGCCTTCTCGGCGTCGAGGGCAATCGCTGCCGACGGAAGGTCAGAAAGTTTCGCTTTTTCCAGAATATGACAGAAAGTTCGAATATTATCTCTAGCCAACCTACCTTTAACAAAACCAGTTTGGGAAGAGTGTATAAGATGAGGGATATGGCTCTCTAAACGTTTAGCCAGTATTTTAGCAAAAATCTTAGCTTCCATGTTAAGAAGGGAGATTGGTCGGTAATTTTTAGGGTCTGAATGATCTTTCCCATCTTTAGGAATTACCACTATAGTGGCTTCCGCAGCTGAGCCAGAGACCTTTCCCGATAAAGCAAAAGTGTCAAACACATCTTTGAGATAATTTAAAAATGAGGGTAAAAATGTCTTATAAAAAGCAATAGGAAACCCGTCAGGGCCCGGAGCCTTCCCTGATCTAGTATTTTTAATAGCCTGAATTATTTCTTCAGATTCAATTGGTTTCCCCAAATCAACCATATCTGAATCAGAGACAGTATTTGTGGGAATAGTAGCCAAAAATTGTTGACATGCACTAAGATTACATTGATCTTTGGGCGTATATAAGCTTTTATAAAAATCCCGGAAAACCTCAAGAATGTCCTGAGTATGAAACTTCCTGGCACCCTCCTTATTAGTGATACAAGAAATCTGAGTCATCTTAACATTTGAATCCTGATATTTTAATGTAGCAGCTAACAGTTTACCTGCGCGGTTCCGTAATAATAGCCGTTTAGATTTTTGTGCCTGTACTCCCAAGTGAGCTCTTTTGGTAACTATGGAGTTATAGGAATATTTTAGGTTCTTAATCTCTTGTAGAAGGGATTTGTCTTTGGAGCTTCTATATAAAATTTCTTTGCTTTTAATTTCATCCCCCAAGGCAATGAGAGTTCTTCTAATATCAGCGTTCCTTTTCGCCATTGTTTTTATAATCTGACCTCTAATAGTGCTTTTAAAGGCATCCCACAAAACTATTGGGGAGCTTACCGATGACACATTTTCTCTGAAGAAATTATGAATCTCCACGTTTAAATGTTTAACCTCCTCACCATCATCCAAAATTTCTGTATTTAGACGCCAAGTTCGCGACCTATGAGTATCTGTACAATTAAGCAGAGTAAACGAAACCGCCGCATGATCAGAGACAAGTATTGGATGGATTATCACATTAGTAGTATGTTTTAGAAGTGCTGCGTCAACCAAGAGATAATCAATACGGGAAAAACTAGAGTGTGGAGAGGAGAAAAAAGTAAAATCACTACCAGTAGGGTTATGCATTCTCCATACATCCACAAGATGATGAGAAGAGCACATATCCAGCATTTGTTTGTGCGCCCTAGGAGGACGAAACTTAAAAGCTGATTGTCTGTCTAAAATAGGATCCATAGGAAGGTTAAGATCACCACCAACAATCACTTTAGCATTTTGAGGGATATCTGACAACTTCCTACTAATAGCCCGCCAAAACGATTGATCATCAATATTAGGGGCATATATATTCATCACGTAAAAATCTGTTGAGCCATTAGACAAACGCGAAAGCAGCCATCTACCCTCTGAATCGTATTCGGCAGATACAATAGTTAGACCAGAGCTTTTGGAAATCAGCGTAATAACTCCATTTCTTTTACCAGAAGCTTCAGAACAAGCTACATCAAGGACCCACTCTTTCCGTAAAAATAAAGCTTCCTGATAAGCAACCTTAGTTTCTTGAAGTAAAACAATGTCGCCAGATAGGCTTTTACAGTAATCTAAGATCTTGGCCCTCTTAACAGGGTGATTTAAACCACGCACATTAAGTGAGAGTACATTCAGACCGGCCATAGTGAACAGAAAGCAACATAGATAAGCACATATGGTGTATGAAAAAAGAAGAGGCACCTTAAGTTTAACTTGAATATAGTAGGGAATAGCAGATAAAGCAAACAGAGAGCAAAAACCGGAGCATAAGTCCCCAAGAAAGAAGAAAAAAAGAAAGAGCAAACAAAAGCTAGGAAAAAAAAGAGGATAGCAAAAGAAAATACAAGAGAGAACTTAACATCAAAAAGAAAAGGCCCCATCAGGGGTAGTCTGTAGTTGACAAAATGCATGGGAGGAAAACGTGGAGGAGCAACCACAGAGGACAGCACCTATAACTCAGTATGCTCAACATCATAGATAAAGCTTAAGCAGCAGAGCAACAATAATCTGTTAATGTTCAGTACACTAAAATTTACCAACGTATCAAAAAAGGCCTAAAGATTGAATCTAAAGGAAAACCTGTATATATTCATTCTGTTAATTAATCAAAGACATAAAAATAAATACTACATATTGAATTAAAAGAGAAAAATAAATAACAGTCTCTAATAAATCTCATATCACATATGGTAAGGCAAATAACATTCAAATAGAATATTAAAAGTCTAATCCTAACATTAAAATATTAAATAAATCTGGGAAAACAGACTCAGATAAAAAGTCATTATGGAATTTAAAAGAATATGCAAGGAAGTGAACAGCTTATATACCGGGAAGGAATTAATTAGAAACATCTTATAAATATTCAGAGCAGCCTAAAGATAAGTATAAAACATTACTCCATAACTATTAGTAGAAAAGATAATAGACATATAAAGCAATAAACAATACCTAACCAAATGATATACATAACATACTATCTATCTCGACTAATTTATTGATCATGTCTAATAATGTTTACGATAATCTATAAGTTAACATATAATAACTGCACAGACTAAGATATATAAAAGAGAAGCCAAAGGAGAGTAAGAGGATGAATAGAACATCTAAGGACAGACCCCACCCAATTTTACTTCCTGGGACAAAAAGCAACGATATAACCGACATCCAGCACAGAAATATTAGATAGAAAATCTATATTACAGAATAAAGAAATCAAAGAAGGATGTCTGAGTTTACACAAAAACATACCAGATAATGAGAGAGGTAAAGTGAGTCAAAGAAGATGACGAGAAATATATATAGAGGGAGAATATATAAACACCGAGGAGGAAAAAAACAAGAAGACATATATAACAAAGATACATATAAAGCCAGTAAATGTTAGGAGATCATTGTCTTGGGGATGAAAAAAGGCATCTGTGAAAGGAAAAAGTTAGTAGCCTCAAGAGGAGAGCGCCGCACACTCAAACACCGTAGATCATTCCAGCATGTTTCACCACAAATTTCAAGATAACATTAAAGCAATAAGAACCTAGCACCCCACAAATGCTCATTAATACAGCCACCTGAAGAAGAAGAGATTAGGGGTTTGATGGGCCTGCAATAGCCTCCGCGTCCATCCGAGATTCAAACTGATTGTCCAAAAAGGTGGACAAATCCGCTGGTTCGTGAAAAATCTGGTTGCGACCCCTGAAAGTTATTCTGAAGCGTGAGGGACCAGCAAATGAGAACGGAATATTCATCTCTTGAAGTCGCCGTCGAATATTTAGGAAACCTTTTCGCCGGATGACTGTGTCTCTGGCAAAGTCTTGAGAGATAGCGATTCTATGTCCTTCCCATTGCAGCGATCTAATTCTCCTCATGTGAGCTAAAATTTGTTCAGAGTGTTGGTGTCTTAAAGGTTTAAATATCACTGGTCTTGGATTAGTGAGAGACTTGGGTTTAAACGTAGGTACTCTATGGGCACGCTCTATTTCAAAGTCCTTTTGAAAAGAGAGATTTAGCGTCGTGGGAATCCATTTGAGTAAAAAGTCCAACATGGATGGCGCCTCTTTTTCACAGTCCTCTGGCAGACCAAAAATACGAAGATTACTTCTGCGGTTCCTATCTTCCTGTTCCGTGAGATCTCTTCTCAGTGAATTTAAGGTACGCTCCATGTTCTGCATATGTTTGCTCTGCTTATGTGTGGAATCTTCAACTGCCCCAATCCGGGTCTCAGCATTGGAAACACGTAATGATAAGTGTTTAAGCTCATTCCTGACAGCCGCCACTTCCACCTGAAGTAGATCAGTGTTCGTTTTTGTGCCCTGCGCAATCTCATGGACGGAGTTGAGGCGGGAGAGAATGGTGTCCAAAGTAGCCCCAGATTCTGGTTTATCTTTAGGTGATATATCCGGTGTGGGAGAGGCTTGCTTAGCCCTCTTTAGAGCTGCTTTAGAGTCCTTATCTTTCAAGGGGACCCCCATACTCTCAGCCATTGAAGCAGGGCAAATAGGTCAGCAGATGAAGGATAATACAGAGTTCGTTATATCAAATGAGAATCACAAAACTTCTCTTCAGGGATGGCAAAAAAAAGAGAGACAAAAAACAGCAAAACAAAGGAAGCCAGATAGCGTCGTTTATTACTCACTTGAGGCTCAAATTCTCCTCATGACAAAACCTGTAGAATATAGTCACCAAAAGCAAGAGCACCAGATACTGATTCCTTGACAGACTGTTCCCAGAAAGACATCCAAGACACATGACGCCAACAGCAGGCTCCAATAATTGCCCACGAGAGACCTTTGCCATCAGAGGAAATGATAGATTCAGCGAGCGCACTGGAGGACACAAACTAGTAGTAGTAGTAGCGCGAACAGCCACATATGTATAAATATACACGAGTGGATGGGCGGACAAACTTAAGCAGGCAACTTGCATCGGAGTTTAGCTGCGTAGTGTATTTAAGGCCAGCATTAAATATCAGTCTCAGGGAAGCCCGAGGAAAATCATGTTTAGACACCATACCTCATGAGTATAAGGAAAAACAGTGTCACCACAGCGCCAACGCCCCAACAACGATAGTCTCCGTCAAGATTCCTCAGGAGCCGCCATTTTGTATCGAGTCTGTGAGGAGATGACCTCGAACGCTCTCACATGGCGAAAATCAGCCCAAAGACGCTAAAATTCTCGCAACCTGGTCCCGCACCGTTCCGCTGCCGATTTTTTCGGTTTGAAGAGCAGAAAACCGGGATTAAGTCATCCGGAACTGCAAGACCGCCTCCGCGATCCGCCGGAGCTCAGCACAGCGCGGCCATCTTAGTTGCGCGCAAGCCACGCCCCCCAAACAAAAGCACGTTTTCAATGCAGAGGAAACGTTAAGTAAATGCTTGATTAACTAATGAAAGTATAAGACAAGGAAATATAGCTGTGCGTGCTGCCACGAAAAGAATCCTACAAATGCATCAGCGAAAGTACGCGAACAAATGCGTGCAGTCAGGGAAAGTTAAATAAAGGCCCAATTAAATTTTAAAAAGTGTCAGAGAAACAAAGAAATGTAGCGGTGCGTGCTGCCATGACAAGAATTCTTCAAATGCATCGGAGAAAGTATGCAAACATTAGTTAAGAGGAGTCGGATCACAGCCTTAACCTAATAAAAGTTCCAGCCATAAAAGCAGATAAAAGCGGACGAGAATGAGTAATTGAGATACTGATAAGAAAAACACACCGCAAAAAAGTAAATACAACACTAATACCAATAGAAATGAAGGAAAAGTAAGTGACAAGCACATAGACAAATAAGAAGTGAAGGCGGGATGTAAGCCCCTTTTAAGATATATTGAAGACAATAGATTTCACAAGCAGAGCTGTGGAGGCGGAACCTTGAAATGGGACCTTGAAACAGCCTCAATCTTTAAGAATGTGCTCAGTGGATCTGTACAATCATCACGAACCGTAGGATTTTCCCAGCAACTTGGGCTTTTTGTGCCTATTACATGTCGTGTTTGTCTTTTTGAGATTTTCTCTTCTAAATACTTCCAAGAACAACCCGGGCAATCTCTTCTCTACTTTCACCTTCATTCTGAGCAGGCAGGGATTGATGTGGGGATAATGTAGAGGGAATTACTGAATCTGTTGTGTTTGTTTTTATTCCCACGTTTGCTGTTACTGCATCATCATAAATTCAACTTGTTGTAATGTGTGATAAAATGGTAATACCGCATCCTTTCCCCCCGGTTGTATATGGCTCAATTTGTGCGGCAAAATTGCACTTATTGCTGCATAAGTAGAGACTTCGGATAATGGGCAAACTCCTGAAACATAATATCCCAAGCCCTGAGAATTAGAGTGCTCGAAGCAGAGTATGCATCGTGTTTCCATTTATCACTGCGCACATCAGAAAGTCCACCCGCAGGTTTACGTAATGTACACCGCATAAGCCACTGCACAACTGCAGCAGCTGACAAGATCTTAACTGCATGGAATAGCCTAGAATCCTTAGCGTGTTTGGTAATGACTTGTAGCGTGTGACGCGAAGTGCCCAGGATGCTGCCATTGGCTGAGGAGCAGGTACGAGTGACAGCCTTTCGCGCAGTCTTGCAAAGTGATGCGTAATCTTGGAAAGCAGCAATTTAAATGGTTACGTTCCTGATTTGGAGCTGAATGAATGAATCTTTGAGGAATCATATAAACCTTCCCTGATTGTTGTGCAAGGCAGAGGCAAAACTTGCATGTGGTGCTAGAGCCAACCTAGAATCCATGACTGAACAACACCTCAAAGAGTGGAGAACATAACACCAGAGCTATCCAGGCAAGAGTACAGCAAGGTGAAGGCTTTTAAGAGTTTGCATCCTCCTCATTTATTCAGAGTGTCTCTTCCTGAAATAAATCCATGCTCTGAGCGAATAAACGTCTTAACTAAGAGGTGCAGGAACTCTGGCTTTTACTGGTTGTTAGTGGGGAAGATATGCTTCCAAGTATTTCTTCCTGATTGTCAAACTTTCTAACATGATCAGTCAGGAGTAGAGAATGAAGGGATGTTCGGCAGTGTGAAGCCTTCTCAGACCATCTGACTTGATAGCTTGAGGCACTTACCCAAACACCATTCATGTGAAGTTTGGTTCTGAATTATTGAATTGCCTTGACCGGTTCAGATGATGGCTGCCATTTCTCTCAGTTGCTGCTTGTAGATATTCTTTCACACCTCAAAACTGTGCTCCCAGTATCCCTGGCCACATCACCAAACCTCATTGCACTCACCTTTGAATGGTTATAACTCTATAGCAAAGCCTTGGCCATGATAGAGACACAAACTCATTAAAGACAGCCTTAGACCTTAGAGTCTTAGGCCTCAACAGTAGTCCATAGCAGATCTAACATTGCACACATTTCAGATGCTCAGAAAGTCTTAAGATCCTACGGTACAAGCAAGGACGTCATCGAAGGTCGAGGAGGTGGTGAGTGTCACCACCCATGGAGAGCAGCTCCTGGTTTGTTCATTGGCAGCTGGGGGTGTTAGAGGAGCAGGTGAGCACACTGGAAACGAGGTGGGGAGGAGGAGGGGGCCATTGCCTGCTGTATAGTTGTGCTGCTGGTCAATGGAAACGTTTGAGGTAGGAAGTTAGGGGCATATTAGCAAGGGCATTTACGCCGCTTTAGCGGCACTTTCTGCCGCTAAAGCGGCGATATTATTATCGCCCAATTAAAAAGCTGTTGCTAACAGCAGTTAGCGACAGCTTACTGGCAATAGCGCCCATTTCCTTCCCACTTTGCATGTCAGCGATAATCATCGCTAATGACATGCAAAGTGGGCATACCTCACCTAATCCTGAATGAAATCCCTCGCCAACACAACATCGCCCTATTAACAACATAGGGTCAAGCGACAACAAAAGCTGCGCTGCCCGCGATTATCGCCGGAAATTAACACCTGCTCCAGACCTGACTTTGCTATGTTGACAATGGGAGGTGGATTGACATGTTAAATCCACACTCCCTATCAGCTAGGATTTCCGTAGCGCCCTGCCATTATCGCAGCTTTTCCTGCTCAGATGCCGAATATCGCCGTCTATTGCTGGAATGTACATCGCCATTGTGCAAAGCGTTGCTAATACGCCGCTAAAACGGCAATGTACTCCAGCGATAAGCGGCGATAATGCAAATTGCACTAAGCGCGATTTGCGATAATCATCGCAGGTCCTTGCTAATATGCCCCGTAGTTTTTTCATGGTTAGTTATTTCTGTTCTTCAAGGTGGGTCAACTGTTGATATAGAGGAAGCTGAACACCACAGGTTAAGAGACAGTGATTCGTTGGACTGAAGAGTCATTCAGCTGTTTCTAGTTAATCCGGTTTGCGCCACTCCTCTTAGGAATCTGACGCATTCCTAGGTTTGCGATTCTTCGTAAATCTGGGAGTGCTTCAGGTTCCATGGGTGTTGCGTGGGAACACCCACAGCAACACCCACGGAACGCCCCTTTCACGCAGTGTTCTGGCTGAAAGGGGCACATATTTAAAAGGCCATGAAAAGTCACGTAAAGTGGCTTGGCGTGGCCTTGTAAATATGCTGCGGCACATTGCGCCTCCAGACTGTCAAGTGCTGCCAGGACCTCGTAGATGTGACCCTGAGTCTTTATAAAGGAGCCTGTGGTATTGACGTCATCTATTGCTCATTGCTTAGGAGAGGACACAGCTGGAGGGGAGGCTTGCGTGAACATTTGGAGCTGGGACCGAAGTTGTGTTGGTTGCTTCAGAGGTGTTGCAAAGGCGTATGACAGCCAAGTGCTACCTGTGTAAGCTACTCTCTTGCAGCCAGGCCACTGGAAAGTATAAAGGGCTGAAGTGGTGTCACTATCTGGTATTACATTAGGGGTTGTGGGTCGTGTCCATGGTAGGAGGAGGAGAAATAGTGTTTCATGGTTGTCGAGGGAGGGAAAGCAAAGCTGATGCATTAACCTGTCATTTGCTCCTGCTCGGTGTGATTACAAGTGCGGAAATGCTGAAGGTTTTTCCAGTGAAGCATCACACTGAGCCGCTGGGCTCGGTCCTCAATGGGGAGCTCTGTCAGTGCACTTGTCTTGTTCTGTATAAGTAGAAGGAACAACTTAGCACATTTGATATACTAGGAAATAGGAGTTAGGGTGAACTGAGAGATGCAGAGGAATGCCATCCTTTTGTAGAGCAGATGGGACACGTACTTTCATAAGAAGGGATAAAGAATCTATCTCATGAGACCAGTAGCTGCAAATGTGATGTTGTCTGTGGGCGTGAGGGGCGCTGG
This sequence comes from Calotriton arnoldi, assembly GCA_963921515.1. NCBI lineage: Eukaryota > Metazoa > Chordata > Amphibia > Caudata > Salamandridae > Calotriton > Calotriton arnoldi. The sequence goes on from CAWUFW010012703.1 coordinate 393,506, forward strand.
CAGTGATATGTTTTTGTCAGTTCCTGAGAACGGCGGACTCCAGAGTGTGGAGCTCACGGTTCAGTCCCCGGCGCCAGCGGCAGCTCAGCTCAGCTCAGCTCAGCACCATGTGACTCTGGGCAATAGCTCACTCAATCTCCATGATGGCCCCCAGCGCCTTGAAACCCTTAAGGGGTGATATGTTCGCGCTTTACAAATATGGATTATTATTATTATAGAACGGGAATGGTTGGCTACGCTTCGATGCATTATAGGAATTATATTGACCACAATATGAAAAACTGGTATATTACATATCAGCACTAAAGATGAATGATTTGATGAAGGAGTTCTACATGACTTCTTTGTGAGGAATTCACGAGGCCATCAGCCTTGCTTATGAATTCCGAGCTTTAATCCTCTTTGCTCAATGTTTTCTTGATCTCGCTGGTTGGGACTCCCAGTTAACTCCACTCCCCAAACTCACTTCTATGTCCTCCGCCCCCATATAAGAGACAAGAGGTGTTAGCAGTGAGTCTGTGAATATCTAGGGCTACTGATGTGTATGTGGTACCCTGAGCATGGACCTCGCTATCTCTTGGAGCTAAAGAAGCTGGTCACGGTGCATACAATAAGAGACTGAGAGACTGAAAGCTGAATTTCAAAAGAGGTCCACAGAGAGGTCCTTATTCCCAAACCTGGAAGATGAACAGACTGACACAGATAACCTTAGCCCCGTGGTTCTCATAGTACGGCCCGCGGGCCGCCAGCAGCCTGGCAGACCCTAATTGGCGGCCCACGGACCTTGCCTTGCTGTTTCCACGGCCGGCAGTAAACACAGAAGATGACCGCAGGAGCATACGTAGTGAATACGTATTAAATAGGTATTCACTACGTATGCTCCTGCGGCCATCTTCTGTGTTTACTGCCGGACTCTGTCACGTCACGGCACTATAGAAAAGCTTCCCAAAAGGCCCTTTAAAAGTCAGCTGTAAGCGCTTTCACAGCTGACTTTTAAAGGGCCTTTTGGGAAGCTTCCTGTTTGGACAGTGACAGATAGAGGCAGAGACAGATAGAGACAGATCGAGAAGAGACAGATCGAGACAGAGGCAGAGATACAGACAGAGACAGCGACAGAAACAGATAGAGACAGATAGTGACAGATAGAGACAGACAGACAGAGACAGATAGAGACAGACAGAGACAGACAGAGAAAGACAGACAGAGGCAGACAGACAGATAGAGACAGAGACAGATAGAGACAGAGACCGATAGAGAGATAGAGACAGAGAGAGGCAGGGACAGACAGAGACAGATAGAGACAGATTGAGACAGAGACAGAGATAGAGACAGATGGAGACAGATGGAGACAGATGGAGACAGAGACAGATGGAGACAGAGGCAGATAGAGACAGATAGAGACAGATACAGAGACAGATAGAGATAGAGACAGATAGAGATAGAGACAGATAGAGACAGAGACAGATAGAGACAGATAGAGACTGAGATAGAGACAGAGAGAGACAGGGACAGACAGAGACAGAAATCACACCTCCATACCAACTGTGCCACCCTGGGCTCAGCCCGTTGAAATCCCACCTCCATACCCAACGTGCCACCATGGGCACAGCCTGTTGAAATCACACCGCCATACCCACTGTGCCACCCTGGGCACAGCCTGCTGAAATCACACTGCCATACCCACTGTGCCACCCTGGGCACAGCCTGCTGAAATCACACCGCCATACCCACTGTGCCACCCTAGGCACAGCCTGTTGAAATCACACCGCCATACCCACTGTGCCACCCTGGGCAAAGCCTGTTGAAATCACACTTCCATACCCACTGTGCCACCCTAGGCACAGACTATTGAAATCACACTGCCATACCCACTGTGCTACCCTGGGCACAGCCTGTTGAAATCATACCTCCATACCCACTGTGCCACCCTGGGCACAGCCTGCTGAAATCACACCTCCATACCCACTGTGCCACCCTGGGCACAGCCTGCTGAAATCACACCGCCATACCCACTGTGCCACCCTGGGCACAGCCTGCTGAAATCACACCGCCATACCCACTGTGCCACCCTAGGCACAGCCTGTTAAAATCACACCGCCATACCCACTGTGCCACCCTGGGCACAGCCTGCTGAAATCACACCGCCATACCCACTGTGCCAACCTGGGCACAGCCCATTGAAATCACACCTCCATACCCACTGTGCCACCCTGGGCACAGCCTGTTGAAATCACACCTCCATACCCACTGTGCCACCCTGGGGACAGCCTGCTGAAATCACACTGCCATACCCACTGTGCCACCCTGGCACAGCCTGCTGAAATCACACCTCCATACCCACTGTGCCACCCTAGGCACAGCCTGTTGAAATCACACCTCCATACCCACTGTGCCACCCTGGGCACAGCCTGCTGAAATCACACCTCCATACCCACTGTGCCAACCTGGGCACAGCCTGCTGAAATCACACCTCCATACCCACTGTGCCACCCTCGGCACAGCCCGTTGAAATCACACCTCCATACCCACTGTGCCACCCTGGGCACAGCCTGATGAAATCACACCTCCATACCCACTGTGCCTCCTTGGGCACAGCCTGTTGAAATCACACTGCCATACCCACTGTGCCACCCTGGGGACAGCCTGCTGAAATCACACTTCCATACACACTGTGTCACCCTGGGCACCACCTGTTGAAATCACACCTCCATACCCACTGTGCCTCTCTGGGCACAGCCTGTTGAAATTGCACCGCCATACCCACTGTGCCACCCTGGGCACAGTACATTAAAATCGCACCTCCATACCCACTGTGCCACCCTGGGCACAGTACATTAAAATCGCACCTCCATACCCACTGTGCCACCCTGGGCACAGCCTGCTTAAATCACACCGCCATACCCACTGTGCCAACCTGGGCACAGCCCATTGAAATCACACCTCCATACCCACTGTGCCACCCTGGGCACAGCCTGTTGAAATCACACCTCATACCCACTGTGCCACCCTGGGGACAGCCTGCTGAAATCACACTGCCATACCCACTGTGCCAACCTGGGCACAGCCTGTTGAAATCACACAACCATATACACTGTGCCACCCTGGGCACAGCCTGCTGAAATCACACCTCCATACCCACTGTGCCACCCTGGGCACAGCCGGCTAAAATCACACCGCCATACACACTGTGCCACCCTGGGCACAGCCTGCTGAAATCACACAACCAAATACACTGTGCCACCCTGGGCACAGCCTGTTGAAATCACACCTCCATACCCACTGTGCCACCCTGGGCACAGCCTGTTGAAATCACACCTCCATACACACTGTGCCACCCTGGGCACAGCCTGCTGAAATCACACCGCCATACCCACTGTGCCACCCTAGGCACAGCCTGTTGAAATCACACTGCCATACCCACTGTGCCACCCTGGGCACAGCCTGATGAAATCACACCTCCATACCCACTGTGCCTCCCTGGGCACAGCCTGTTGAAATCACACTGCCATACCCACTGTGCCACCCTGGGGACAGCCTGCTGAAATCACACCTCCATACCCACTGTGCCACCCTGGGTACAGCCCATTGAAATCACACCTCCATACCTACTGTGCCACCCTGGGCACAGCCTGTTGAAATCACACCTCCATACCCACTGTGCCTCTCTGGGCACAGCCTGTTGAAATCGCACCTCCATCCCCACTGTGCCACCCTAGGCACAGCCTGTTGAAATCACACAACCATATACACTGTGCCACCCTGGGCACAGCCTGCTGAAATCACACCTCCATACCCACTGTGCCACCCTGGGCACAGCCGGCAAAAATCACACCGCCACACACACTGTGCCACCCTGGGCACGGCCTGTTGAAATCACACCTCCATACCAAGTGTGCCACCCTGGGCTCAGCCTGCTGAAATCACATCTCCATACCCACTGTGCCAACCTGGGCACAGCCTGTTGAAATCACACCTCCATACCCACTGTGCCAACCTGGGCACAGCCTGTTGAAATCCCACCACCATACCCACTGTGCCACCCTAGGCACAGCCTGTTGAAATCACACCACCATACCCACTGTGCCACCCTAGGCACAGCCTGCTGAAATCACACCTCCATACCCACTGTGCCACCCTGGGGACAGCCTGCTGAAATCACACCGCCATACCCACTGTGCCACCCTGGGCACAGCCTGTTGAAATCACACCGCCATACCCACTGTGCCACCCTGGGCACAGCCTGTTGAAATCACACCTCCATACCCACTGTGCCACCCTGGGGACAGCCTGCTGAAATCACACAGCCATACCCACTGTGCCTCCCTGGGCACAGCCCGTTGAAATCACACCTCCATACCCACTGTGCCAACCTGGGCGCAGCCTGTTGAAATCACACCTCCATACCCACTGTGCCACCCTGGGCACAGCCTGTTGAAATCACACTTCCATACCCACTGTGCCACCCTGGGCACAGCCTGTTGAAATCACACCTCCATACCCACTGTGCCTCTCTGAGCACAGCCGGCTAAAATCACACCTCCATACCCACTGTGCCACCCTGGGTACAGCCTGTTGAAATCACACCTCCATACCCACTGTGCCTCTCTGGGCACAGCCTGCTGAAATCACACCTCCATACCCACTGTGCCACCCTGGGCACAGCCTGTTGAAATCACACCTCCATACCCACTGTGCCAACCTGAGGACAGCCTGTTGAAATCACACCTCCATACCCACTGTGCCACCCTGGGCACAGCCTGCTGATATCACACCTCCATACCCACTGTGCCACCCTGGGCACAGCCTATTAAAAACACGCCTCCAATCCCTACTGTGCCACCCTGGGCACAGCCTGCTGAAATCACACCTCCACACCCACTGTGCCACCCTGGGCACAGCCTGCTGAAATCACACCACCATACCCACTGTGTCACCCTGGGCACAGCCTGCTGAAATCACACTGCAATACCCACTGTGCCACCCTGGGCACAGCCTGTTGAAATTACATCGCAATACCCACTGTGCCACCCTGGGCACAGCCTGTTGAAATCACACCTCCATACCCACTGTGCCACCCTGGGGACAGCCTGTTGAAATCACATCGCCATACTCACTGTGCCCGTTGAAATCACACCTCCATACCCACTGTGCCAACCTGGGCGCAGCCTGTTGAAATCACACCTCCATACCCACTGTGCCACCTTGGGCACAGCCTATTGAAATCACACCTCCATACCCACTGTGCCACCCTGGGCACAGCCTGTTGAAATCACACCTCCATACCCACTGTGCCAACCTGAGGACAGCCTGTTGATATCACACCTCCATACCCACTGTGCCACCCTGGGCACCGCCTGTTGAAATCACACCTCCATACCCACTGTGCCACCCTGGGCACAGCCTGCTGATATCACACCTCCATACCCACTGTGCCACCCTGGGCACAGCCTATTAAAATCATGCCTCCATACCTACTGTGCCACCCTGGGCACAGCCTGCTGAAATCACACCACCATACCCACTGTGCCACCCTGGGCACAGCATGCTGAAATCACACCTCCATACCCACTGTGCCACCCTGGGCACAGCCACATCACACCGCCATACCCACTGTGCCACCCTGGGCACAGCCTGTTGAAATCACACCTCCATACCCACTCTGCCACCCTGGGCACAGCCTATTAAAATCACGCCTCCAGGCACACTGTGCCTCCCTGGGCACCGCCTGTTGAAATCACACCTCCATACCCACTGTGCCACCCTGGGCACAGCCTGCTGATATCACACCTCCATACCCACTGTGCCACCCTGGGCACAGCCTATTAAAATCACGCCTCCAATCCCTACTGTGCCACCCTGGGCACAGCCTGCTGAAATCACACCTCCATACCCACTGTGCCACCCTGGGCACAGCCTGCTGAAATCACACCACCATACCCACTGTGCCACCCTGGGCGCAGCCTGTTAAAATCACACCGCAATACCCACTGTGTCACCCTGGGCACAGCCTGCTGAAATCACACTGCAATACCCACTGTGCCACCCTGGGCACAGACTGTTGAAATTACATCGCAATACCCACTGTGCCACCCTGGGCACAGCCTGTTGAAATCACACCTCCATACCCACTGTGCCACCCTGGGCACAGCCTGCTGAAATCACACCACCATACCCACTGTGCCACCCTGGGCACAGCATGCTGAAATCACACCTCCATACCCACTGTGCCACCCTGGGCACAGCCACATCACACCGCCATACCCACTGTGCCACACTGGGCACAGCCTGTTGAAATCACACCGCCATACCCACTGTGCCACCCTGGGCACAGCCTGTTGAAATCACACCTCCATACCCACTGTGCCTCTCTGAGCACAGCCTGCTGAAATCACACCTCCATACCCACTGTGCCACCCTGGGTACAGCCTGTTGAAATCACACCTCCATACCCACTGTGCCTCTCTGGGCACAGCCTGCTGAAATCACACCTCCATACCCACTGTGCCACCCTGGGCACAGCCTGTTGAAATCACACCTCCATACCCACTGTGCCAACCTGAGGACAGCCTGTTGAAATCACACCTCCATACCCACTGTGCCACCCTGGGCACAGCCTGCTGATATCACACCTCCATACCCACTGTGCCACCCTGGGCACAGCCTATTAAAAACACGCCTCCAATCCCTACTGTGCCACCCTGGGCACAGCCTGCTGAAATCACACCTCCATACCCACTGTGCCACCCTGGGCACAGCCTGCTGAAATCACACCACCATACCCACTGTGCCACCCTGGGCGCAGCCTGTTAAAATCACACCGCAATACCCACTGTGTCACCCTGGGCACAGCCTGCTGAAATCACACTGCAATACCCACTGTGCCACCCTGGGCACAGCCTGTTGAAATTACATCGCAATACCCACTGTGCCACCCTGGGCACAGCCTGTTGAAATCACACCTCCATACCCACTGTGCCACCCTGGGGACAGCCTGTTGAAATCACATCGCCATACTCACTGTGCCCGTTGAAATCACACCTCCATACCCACTGTGCCAACCTGGGCGCAGCCTGTTGAAATCACACCTCCATACCCACTGTGCCACCCTGGGCACAGCCTGCTGATATCACACCTCCATACCCACTGTGCCACCCTGGGCACAGCCTATTAAAATCATGCCTCCATACCTACTGTGCAACCCTGGGCACAGCCTGCTGAAATCACACCACCATACCCACTGTGCCACCCTGGGCACAGCATGCTGAAATCACACCTCCATACCCAATGTGCCACCCTGGGCACAGCCACATCACACCGCCATACCCACTCTGCCACCCTGGGCACAGCCTGTTGAAATCACACCTCCATACCCACTGTGCCACCCTGGGCACAGCCTATTAAAATCACGCTCCAATCCCTACTGTGCCACCCTGGGCACAGCCTGCTGAAATCACACCTCCATACCCACTGTGCCACCCTGGGCACAGCCTGCTGAAATCACACCACCATACCCACTGTGCCACCCTGGGCACATCCTGTTAAAATCACACCGCAATACCCACTGTGTCACCCTGGGCACAGCCTGCTGAAATCACACTGCAATACCCACTGTGCCACCCTGGGCACAGCCTGTTGAAATTACATCGCAATACCCACTGTGCCACCCTGGGCACAGCCTGTTGAAATCACACCTCCATACCCACTGTGCCACCCTGGGGACAGCCTGTTGAAATCACATCGCCATACTCACTGTGCCCGTTGAAATCACACCTCAATACCCACTGTGCCAACCTGGGCGCAGCCTGTTGAAATCACACCTCCATACCCACTGTGCCACCTTGGACACAGCCTATTGAAATCACACCTCCATACCCACTGTGCCACCCTGGGCACAGCCTGTTGAAATCACACCTCCATACCCACTGTGCCTCTCTGGGCACAGCCGGCTAAAATCACACCTTCATACCCACTGTGCCACCCTGGGCACAGCCTGTTGAAATCACACCTCCATAGCCACTGTGCCACCCTGGGCACAGCCTGTTGAAATCACACCTCCATACCCACTGTGCCACCCTGGGCACAGTACATTGAAATCACACCTCCATACCCACTGTTCCACCCTGGGCACAGCCTGCTGAAATCACACCTCCATACCCACTGTGCCACCCTGGGGACAGCCTGTTGAAATCACACCGCCATACCCACTGTGCCACCCTGGGCACAGCCTGTTGAAATCACACCTCCATACCCACTGTTCCACCCTGGGCACAGCCTGCTGAAATCACACCTCCATACCCACTGTTCCACCCTGGGCACAGCCTGCTGAAATCACACCGCCATACCCACTGTGCCACCCTGGGGACAGCACGTTGAACCCATACTCTGGGCAGCTCTGTGCTGTCTTTCAGTTGCACGTGAAGGCTCTAATATGTTGGTTGGCTTTTGAGAATGGTGCTGGCACTGGAAGCTTTTGCAATGATTCAGAAGGATTCTCAGGAGTACCCAGGGAATCTACAACAGTCTTAGGTTTATGGAGGAATGTGTAAAATATGTGCTTGCAGATTGTGCTAACAGCGAACATTTCCGCGCAAAATTTCAAATGTGAATTTACACGTTTAAAATGTTTTGTTTTTTTCTCCACGGTGAAATTTTTTTTCCATGTGAAGAAGCGTTTTCTTCTACACTCCAATTCAATATGAGGGTGTTTCGTGCCTATTTCCCGCCCTGACAATGAGCTTACACCTTTCCTTGACTACAGACAATCTGGATGTAAATACAGGGTATGAAGCTACCTTCCACAGGTACGTAGATACCCTGTTCAAGATAGGCCCACCCAGTGCCACCCACAGTTCAAAGGTCTGACATTCCCAAAGTGTGAAATAGGATTGGGCATTTGCGTGCACATGGTGGTCATTTCATGCAATATAGGCAAATGTGGACATCAACCCCAGATGAATGCTGGTCCCGATTGAACATAAAGTTAACATTACTGAAGAAAGAAAGAAAGCAAAAAAGCTCATTGGTAGTTGGCAGAGCAGGCATGGCTACTGACTGCTGCGGGTTATACGGTGACCTGATTTTGATAACAAAAAGGGGTTTTTGTATATGTATATGTATATATATATATGTGTCCTGAACTCCGTTGTCAGCCTGGATTTCTCCCACATACGGACACGGACTACCAGATGAGTGCTCAATATTCTTTCTTTTGCTTTTTAAAGTGACAAGTGCTACGTGCAACGTGCATAACTCAATGCAGTCATAGACATATAAGATCTAAAATTTACAGCTCAAACAATACATGTGGAGTTCTATTTGGCATATGTAAACATTATGAATGGATATTGCACATAAACATTTATGGTCAAATATTTTAAATAAATATTATTGCATAAATATTTATAAAATGGAATTGTTAAAACCTTAAGATGGTTTGCAATTTCATAAAAGGAAATCATTACATGGGTGACGATATCCTTACATTATAGTATATGTGTCTGTATTTATATATATATATTATCTACTGGCGGTCGCCAGTAGATAGTTATAGTTAGGACCTATTATCCATAGGAAATCGGCGACATTCTATTTGAAATAACGTTGGCGCCGGTTGACGAATCTTCGTGAAAGTTTCCAACTTGTTGGGGCGCTCCGCTCCGCTCCTACCCTGAAAGTCTCGGGTGATACGTGAAGCGGGGGCCGAGAAAAAGGGGGTCCCAAAACACGTTTTCCCCATTCATTTTTCCATAGGAACCTTTAGTCGCAGCTACAGCCCGAACTGCTGAACGGAATTACACCAAATTTGGCAAAGAGGTAGCCCTTGGTTCAGACTGGTGCCTTTTGCTTAAATGGTGTAAATCCGTTCAGTAGTTCCTGAGAAATTCACAAGTAAAGTCACATATATATCTATGGGCGCGTCGGATACGCGTACCCTCCCGATCACGAGCTGCATGCTAATTGGCTGTCAACACTCCAAATCAAGAAGTGTTGGCAGTCATTTTGTCCCTCGGTAGAACCGAGGGACAGAAACAAGTGCGCAAAGCGCAAAAGGGGCAGGGTAGAAACACCCTGACCCCCTAGGTCTGCTCAGGGGGTTCCACAAGGACCCCCTGGGCAGAAAAAGATTTTTTTTTAAATCGGCGGGATGCGCTTAGGGTGCGCGTATCCCGCCGAGAAAAAAAGAAACAAGTGCGCAAAACGCACAAAGGGGGCAGGGTAGAAACACCCTAACCCCCTAGGCCTGCTCAGGGGGTCCCACAAGGACCCCCTGGGCAAAAAAAAGCATTTTTTTTTTTAAACAAATCGGCAGGATGCGCTCAGGGTGCGCGAATCCTGCCGAAAAGAATTCGAAGCGCGGTCTCCCGCGCTTCGATAGTTAATTGGCCCCGGGTGGCCCAAGTCCCGGGGGCATGGTGGGGGGGATAATTTAATGTGTGGGGGCCTCAAAGGGCCCTCAAGCCCCGGGGACCACCACCCCCCGGGGCTTTTAAAAAATGGTGCGGGAGGGCTCTGAGCCCTCCCGCAGCCCCGGGGACCACCACCTCCCCGGGCTTTTTTTTAATTAATTTAACAACCTGTGTGGGGGCTCCAGCCCCCCACACGCCCGGGACCGCCACCTCCCCGGGCACTAACAAATTAAAATGGGGGTCCTTTTGGTCCCCCGAAGCCCCGGGACCACCACCTCCCCGGGGCTGTGCTGATGTAGGGAGGGGGCCACGCGTCCCCCTCCTGGAGCCCTTGATGGCCCTGGGGACCACCACCCCCAGGGCCGGCTCCTGCAGTGTCCCGGGGTGCCTACCCCGGGACACTGTAGTTGCTATGGCAGGACGGGAGCCTCGCGGCTCCCGTCCTGCCATAGCAAACTTGCTTTTCCACATGGGGAGCAGCATGTCAGCTGCTCCCCATGTGGAAAGCAACTGCCGGCTCCCAAGGGACGTGGGGAGCCGGCGGGACTGTGGGGGGATTGGGGACCCCCCACAGTCCCCAACGGAGAGGGCCAGCCCCGGGGGATGGGGTCCCCGGGGCAAGTAGTGGCCCAGGAGGGGGGCCACGCGGCCCCCTCCCCAAAAAAGAAAAATTAAAAAAATGGAAAGGCCGGGCCCCGGGGGATGGGGTCCCCGGGGCCTTAAATGGCCAGAGGAGGGGGGCCACGCAGCCCCCCTCCAAAGAATAAAAATTAAAAGGCCATGCCCCGGGGGACGGGGTCCCCGGGGCCAATACAGGCCCAGGGAAGGGGGGCCACGCGGCCCCCTTCCCGTTTTTTTTTTTGTATTAAACATTAAAAATAAGGGGTAAGGCCCTGGGGGATGGGGTCCCCAGGGCATAAAAACAGGAAAAGGAAGGGGGGCCACACAGCCCCCTTCAGGGGACAAAAAAAATTTTTTTTAAAAACGATCGGGCCCGCAGGCCCCGCCCCTTCCTTCACCACTCTGCAAACGCGCCCCTGGCGCGTTTGCAGAGGGGAACGAATTCCCCTTGAATACTGTGGGTCCCAGGGGCCAACTAGCCCACCAGGAACCTCCAATATGCGCCAGGGGCTGCGTTGCAGAGACGTGTAGAGAGGCCACACCCCTTTTACACCTCTCTGCAACGCAGCTCTGTGGCGCTTTTGGAGGTATATGGTGGGCTAGTTGGACTCGGGACCCTCAGGATTCAAGGGGACTTAATCCCCCAACTTAAAACGCGCCACGGGGCGCATTTGCACAGTGGTGAAGGAGGGCGGGGCTTCAGGTGACATGTGTGAACAGGCCTCGTGGCGCGTTTTAAGATGGGGAATTAAATCCCCTTCAATCCTGAGGGTCCCTGGGGGCCAACTAGCCCAACAGGTACATCCAGAAAGCGCCACAGAGCTGCGTTGCAGAGAGGTGTAAAGGGGTGTGGCCTCTCTACACGTCTCTGCAACGCAGCCCCTGGCGCATATTGGAGGTTCCTGGTGGGCTAGTTGGCCCCTAGGGACCCTCAGGATTCAAGGGGACTTAATCCCCCAACTTAAAACGCGCAACGGGGCGCGTTTGCACAGATGTCACCTCAGGCCCCGCCCCTCCCTTCACCATTGTGCAAATATTCCTCTAAAATCAGCCGAAATACGAATTCCGATTTACTCACCTGTTATCAGGAGAGACCTCAGTGCTGCATCTTTCAGCCCAGTACTGGTCCTGAAAAGTAATTTTAACCGTATCTTACCGGTAACTTGAATTTCCTTCATAGGCTAACATTGACTGGCTTCACTTGGAAATTCTTCTAAGTGTGGAGTTTTGGAACTTTAAAATATTCCTCTAAAATCAGCCGAAATACGAATTCCGATTTACTCACCTGTTATCAGGAGAGACCTCAGTGCTGCATCTTTCAGCCCAGTACTGATCCTCAAAAGTAATTTTAACCGTACTTACCAGTAACTTGAATTTCCTTCCATAGGATATCATTGCCTGCTTTTTGCTGAAAAAGTTTCTAAGTGTTGATTTTTGAAACATACAAATATTCCTCTAAAATCAGCCGAAATCCGAATTCTGATTTACTCACCTGTTATCAGGAGAGACCTCAGTGCTGCATCTTTCAGCCCAGTACTGGTCCTGAAAAGTAATTTTAACCGTACTTACCGGTAACTTGAATTTCCTTCATAGGCTAAGATTGACTGGTTTTCAGCAAAAAGTTTCAAAGTGTTGATTTTCACAAACTACAAATATTCCTTAAAAATCGCCTGTATGACTTAAACGCATTTTTTCAACTGTTTACAGGAGATGCACCAGTGCTGGATCCAGGATCCAACACTGAGTAAGAAAAAGTAACGATAACAGTTTTTACCTGCTAAGTGAATTTCCTTCCATAGGATAACATTGGTGATTCTATGAGAAAAAGTTTCTAAGTGTCAACTTTTAAAATACAATAATATTCCTTAAAAATCATGACTGTAACCAAAACGCTTTTACTCAACTGTTTACAGGAGATGTACCAGGACTGAATCTAGGATCCAGTCCTGTGGTTACAAAAGTAATCCATAAAGTAACTAATTGCATTTAACTAGAAATTCACATTGAGCTGAATGTTGCATTGTGTTTGAAAATGTGTTGCCCATTGCAACAACTGTAACTACTGTACTTAAAAGTCTATTGCCTATCTGCAAAGTATTTAAACTAAAGTAATTCATTATGAGAAAGTATTTTTGTAATGTAATGTATAATGTAATTACAATGTAATTTAAAAAATAAAATATGTAAAAAAAAATTGTTTCTAAAAATGTAGTAAATCAGTATGAAAAAAATTAATATAACAATTAATACATTTAAAAATTGTCATTTACAAAACCTTTGAAATTCACTGAAAAACGGTAGGTTTCAGGCACGTTATAGTTAGAAATTAGCATTTAAAAAACCTTTGAAATTCACTGAAAAAACCATAGGTTTCAGACACGTTATAGTTACAAATTAGCATTTAAAAACCTTTGAAATTCACTGAAAAAACCATAGGTTTTAGGGACAGTTTTAGTTACTTGGACATTGCACTCGTACAAAACCCGTGAAATTCCCCGTTATAGTTAGTTCAGCTAACTATAACTCGCGCCCCGCAATGCACTGCTGATGACGTCACATATTACATCACTCATGACATGGTCAGTGACATCACTGATGACATCACTGATGACATCATCCACGTGATAATCTGATGCACCTCCTCACACCCTAATATAACCTTTGATTCACCCACTCTAAATTACAGACTGCCATTCGCAAAACCATAGACACTCCAACACCAATAACTACATACCCACTCACTGATTCTTAGGTCTACACACACACATCCACTCACTCACCCGTACAGTCACTCATACTTACGGTCACTCAGTACAGGACTATCATATGCACTCTTACTCCTATATAGACACTCAAACAACGCCACTCATCCATAGAGATACTCACACACCTAGTCAGTCATGCAAATAATTAAACACACTGCCATTTACTCACCTATACAGTTATACACACACCAGCTCACTTACTCATACAAATAGTAGCACAATCTTACGCTCTTATACAATCACTGATACAAGCACACACTCATCCATACAGCCACTATCACAATCACTCACTCTCGCTTATAGCTATTTATATACTCCAACACACATATATACTGCCTTTCACATATGTAGTTACTCACACATGTACCACTGGGACATACATTCACTCACTAACACACTCTTACACACACTTACCCACCCATACAGTCTATCACAGATGCACTCTTGAAACCATCCACCCAGTGAATCACCCACTCACACATCTATGCACAGAGTTGCACACACCCCTCCCACACAAACACTCAGGCACCCATACAGATACTCAGACAAGCATTCAATAACTCATATAGACACTCATTTAGCTATTCACAAACACATGCAGCCACTTACACAGCAACAGACAGACGGATACAGACATTCACCCAGTTTAGTCACTAACCCATGCATTCAGTAAGATACGTTAAATCACTCACTTATAGAGTCAGTCACGCACCTACTAAATCATCCATACAGACACTTACACACCCACTCATTCTTCAATACGTCTTTTCCTATATATATTAAAAATATTTAAACTTTACAGAAACACACAGTCACTGGATGATGTCATCAGTGATGTCATTTGAGATGTCATCAGTGATGTCATCAGTGATGTCACTGACCATGTCATGAGTGATGTAATATGTGACGTCATCAGCAGTGCATTATGGGGCGCGAGTTATAGTTAGCTGAACTAACTATAACGGGGGAATTTCACGGGTTTTGTACGAGTGCAATGTCCAAGTAACTAAAACTGTCCCTAAAACCTATGGTTTTTTCAGTGAATTTCAAAGGTTTTTTAAATGCTAATTTGTAACTATAACGTGTCTGAAACCTATGGTTTTTTCAGTGAATATATATATTGTCAGACTTTTCCTTCCAGATTCCTCGGGATTGTGCTGTGATGCTCAAGGGGGTCCACCTCTCGACGGCCCCAAGTCTGGAATGTAAGAACACACAGACTTTTGGGATAGTCAAGCGAGGGAAGGAAAGGGTAGGGACTGCAAGGAGGGAGATCTGAGGACGACACAGGAACACTGGGTAAGTATACAGTACTATACGTATATGTAGGACCTAGAAACTTTAAACACCATAATCAAAACACTGTACGATTTGCATACCCTACCTGTAAAGGAAGAAAGGTGACAATATGTTGCCAGAAGAGAGTAGGGGTGGATGTGAGGTTTTGTTGTAACACATGAAACTATGAACAAAAGAGACACAAGTGTAAATAATTCTGATCTTGCTCTTTTTTCTTCATACACTTGGTTATACGTAATAACTCCCCACCATTACCTAAATACACATGTGGTAACACCTAAGACTCAAACATCATAGATGGTGCACCCCAGCGCAGGATCTCTCTTCTGGGAAGAAGACAAAACAAAAGAACCTGACTTAGATATAAGATCACTAGCACCAGACAAAACTGGAAACAAAGTTCTTGAAAGTTCACTTCTGTCAAGGTTCCACAAAATATGACCAGTTAGGCACTGCTCCCTTTGTTGAATCACAATAGAGCGCCTTCAAAGTCATAACAGAGATTTCAACAAGCAACAATGTTATACTTCACATTGTAAAATCCAAATACTGACATTTTGCCATATATGATCAGAATAATATATGCGACAGAGCCAGTTTCAATATACTAACATCCGTTAGTTAGGCGTCTATGAGTATAGCTTTTCCCCGCTTGAGACTGTGTGCTGGAAGCCTCAACCAACGGGGAGGAATCAAGGGAATGAGCACAAAATGCTCGTATGTAATCTAGTACCTCCTCCGCAAGAGACCGCGTAATGCCGGTCTCAGCCAACGGAAGAGAGCTGAAGATTAGAGGAGCCAAAAAGGTTCGGGTGGGGCCAGGAACCTCCTCCGCAAGAGACCGCTTAATGCCGGTCTCAGCCAACGGAGGAGGAAGAACCACGAAGGAGATAGGCGGGGTCGCTGTACCCTGCTGCCTCACTCCCCAAGGAAATCCGTGCACTGAAAATGTGCCAGCTGGCACTCTTACCCCACACCTCAGAAGTGTCCGTAGGAGAAGTCTGCCACAATCAGGAAGGGAATAATCGGCAGCGCCGGTGACTCTCTGTTTGCATTTTCTCTGCTTCCGGCTGTGCATAAGCGTCACGTGCAACGTGACCTTCAAAGCATGCCGGGAAGTGTAGTTTGTAGCCACTTGTGCTCCTCTTTACGGCTTTTCGTTAGTCAGCGTGTCACCGGCCTGGAATTCCTGACAGCACATCCCCTTCCCGGGGAACGCTGACTGACACCAGGTTTGGTGGGGTGCTGACGATGAAAACTAGCTACCAAACGGGAGGCATGTACAGCCGCCGCTGGCTCCCAAGAGTTTTCTTCTGGCCCATAACCTTTCCAGGAAATCAGATACCATAGCTGCCCTCGTACTTTCTTCGCATCTAATATCCCCTTCACTTCATACTCCTGGTCTTGCTGTACCCAAAGGGGTACTGGTTTCCGTTTCACCGGACTGTTTGAAGGTTTTAAGAGGGAAACATGAAAGACAGGGTGTATGCGAAAGTGGACAGGTAGGCGCAGTTTCACTGCTACAGGGTTGATATGTTTTATCACACGATATGGGCCAATGAACTTAGGGTTGAACACACTGTGCTTCTTGAAACGGATGTTTTTGGTGGATAGCCAAACTAAATCTCCTTTCTTATAAGAGGGACATGGTCTACGATGTTTATCTGCTTGGGCTTTATATCTTTCTTTGGCCTGTATCAAGTTGTTGCGTGTGGCAAGTAATGTCGCATGTACATGCAACAGCCTGTCTCGGAGATCTGGTAGTTTAGTGCTGGTACTGGGGAGAATCAGGGGGTTGAACCTGGGATGCATACCATAGTTGCTAAAGAAAGGCGTGTGTTGTGTGGAGGAGTGTTTCGCGCTGTTGTATGCGATTTCTGCCACCCACAACCACTCCACCCATGCCTCTGTGTTATTATCAACATAGCACCTGAGGAATTGTTTGAGTGTTTGATTAAGTCTTTCTGTTTGTCCGTCAGTTTGCGGATGAAAGCTTGTGGAAAGTGAAGAGGCGATTTTTAGTTCAGAACACCATGATTTCCAGAAACGAGCAGTAAACTGGGCCCCTCTATCCGACACTATGACTTTGGGGAGGCCATGAAGCCGGACCACATGTGTCATTAGGAGTCTGGCTAGTTGTCCAGCTGACGGCACTTGCTTGCAAGCAATGAAGTGTCCCATTTTTGTCAAGTAATCTATGACCCCCACTATTGCTGTATTACCTTGGTCCTTGGGTAGCCCCACAATAAAGTCCACGGATATTCTCTCCCAGGGGGCATCGGGTGTGGGCAGAGGTTGCAGGAGTCCTTGAGCTTGTCTGTGATCAGTTTTAATTTGAGCACATATGAAACACTCTTTTACCCATTGCAATATGTCTGGGCGAACGGTCGGCCACCAGAACTGCCGAAGCACTTTCTCCAACGTCTTTGCACCCCCGGTGTGACCGGCACACGGAAGGTTGTGACACCATAAAAAGACAGTGTTGCGTAAGTTTCTGGTAGGAACAAGCACCTGTGAGCCTTTCATGGGAATTCCGTGACGCATCTGCCATTCTTTGTGATGTCTCAACCAAGTTCTCCACGTACAGGACTGTACCCCTTTTCTGATTTTCTGCAAAAACTTCTCCGTCTGAACCACGCATAACACTCTACTCGGTTCTATGATTGCTTGATCGGGAGAAACAGAGTGGTGCGTTGGGTTTTCTTGTCTCATGAGCGCATCTGCTTTTTTGTTGTCTACTCCCGGTCTGAAGGTTACTATGAAATGAAACTCCTCGAAGAATTGCATCCAACGGAGTTGTCGAGGGGTGAGATGTCTGGCTGCCCGCATGAACTGCAGATTACGGTGATCCGTGTAAACCGTCACCTGGTGGACTGCCCCCATCAGCCAATGTCCCCACTCCAAGAACGCATCCTTTATGGCCAGAAGCTCCTTCTCAGCGATGGTGTAGTTTTGTTCTGCTGTATTTAGTTTCCTTGACATGAATGCGATAGGATGAAGATATCCGGTTGTCTTATGTCTTTGAGACAAGACCGCTCCTAGTGCTATATCTGATGCGTCTGCCTCTACTATGAAAGGCAACATGGGATCTGCATGTGTTAGAACAGGGGCAGACACGAATGCCTCTTTCAACAGGTCGAAAGCCTCTTGGGTTTCCTGAGTCCACAGAAAAGGTGTTTTCTTTCTTGTTAATCTTGTTAGAGGTGCTACTAGGTTTGAAAACTGTCTGATAAACCGTCTGTAAAAGTTCGCAAACCCTAGCAGGCTTTGGATGTCTTTAACGTTTTGGGGACATGGCCACTCGACTATGGCTTTCACCTTTTTTTTTGCCATCACCTGGCCAGAAGGGGTGAGTATGACCCCTAAAAACTCAACTGTGGTAACATGGAACTCGCATTTCGTGATCTTGCAGTATAGCTGGTGGTTCCGTAAGGCTTGTAAGACCAAACGCACATGGACGATATGTTGCTCTTCATCAGCAGAATATATCAGTATATCGTCAATGTAAACCACAACGAAATGGTCGAGGTATTCCCTGAGCACCTCGTTCAGGAAGAATTGAAACGCCGCAGGGGCGTTACACAATCCAAAGGGCATAACTAGGTATTCAAACAGCCCATATCTGGTCTTGAAGGCTGTTTTCCACTCATCGCCGTGGCGTATTCTAACCAGGTGATATGCCCCTCGCAGATCCAGCTTCGTGTAGATGCCTGCCCCTCTTACCTGTTCCAACAGGACTGGAATCAGCGGAAGCGGATATTGGTTTTTTATGGTTATGGTGTTCAATGCCCTGTAGTCGATGCAGCATTGTAAATCTCCGTTTGCCTTCGGAATAAAAAAGAGAGGCGATGCCGCAGGAGACCTTGAGGGACGGATGAATCCCATCTTCAGATGTTTATCCAGGTATACCCGTAGATATTCGTTCTCTGGTACGGTAAGGGCATATATCCGGCCACACGGGATCACTGCTCCTGGGATTAAATCAATCCGGCAATCATATTCTCGGTGAGGGGGAAGTTTTTCCGCCTGAATGTCACTGAAGACATCGGTATATATTTCGTAGCATTTGGGTAGTGTCACGTCTTTTTCCGCCGCAGTTGCGATGTGATGTCTAGAAGCTAATGCTTGAGACGGGCGACTCGGTGACGGGGTGCAGTGATGTAGGCAACAAGGGGATTTGAGTTCCAAAGTTTTTTCTGCCCAGTTTATGTTGGGTTCGTGTTTCTGTAACCATGGAAGGCCTAATATCACCCCGTACTGAGGGGCCTGTATGATATTAAAGGACAACCATTCATGATGATAACCGCCAAAGATGAGTTCGTATTCAGGGGTTTCATGTCTTATAGGTCCAGAATCCAATTCTTTGCCGTCTACTGCGAAGACTGTTTCAGGGGTGGTTTTGTATTGAAGTGGTATACCCAGTCGCTTTGCTTCTTCTCTATCCATAAAACAACCTGTGGCGCCTGAGTCCACCATGGCCTTTAAGGGTCTCTTTTCCATGTCAATGCATAGTTCCATAGGAATGAAGAAGTGTTCTGTGTCTGTGACGGTATAAGGGGTTATTGAAGGGATGACACTGCCGCTTGAGGGTTTCCTTCTGCTACCTTCAAGCGCTGTAGTTTTCCGTTCCCTTTTCCGCTGCCACGGTAGCTAGTTGTCCCATCCTAGGACGGCTATACTTTGGTTTAACCGGACAGTCGCGAAGATAATGTCCTTTTTTCCCACAATATAGGCATAAGCCCTGTTTCCGCCGATGATCCCTCCCACTGAGTGTTAGGGAGGCTCTCACCGCCCCGATTTCCATAGGTTCGGGCGTTGTTGGGGGTTTGTCGGCGTAAAAAACACGAGCGTTCTGCGGTGTGCATCTCTCTTTCCTCTTATGCTCTCCTTTCCGCTCTTTTAGTCTATGATCTAGACACAGCGTCAGCTCGATGAGAGCAGTACAAGTGCGTGGTTGAGGATCGATTTGGGCGAGGACATCTTTTAGCTCTTCTGAGAGCCCCTGATAGAAGATGGCCGATTGTTTGGATTCTGGCCAGTTGGTTTCAGCTACCAGTCTCCGGAAACTGTTAAGATATGTGACCAGATCCGTGTTTCCCTGTCGTAACTCCAGCAAGTCTTTATCCGCAGAGAACGTTTCCGCCCTACGGTCAAACGTCTTTTCGAATTCAGCCCTAAACTCATCCCAATCATAGAGAAGGGGGTCGTCTCTTCTGACTATAGGAACAGCCCACTGTGCTGCCTCACCACCCAAGTATGATATCAGGAACGCTACCCGTGCTTGATTGGTTGTGAACATTTTGGGCTTGCATGTGAAGTGGAGTAGTACTTGAGTGACAAAGACCTGCACCTTCTTAATATCTCCATAAAATCTTTCCGGAGGGGCCAATGGTACCTGAGCTGGCATTTCAACAACGACTGATGTAGGGTGTGTGGTACTCCCTGCATCAAACGGGTTTCTTTGCATTCTGTCTACTATGCTTTGCAAGTTCGCGGTTTCCTGACGCGAAGCTGCAAGCTCTGTTTGTACCAGCACCAGAGCCGCCATAACATCCTCCAAGGTGGCCATCCTTGATCACAGCACAATCAGGAGGAATAAATACTTGGGCCGATTATTCTGTCAGACTTTTCCTTCCAGAATCCTCGGGATTGTGCTGTGATGCTCAAGGGGGTCCACCTCTCGACGGCCCCAAGTCTGGAATGTAAGAACACACAGACTTTTGGGATAGTCAAGCGAGGGAAGGAAAGGGTAGGGACTGCAAGGAGGGAGATCTGAGGACGACACAGGAACACTGGGTAAGTATACAGTACTATACGTATATGTAGGACCTAGAAACTTTAAACACCATAATCAAAACACTGTACGATTTGCATACCCTACCTGTAAAGGAAGAAAGGTGACAATATGTTGCCAGAAGAGAGTAGGGGTGGATGTGAGGTTTTGTTGTAACACATGAAACTATGAACAAAAGAGACACAAATGTAAATAATTCTGATCTTGCTCTTTTTTCTTCATACACTTGGTTATACATAATAACTCCCCACCATTACCTAAATACACATGTGGTAACACCTAAGACTCAAACATCATAGATGGTGCACCCCAGCGCAGGATCTCTCTTCTGGGAAGAAGACAAAACAAAAGAACCTGACTTAGATATAAGATCACTAGCACCAGACAAAACTGGAAACAAAGTTCTTGAAAGTTCACTTCTGTCAAGGTTCCACAAAATATGACCAGTTAGGCACTGCTCCCTTTGTTGAATCACAATAGAGCGCCTTCAAAGTCATAACAGAGATTTCAACAAGCAACAATGTTATACTTCACATTGTAAAATCCAAATACTGACATTTTGCCATTTATGATCAGAATAATATATGCGACAGAGCCAGTTTCAATATACTAACATCCGTTAGTTAGGCGTCTATGAGTATAGCTTTTCCCCGCTTGAGACTGTGTGCTGGTAGCCTCAACCAACGGGGAGGAATCAAGGGAATGAGCAAAAAATGCTCGTATGTAATCTAGTACCTCTTCCGCAAGAGACCGCGTAATGCCGGTCTCAGCCAACGGAAGAGAGCTGAAGATTAGAGGAGCCAAAAAGGTTCGGGTGGGGCCAGGAACCTCCTCCGCAAGAGACCGCGTAATGCCGGTCTCAGCCAACGGAGGAGGAAGAACCACGAAGGAGATAGGCGGGGTCGCTGTACCCTGCTGCCTCACTCCCCAAGAAAATCCGTGCACTGAAAATGTGCCAGCTGGCACTCTTACCCCACACCTCAGAATTGTCCGTAGGAGAAGTCTTCCACAATCAGGAAGGGAATAATCGGCAGCGCCGGTGACTCTCTGTTTGCATTTTCTCTTCTTCCGGCTGTGCGTAAGCGTCACGTGCAACGTGACCTTCAAAGCATGCCGGGAAGTGTAGTTTGTAGCCACTTGTGCTCCTCTTTACGGCTTTTCGTTAGTCAGCGTGTCACCGGCCTGGAATTCCTGATATATATATATATATATATATATATATTCACTGAAGAAAAAAAACATAGTTTTCAGGGACGTTATAGTTAGAAATTTGCATTTAAAAAACCTTTGAAATTCACTGAAAAAACCACAGGTTTCTGGGACGTTATAGTTAGTTGGACATTTCACTCGTAAAAAAACAGTGATATTCGACCGTTATAGTTAGTTCAGCTAACTATAACTCGCGCCCCCGCAATGCACTGCGGATGATGTCACATATTACATCACTCATGACATGGTCAGTGACATCACTGATGACATCACTCATGACATCTCAAATGACATCACTGATGACATCATCCAGTGACTTTGTGTTTCTGTAAAGTTTAAATATGTTTTATATATATATATGCGAAGGTGTATTGAAGAATGAGTGGGTGTATAAGTGTCTGAATGGATGATTTAGTAGGTGTGTGACTGACTGTATAAGTGAGTGATTAAACGTGTCTTACTGATTGCATGGGTTAGTGACTAAAGTATGTGAATATGTGTATCAGTCTGTCAGTTGGTGTGTAAGTGGCTGCATGGGTTGGTGAGTAGCTACATGAGTATCTGTATGGGTGCCTGAGTGTCTGTGTGGATGGGTGTGCGGTGTGTGACTCTGTGCATAGATGTGTGAGTGGTTGATTCACTGGGTGTATGGGTTCAAGAGTGCATCTGGAAAGGGCTGTATGGGTGGGTGAGTGTGTGTATGGGTGTGTTGGTGAGTGAATGGATGTCTCAGTGGTACATGT
Organism: Calotriton arnoldi; assembly: GCA_963921515.1. Classification (NCBI taxonomy): domain Eukaryota; kingdom Metazoa; phylum Chordata; class Amphibia; order Caudata; family Salamandridae; genus Calotriton; species Calotriton arnoldi. The sequence goes on from CAWUFW010012703.1 coordinate 416,343, forward strand.
CCGAGTAACTACATATGTAAAAGGCAGTATATATGTGTGTTGGAGTATATAAATGGGTATAAGTGAAAGTGTGTGATTGTGAGAGTGGCTGTATGGATGAGTGTGTACTTGTGTTAGTGATTGTATAAGAGCGTAAGAATGTGCTAGTATTTGTATGAGTAAGTGAGCTGGTGTGTGTATAACTGTATAGGTGAGTAAATGGCAGTGTGATTAATTATTTGCATGACTGACTAGGTGTGTGAGTACCTCTATGGATGAGTGGGGGTGTGTGAGTGTCTATGTAGGTGTATGAGTGCATATGATAGTCCTGTACTGAGTGACCGTAAGTATGAGTGACTGTACAGGTGAGTGAGTGGATGTGTGTGTAGACCTAAGAATCAGTGAGTGGGTATTTAGTTATTGGTGTTGGAGTGTCTATGGTTTTGAGAATGGCAGTCTGTAATTTAGAGTGGGTGTATCAAAAGTTATATTAGGGTGTGAGAAGATGCATGAAATTATCACATGGATGATGTCATCAGTGATGTCATTTGAGATGTCATCAGTGATGTCATCAGTGATGTCACTGACCATGTCATGAGTGATGTAATATGTGACGTCATCAGCAGTGCATTGCGGGGCGCGAGTTTTAGTTAGCTGAACTAACTATAACGGGGAATTTCACGGGTTTTGTACGAGTGCAATGTCCAACTAACTATAACTGTTCCTAAAACCTATGGTTTTTTCAGTGAATTTCAAAGGTTTTTTAAATGCAAATTTCTAACTATAACGTGTCTGAAACCTATGGTTTTTTCAGTGAATTTCAAAGGTTTTTTAAATGCTAATTTCTAACTATAACGTGCCTGAAACCTATGGTTTTTTCAGTGAATTTTAAAGGTTTTTTAAATGCTAATTTCTAACTATAACGTGTCTGAAACCTATGGTTTTTTCAGTGAATTTCAAAGGTTTTGTAAATGACAATTTTTAAATGTATTAATTGTTATCTTTATTTTTTTAATATTGATTTACTACATTTTTTAAACTATTTATTTTTAAATTACATTGTAATTACATTATACATTACATTACAAAAATACTTTCTCAGAATGAATTACTTTAGTTTAATTACTTTGCACATAGGCAATTGACTTTTAAGTACAGTAGTTACAGTTGTTGCAATGGGCAACACATTTTCAAACACAATGCAACATTCAGCTCAATGTGAATTTCTAGTTAAATGCAATTAGTTACTTTATGGATTACTTTTCTAACCACAGGACTGGATCCTAGATTCAGTTCTGGGACATCTCCTGTAAACAGTTGAGTAAAAGCGTTTTGGTTACAGTAGTGATTTTTAAGGAATATTATTGTATTTTAAAAGTTGACACTTAGAAACTTTTTCACATAGAATCACCAATGTTATCCTATGGCAGGAAATTCACTTAGCAGGTAAGTAGTGTTATCGTTACTTTTTCTTACTCAGTGGTGGATCCTGGATCCAGCACTGGTGCATCTCCTGTAAACAGTTGAAAAAATGCGTTTAAGTCATACAGGCGATTTTTAAGGAATATTTGTAGTTTGTGAAAATCGACACTTTGAAACTTTTCTGCTGAAAAGAAACCAGACAATGGATTCCTATGGAAGGAAATACAAGTTACTGGTAAGTACGGTTAGAATTACTTTTCAGGGTCAGTGCTGGGCTAAAAGATGCAGCACTGGGTTCTCTCCTGATAACAGGTGAGTAAATCGGAATTCGTAGTTCGGCTGATTTTAGAGGAATATTATAAAGTTCCAAAACTCCACACTTAGAAGAATTTCCAACTGAAACCAGTCAATGTTAGCCTATGGAAGGAAATTCAAGTTACTGGTAAGTACAGTTAGAATTACTTTTCAGGGTCAGTGCTGGGCTAAAAGATGCAGCACTGGGTTCTCTCCTGATAACAGGTGAGTAAATCGGAATTCGTAGTTCGGCTGATTTTAGAGGAATATTTGCACAATGGTGAAGGAAGGGGGTGGGGCCTGAGGTGACATGTCTGCAAACACGCCCTGTGGCGCGTTTTAAGTTGGAGCATTAATTCCTCCTCAATCCCGAGGGTCCCTAGGGGCCAACTAGCCCACCAGATACCTCCAGTATGCGCCAGAGAGCTGTGTTGCAGAGAGGTGTTCAGAGGCCACGCCCCTTTTTGCACCTCTCTGCAACGCAGCTCTGTGGTGCTTTCTGGACGTACCTGGTGGGCTAGTTGTCCCCCAGGGACCCTCAGGATTGAAGGGGATTTAATTCCCCATCTTAAAACATGCCACGGGGCCTGTTTGCACACATGTCATCTCAAGCCCCGCCCCCTCCCTTCACCACTGTGCAAACGCGCCCCGTGGCGCGTTTTAAGTCAGGGGATTAACTCCCCTTCAATCCTGAGGGTCCCTGGGGTGCAACTAGCCCACCAGCTCCCTCCATTATGCGCCACAGAGCTGCGTTGCAGAGAGGTGTAAAAAGGGGCGTGGCCTCAGAACACCTCTCTGCAACGCAGCCCCCTGGCGCATACTGGAGGTTCCTGGTGGGCTAGTTCGCCCCCAGGGACCCCCAGTATTCAAGTGGAATTCGTTCCCCATCTGCAAACGCGCCAGGGGGCGCGTTTGCAGAGTGGTGAAAGAAGGGGGCGTGGCCTTTTTTTTAAGAAGGGGGGCTGTGTGGCCCCCCTTCTTTCTAATTTATTGGTCCTGGGGACCCCATCCCCCAGGGCCTGCCCCCTATTTATTTAAAAAAAAAAAAAAAAAAATTGGAGGGGGGCCGCGTGGCCCCCTCCCGAGGTCTTAATCGGCCCCGGGACCCCATCCCCGGGGCATGGCCTTCAAAAAAATGTTATTGTTTTGGAGGGGGTTGCATTGCCCCCCTCCTCAGGCCACTTATGGCCCCGGGGACCCCATCCCCCGGGGCCGGCCTTGGTTTTTTTTGGTTAAATTTTGGGGAAGGGGGCCGCGTGGCCCCCCTCCCGGGCCACTACTTGCCCCAGGGACCCCACCCCCCGGGGCTGGCCCTCTCCGTTGGGGACTGTGGGGGGGTCCCCAATCCCCCACGGTCCCGCCGGCTCCCGCGTCCCTTGGGAGCCGGCATTGCTTTTCCACATGGGGAGCTGCTAAGATGCAGCTCCCCATGTGGAAAAGCAATTTGCTTTGGATATTGGAAGCGAGAGCAGGTTTCCCTGCTCTCGCTTCAATATCCAAAGCAGTTTGCTATGACAGGACGGGAGCCGCGAGGCTCCGTCCTGTCATAGCAAACTACAGTGTCCCGGGGGTAGGCACCCGGGACACTGCAGGAGCCGGCCCTGGGGGTGGCGGTCCCCAGGGCCATCAAGGGCTCCAGGAGGGGGCCGCGCGGCCCCCTCCCTTGAATTGCACAGCCCCGGGGAGGTGGTGGTCCCTGGGGCTCTGGGGGTAACGGACGGACCCCCACATTAAAATATTTAGTGCCTCGGGGAGGTGGCGGTCCCCGGGGCGTGTGGGGGGGCTCAAGCCCCCCACATAGGTTATTTTAAAAAAATAAAAAGAAGCCCCGGGGGGTGGCGGTCCCCGGGGCTGCGTGAGGGCCGAGAGCCCTCCCGCATCATTTTTTTTATTAAAGCCCCAGGGGGTGGCGGTCCCCGGGGCTTGGGGGGCCTTAGAGGCCCCCCACACATAAAACTTAACCCCCGCATCCCCCGGGACTTGGCCCACACGGGGGCCAATTACCAAAGAAGCGCGGGAGCCCGCGCTTCGTTTTTTTTTTTAATCGGCAGGATCCGCGCACCGTAAGCGCATCCTGCCGATTTAAAAAAAAAAAAAACATTTGTTTGGGGCCCTGGGGGTCCTTGTAGGACCCCCTGAGCAGGCCTAGGGGGTCAGGGTGTTTCTACCCTGCCCCCTTTTTGCGTATTGCGCACTTTTTACTGCTTTCTTGTTCCTCGGTTCTGCCGAGGAACAAGATGACTGCCAACACTTCCTGATTTGGAGTGTTGACAGCCAATTAGCATGCAGCTCGAGGTCGGGAGGGTGCGCGGATCCACCGCGGCCATAAATATCGAAACTTTTATTTTGGATTTTCTCAGCAACTACTGAACGGATTTACACCATTTTTAAAAAGAGTGCTTTCTGAACCAAGCACTACCTTTGTGCCAAATTTGGTGTAATTCCGTTCAGCAGTTTTTGCTGTAGCCTTGCATAAAGTTTCCTATGGGAAATCGATTTTTCACTCTTATTTTTTAATTTCTCCACAACTACTGAACGGATTTACACCATTTAAAAAAAGGTCGCTTTCTGAACCAAGCGCTACCTTTTTGCAAAATTTGGTGCAATTCTGTTCAGCAGTTCGGGCTGTAGCCGTGGCTAAAATTTCCTATGGGAAATAACATGGAGAAAACGTGTTTTGGGACCCCCCTTTTTTCTCGGCCCCCGCTTGATGAATCACCCTGAATCTTTCAGGATAGGAGCGGACCGGAGCGCCCCACTAGTTTTGAAAATTTCGCGATGATTCGTCAAACGACGCCAAACTTATTGGGAATAGAATGTTGCGGATTTCCTATGGATAAAGGTCCTAACTATAACTATCTACTGGCGACCGCCAGTAGATAATATATATATATATGTTAGGAAAGTGGGGTTCTGTTGCAGTAACACCCCGCCGCTTTTTGCCTGACACTTGATACACTTTGACTTGATGTGCCCTGGGTCCCTGCCAATCAGGCTCCCAGGGTCTGTTTCTTTCCCATGGGTACCAAGGTCACTGTGACCAGGGGATGCCTCTTAGGGCTGCAGCACCTATTGTGCCACCCTTAGAGACCCTGCACCTTAACACCCACACACTGCCATTGCAGGCTGCGTGGTTTGGTGCAGAGAAAAGGGAAGAGTCAACATGGCACACATACCTGTGTGACATGCCTGCAACCCACTGCCTATGGCCTAAGTAAGTCACCCCTCTAACAAGGTGCACTAGACCTACAGTATCTAAGTCCATTCTTAGACATTGTAAGTGCAGTAAAGCCATAAAAGAGTATATAGTCTGGGAGTTGGTCATTACAAACTCCACAGCTCCATAATGGCTTTACTGAAACCTAGGAAGATTGGTAGCAAACTTCTCAGCACCTCAAACTCACACTGATGCCACTGTAGGATTTAATGTAAAATGCACTCAGAGGGCATCTTAGAGATGCCCCCTGAAAAAAGACCAGCCCTGGTGTGCTTCCTGAATGGCTACCTGCCATTTGCCACCACCAGACAGGATTCTGGACTCCTCGGTAGAGGGCCTCCGCTCTCTGGGTCCAGACACAAAGCCCATCCTGGGCAGAGGTGTCATGCCTCCTTGACCAGGATGGGCTGGGTCCAGGAAGGGGAAGCTTCAAAGACCTGTCGACTTTGTTAGCTGACCTTGACTTTTGCTGCCCCCAGCAACTGGCTCCCACCGGTTCTGAACCCCACTTTGGGCGGGAGAATCGGGGGAAAACCAAGTGAAGAAGAGAGGTGTGCCCACCTTTGCCAACCCCACCCCTCAGGTGGGGGAAGCGAAGTGAAGCACACATCTCAGTCCCCTCCATCTTGAAAATGAGGGAACACAGCAAATTAGAGAGGCTTATTCCCCCCTCCCAATGGTGGGTGGCATAAAAGGGGGTGCACTCACCCCAAGGAAGGGACCTATTGGTACCGACCTGCACACCTCTATAACGCACCTAAATTTAGTATTTAGTGGCTGAACCTTGCCTCCCTAGATTCCTGCAACCTATGAAGTAGAAGGACGGAAGAAGTCGCACAGCAGAGGATACTGTAGAGAAGAACTGACTTGGCCTCAGCCCTACCGGCCTTTCTGAAGTTTCCTGAGATCCTGTGTCAAAAATTGACTTGTCCTGCAGCCAGCGACCTCGAAAACCCCTGGGAGGACTGACTGTCTTCAACAAAGACACTGTTCAAAAGAAACTCCAGAGAAAGACTCTGAGCCTGCTGAGGATGAAGAAACTCGACTCCTGGAACCACCACTGCACCCGTCGCCTATGGTCCGAGTCCATGTGGCCCACCAGTCCCAGCGAGGTTCCCCAGCGCCCCAGGGTCTCAGTCCACCGTGAGTTGATCCCTCCTGGACTCCCAGATGTCGCTTGCAGCCTCTGCACGGAGACCCCCCTAACCGCGAGTGGCCCGGTAAGGTGAAATCCAACCTCAAAAGGCACCCCGGCATCCACCTGCCCTGTGCCCTGGAGAAGAGGACCTGAGGTGCACCTATGTCCCTGAGCCCTCCAACTTACCTGCCAAGCTGTTGGTTTCTCCTGGAAGACTTCCTGGACCGAGCCTGCAGCCAAAATACAAACCCGGCAACCTCCATAGGATTGCATTGAGCTCCCGACACCTCCTAATCGCCCTGCACCCAGCTGCCCCTGTGCTGCTGGTGGTGTGGACTTGGTGCCAACCTGGGAACCCCTTTGGCTTCCAAGACCGAGTGGCCTGCCCCTGAGCAGCCCCCAACCGAGGTGCTCCCTAGCCCCATTGGCTAACATTGGCACCCTGCACTCTGCACCCAGCCGCCCTGGTGCCGGGGTGGTGCACTGTGAGTGGCAACTTGAACCTTGGGGAACCTTAGTTCTAACACCAGACACTCAGTATTGAAAGTTGTTTACTTACCTGGAAACCAATGACATTCTTTTTCCCCAGAGGAATCCATGTTGTGGCTTTTCCACAATAAATGTCCTGAGTGTCAACCTGCTTTTTGTAAGGAACAAAAGTAATTGTGCTTTGAAGAGAAAACTGCCTTACTTACCTTTGTATTGTAGGATCCACAATGTGATATCTAGGCATATCACCCTCAGTAGTCGATGTAACTGAAAATTAACGCAAAAGTCATTCAAAGTAAGTTCCATGTATTCTGAACTGTTTTAAAAGCGAATACAAACCTGTAACAATTTCAATTTCATTCATAATTGCATTTCTGTGTACAGCCTTGCATTTGAAAATATATTTTACGTACCTGTGCCAAGTTCTGATAGAGTGTGTAAAGAATGGTGTGCATGGGAGAGTGTGTTAGAGAGAGAGTGTGAGGCAGATTGTACTAGACAGTGTGAGAGAGTGTGTGAGTGTATGTGAGTGTATGTGTAAAGGGGTGAAACTGTGGGGGTGAGTAAAAGGCACTCAGCGCGTGGCAAGTAATCATAGTTATATAACCTAGAAAACGTTTGCCTTTTGATAGCTTAACCAGTATTTGGCTGTAAGAGCCAAGCCGGACCCCTGGTGAGCTCTCGCACGGCTCTGTCCATAAATACACTGGCTTGTCAACCTCTACATACACCTCGGACCAAAAATACTACAGTATGTACATCTGGAGAACTTGAGAAATGAGCGTGCACAGGTGCACAACATCCATTGGGCTAAAAGGGCTTCAGCCCCCCCCCCTTCACCAAGCAAGTTCAAGTAATCAGTGTAGGAGGATGGCTCTCTATGTAGTGCACTAAAATGAAGTACATTGTGCAGACAGTCCAGTGAGTCCCACATTGGTATACAGAGGCAAAAGTAGTCGCTCTATTTCTGGTAGCATGGGCGAGCAGTTAGGCTTATCAGAAGGCAGCGCTAAGCTTTGTTGTAGTCACAGAGGCAATAAATGATACACACACTCAAGAATAAATCCAAGTCCAATTTGCAAAATTAACATCGATTTTTATTAATTTTTCAGACCACGAACTTCGTTCTACAGTAAGTTCCTTTTAAGATATGAATTTTCAAAGTTGGCAAAATCAATCACTTTTGTGTGCAATTCCACACCATTGAAGTCAATGGAAGAAAATAGAAAAATGCATATAAAGTCACATAGTTGGATCTCAAGGCTCACCTTCTGAATTTACGTAAGTAGCAAGGCCAAGCCCAATGTTCCACTAGCGGATTCTAGGGAGCGTCCCAGATTCGTCTGGGAGCAGGGTGCTAAGGTCATTGGTAGCTGGTGCGCTACGAAGAAGGTGGCCACTTGAAAACACACTGCACAAGGGGACTTAAAGGTAATTCTGAGGCGTCCCACTCGAGAGAGCAGGTTGCATGGGCCTCAGGACCACGGAAGCACAGCTGGTTCGTAGGTACGCCGGACATGCTGGGCGCAGAGCTATGTCCTCGCGGTCAGGAGCAGGCAGGTTTTAGAGGCAATTCCGGGATAGCTGGGCAACTAACGAAGTGGGTCCCAGGGGTCTCAATGTCCCTCGACAGGTGCTTGCTCCCTGGATAGTTGAAGTCCAGATGTGACTCTTCGTCTCAGTGAATGCTGCAGAAGGTCTGGTACCCCAGGTATTGGTGAGGCGCGGCTCCTGATAACCCAGGTGTTTTCACACTTGGAGGGGAGACAGATCTGAACCTCCAAAGCTGGTGTACCAGTTTTGGTTTGGATGCTGCATCAGAGTCGCCGGGGAGCAGCAAGTTGAGAAACCGGATTCTGCGGGATTGGTGCCTGCAGACTGCAGGGTAGTAGTACCTCCTCTCCAAGGGAGTTCTTTGGCAATTTGTCAAAGTCTGGAGGTACTCCGGGGTTTTTGGAGGTCTCACAGTTGCAGGACCAGACAGCACACCAGGATGGTCAAGTCCTTAAGGCAGCAGACAGGGTTTGGCACCAAAATTCTGCAGCATGTCTTCAGTTCTCAGGTCAGTAGCTCTTCTTTGTCTGTATCTTCTTTGTGTCCATCGAATCTAAAGTTCAGGGTCTAGGGATGCCACCTAAAAACTAAATTTAGGGGCGTAAAGGAAGTGACAGATAGTAGCCAATGGGTTACTTACCTTTAGGGTGTCTACATCCTCTAAGTGACCACTTTGTGTGGGAAGCTGCACTATCCTGGCCCTGATAGGTTGATTCCTGCCATCCCAAATGGAGGAATTGGAAAAGTTGTGTCCACATCACCTGCCCCACTTTAGGGGTGGTGCTGGCTGACTGTAGGAACACCTCCTAATCTAACTAATTTTCCCGCCTGTCCACCTGCCAAATGTGGAGCAGGACAGGGGAGTTGGCATCCTCCACTATCTGGAGATGCCTGGGTTGCATTTCAAAGGCGGCATCGCCTTTAAAGCTTTCCACCCTGGAAGGCCATCTGGGCCTGGAGGAGGTGTGAAGCACCTCTGCCCAGAGCAGGCTTTGTTCCTGGCCTTTGAGAGAGCGGGCTCTCACTCCATAAGAACAGAAACATGTCTGGTGGTGGCAGGCTGGCTAAGACTAGTCAGAGACCACACCAGTGCTTGGTAGGGGTTCAGGGGACCCTCTAAGATGTCACCTGTATGTATTTATTAATAAATCCAACACTGGCATTAGTGAGGATTTATTAAGATGAGGTGTTTGGTACCAAATATCTCAGGGTACAGTGAAGCCACTCTTGAGGTAGAAAAACTGGTAATGACAAGTATCCAGCCCATGCACTCTCTATGGCTTCCCTGTGCACTTACAATATCCAAGAATGGACTTGATATTGTAGGGTCATATCTGCTTATGCTGATATGTCCACACATGGTATATAGTGCACCCTGCCTTAGGGCTTTAATGCATGCAGTAGGGGTGACTTACCTATAACTTATGCAGTGTATGGGGGCATGGCACACAGGGCTGTGTGCCATGTCGACTCTTCAGTTTTCTCTGCACCTACACACGCAGCCTGCAGTGGCAGTTTGCATGGTCTTGATGAGGGGTCCAGGGGTGGTACAATTTGTGCTGCAGCCCTAGAGGACCCTCTTCAGTATCAATGCCCTAGGTACTAGGGGTACCATTTTCCAGGGACTTACAGGGGTTGCTGAAGTTGTGCCAATCGTGGTACAGTTTTAGGAAAGAGATCTGGCACTGGGAACCTAGTTAGCATGGACCCAGTGCACTTTCAATTTGAAATCACATCGTGCACCAGGCAAAAAAGTGGGAGCTAACCATGTCAAAAGAGGCACTTTCCTACAATCAGTGAGAATCTTTTATGCTTTGAAAGCTCGATTGGTCAATTGATTAATGCAATCATTGCAGATAGCTGTGTGTGCAACCAGAAAATCACAGAACAGAATCCTGGTTGGTGCGCTTGGGAACAGTGATATGCATTTATAATGCTACGAAGTTCCAGCTTGTGACAGAAATCATTGTGAATAAGTAAGCCATTTTTTAAATTATATTATAATGTAAAATAGGCTGTTGCAAAATGTGCAATATCTCATCCGCCTTATTACAAATGCATTAGGATGTAATTTACCAATAATAACGCGGATGGGATATCAGTCACCTTGCGATGGAGTACTTATCCGCGAACCTCTAAATCAGTGCCTTAATCTGTGGAGTATAATTGTGTGGAATTCCGTTCCACACAATAATAAGAGGTCCAGTTTTTCTGCACCCGGAATTACTGGCTGCGGGAACTACAAAATGTTATCAGCCATAAGATCAAACAGGTAAAGTGTTATGTTATGTTCCCCACTTTAGGAGCGATGCAAGAGAATGCCCGTCCTGATCTGGTTCTGTGTATGCATGAAATGTGTGCAAGTAGGAGTCCTGTGGAGCGGAGGTGTCAGGGTGGTTGGTGGAAGGAGATGGGACTGTTCAGGTATGTGGGGTCTGATTTGTGTAGTGCCTTGAATGTGTGTCTGTGAGGATTTTTAATTAGCATGTTTGTGTATCAGAAACTAGTGTAGATCCCTGAGGTGTGGTGTGATGTGGGTTCTTTGTGGGAGGTTGCCCAATTCTGGATGGTTTGTTGTTTTCTAGTGAGTTGCTTGGTGATCCCGGCGGAGAGAGTGTTACCATAGTCCAACTTGTCGGCAACTAGGGATGAGTGACAGTTTTTCTAGTGCTGCTAGGGAACCATTTGAAGACCTTCCTCAGCATCTTCAGGGTGTGGAAGCAGGATGCAGTGATGGCGTTGACGTTTGTGGTCAATCAATCACAGAATTTGTAAAGCGCACTACTTACCCGCGAGGGTCTCAAGGCGCTAGGGAAAAAAAGGGGGGGGGTGCTGCTACTGGTCGAACAACCAGGTCTTGAGTAGCCTCCTGAAGGTCAGCAGGTCTTGGGTCTGTCGTAGGCTTAGTGGAAGGGTGTTCCAGGTCTTGGCGGCGAGGTGGGAGAAGGATCTGCCGCCGGTGGTAGTTCTTCGAATGCGAGGGACGGTGGCGAGGGAGAGGTCGGCGGAGCGGAGTTGGCGGTTGGGGACGTAGAAGAGGAATCGGCTGTTGAGGTAGGCTGGGCCAGTCTTGTGGAGTGCCTTGTGTGCGTGGATGAGGAGTTTGAAGGAGATTCTCCTGTCGACGGGGAGCCAGTGCAGGTTCCTCAGGTGGGGGGTGATGTGGCTGTGGCGTGGTACATCAAGGATCAGGCGTGCAGAGGCGTTTTGTATGCGTTGCAGTCGCTTGATGGTCATGCCCAGTTTGCTGTCAATGAATATTCCAAGGTTCCTGGTATGAGTTCTGGGTGTGGGTCTGAGTTTGGCCGGCCACCAGTTGGAGTCCCATTGTGAGGTGTTCTTGCTGAAGATCACTCCCTCTGTCTTGTTGGTGTTGAGCTTGAGACAGTTGACTTTCATCCAATTAGCGACTTCGGTCATGCAGGTGATGAAGTTGTTCCTTGCGCTGGGGGTCTTGTGCGAAAGGGAGAATATGAGTTTCATGTCATCTGCATAGGAGAGGATGTTGATATTGTGTGCGCGGATGAAGTTGACCAGAGGGATCATGTACTCATTGAATAAATTGGGGCTGAGAGATAAACCTTGAGGCACTCCCCAGATAAGTTTACAGGCTTCTGAGTAGCAAGGTGCCAGGCTGACAGCTTGTGTTGTATCTGTTAAGAAAGAGAAGATCCAGCGGAGACCGGGCCCTTGGATGCCAATCTCATGCAGGCGCCTGATGAGGAAGGGGTGTGCGACCATGTCAAATGCTGCAGAGAGATGCAGGGGAATGAGGGCTGCCGTATCTCCTCTGTCAAGGACCATGCAGATATTGTCTGTGGTGGCAATAAGTGCAGGTCCGTACTGTGGTTCGGCCTGAATCTGGACTGTGTGGCGTCCAGAAGCTGGTGGTAGCTGAGATGCTCGGTGAGGAGCCGGTTGATTAGTTTCTCTAAGACCTTTGCCGGGTATGGTCGGAGGGAGATGGGTCTGTAGTTGGAAAGCCTTGCTGGTCAGCGAATCACTGTGGGAAAAGGCTGCATTTTAGCCCGGACCCTATCCATGACCCGTGCTCAAACCTCAGACAAGTAATGGGGGAGCATTACGTATTTCTCTCTGCCAGCCAAGATTCTTCACTCCTTCCTTCACCCTTCTAACCCCTCCCTCCCCCGCCTTACAACACCCCCTACACTCTAACCACAGCCCATGCACTTGTACCACCTGCTGACTCTAGGTGTCAAATGTGTGTTAAACCGCATGGAAAAGAGAATGCCATGCTGATGAGCAGGGATGAAAGGCCCAGTTTTCAGATCCCACCACATCTACAAATACGCAGGAGGGTTGCTTCATCACACATTAACCACAACAATAGACAGAATGCAAGATTCCATCAGAACGTAATAGAAAGATGTAGATATTGTATTGTATTGCCCTTTGTAAAGCACTTTTCTGGTCCCTGAGCGGTCTGAAATGTGTACCTGCCAGAAACAGTGCTTTGTTTTTTTCCCTAATTCTTTGGACCCATTCATTACATCAGACACTATTTAAATAGAAAGTGAAAGAAAAACTGATGGATTCTGTCATCATGTTTTAGCAGTGTTTCTTATTAATACCCCGGCTCTCAAAACCCTGTCCACTTGTTTAATCTCAGGTAATTGTTGTGTTAAGCAAAGCGTATTGTGGGTGCTTCGTAACTGCCTGAATCCCTGAGTTTGCACCTCGCAAGGGTAGCTCCCATCATATCTGTGCACTTTTGACCCTGTATTCTATGTGCTTCGAGCTGTATTTACTCAGGACACTCCATAGACGAAAGGTACTGGCTTGTGCAGCCAAGTCGATTCTCACACTTTTCTCCAACCACATGTGTAAGCGCAGCTACGTGCTTGTTTCTGACACTGTTCCAGCAGTTTTTGACATAGCCACACACTGAAACACTTCACAGAGGCATGGCCTCAAAACCTATTAACAGCAACTCTGGTCATGACATCAAAAAACTCAAAACAGAGCTAGGAAAACTATCCTTGCCTTCAATACACTTCCAAACTTTACTTAGACCCTGATTCATAGTAGTGGTTTAAATTCTGATCCATGCACAAATGGATGCTTGCACGCAGATCCGAATTCTGAGTTTTGCACCAATACCCCACACCAGGGTAGCAGCAAGTTCAGGGTGCACTAATTATCACCCGAATTCTACATAACTGGTGTAGGAGAGTAGGATCTGCTTCACATGGGTACCCCCACTTTTTGCTGATGCTTCACTGTTTTTCGACATTAGTCTGGCTGGGGCCCTGCTAATCAGAACCCCAGCCTAGCTGCTTCCTCTCTAAAATGGTTTCCATGTGCCTTAGGCACATCTCTGATTGGGATCTGGAGTGCCCTTATAAGTCCCTAGTATATGGTATACTATGTACCAAGGGCATAGGTACCTCAGAGGCCTGCCAGGGGCTGCAGCATGTATTATGCCACCCCTGGAAGGCCATCCAAACTGACACCACAGGTCTGCTACTGCAGCCTGGGTAAGGTGGTGCAAGCACCCCTTACTGTGATATAGGTTACCTATATCACGAAATACATACACACATATAAACCTATAAGTCACTCCTATGGCAGGCCTTATCAATCCTAAAGGCAGAGTGCATGGTTCCTATGTGAGAGGGTGCCCCTGCATGAGCAGGGCCCCTCTGCAGTGTTCGGAGACCATCTCTGATGCTGTTTGTAGTGCAGCCTGACCATATACTCTTAAGCGCATTATATCCTCGCGGTAAAATGCTAACTTTGGAATGGCTGCACCTAAACATGTCGTGTTTGGTGTCAAACATCTTGGAATACTACCCCCCCGCCAATCCTGGCGGCGGGGGTAGCATTCCACCCTTCTAGAGGGAAAGACATGTTAACTCTGACGAGTCCGGTAACTTCTTTCCAGAGCCCTGGCATCACAAAATGGATGCTGCTGCCACAGACACGAGTCTGGCCTCCTGCTGCTGGACGAAACTCCGGCAGGGGAGGCCTGGAAAATAGGTTTCCTCCCCAGACAGGACAATGTGTATTGGGGCTGGGCGGGAGCACCATCTGTGTGCTTTGAAGTCCTGCACTGGGGGCACATTTGGTGTCCCTAGTGCATACCCCAGTTCAAACCGGATCAGGGGCTTGCAGCCCCTGCTTTGGCGTGAACTGGACAAAGGGAAAGGGGTGTAGCCACCCCTCTGCCCTGACCCACCCATAGGTGGGGCCACAGAGTAGTCCAACCCCTATTTTTAGAATAAAGGTAGGAACCCAGTCCTTAGGACTTTAGATTATACCTGGACGAAACTCTGACACTGAATCCTGGACCTTCGACGCTCTACGACAAGATTAGAGGACTGAAGAATCTCCCTTGGGGTCAAGGAGTGACTCCCCTGCTTGGCAGGCACCAAAGAAGCATCTGTCCGGTTCGCATTACTGAAGCTCCCGTCGGACGCCGAAGTCATCGCATCACCAGAGGTGGATTCTCAGACTTCCCCGAGGCTACCCTGAGTCCCCAGCAAAGCTGAGGCCCGTGGCTATCGTGGGTGACTTGAGACCGTGACCCCTGGACACCGAGCACATTTGCAAGTGCACCATCTTCTGGGTCTCCCAAGAAGTCGTGCTTTAGGCTCCGAGTAGCCCTAGCCTCCAGCACCACCTGCACCGAAGATCACTGGCTCCCACTCCACGAGTGTCCTGCAAGCCAGCTCCACGTGCGGCGTCACAAGGCTCCTTTGCGGTCGCTAGCCCGTTGGCTAGTAGCCCTTAACGAAGGCCAATCTTTTCCTTACTTGGCATCCTGGTTGCTCCAGGCCTGCCCTCACTTACCCTTGCTGGGTGAGTTCCACAGACCTTGCTGGTCTGCACCATCGACGATCTACATCTTACTCGAGACTTGCCGTTGCCAAGGCTTGTTGGGTCCAATCCGGTCGCCGACACCTCAGCACTCGACAGACATTGAGCACCAGCCCGAATCCTGCTCCTGGTCGCCGACAACGCCTCCCGGACCTCGTGGCTGAAGAGTCAAGACGACTGTCAACACACCTGAAGCACTCGACATCGGTGGGCATCTGTCCATCGCCTTCCTGGTCACTGGCTAGTGACCCAGACTCTGTCCCCTCTGCTTTCAGGTTCACCAGAACTCCGATCCACTCTTGGATCCACCCGGACCCTTTTCTCTTGGCCGCCAGCAGCACTTTGCAGCAGATCGCCATTCGAATCGACGACGAAACCCGACCCCGAAAGGCACCTATGCACCCGGCTTCCCTGGGTGAGGTAACACGAGTACTCCGGTGCTCCCATGGGTAGAGACTCTTCAAAGTCCTAGATCTCAAACGGTTTTGTCCTAGTCCTCTTCTAAGTGTCCCTTTCCTCTATTTTCCCGATCCCGACTTTCTCCATAGAAGTTAACGGCGTATCGCGGTTGTGTATTTACACTGCACGCGTCTCCCGTGGGTCCCCTGTGTCACTACCTTGGGTGGTTCCTTGTGGTCCAAGCACTTCTAGAGGCTCTAGGCCTAGTGTCTAGTTCAGTCGTGGTTCGCATACCACTTTATTGGTATATGGTTTGGTACGCCCCTAGGGCCCAAACGTGTATTTGTGCTATTATTGTGATTTAAGATTTTATAACTTATGTACTTCGAACTCTAGCCTCATAAAGAGACTAGAGGGGTGTGTTTAGTAATAAATACATATATTTTGAATATATACCTGGTGTGGTGCTCTTTCATTTGGTCACTCAAGAGATTATAGACTGGTAAAACAAGCTGCTTTACATTCCTTCAAGACTTAGCCTGAAGGCTGCTCTCCATAGCTACCACTAGGATAGCTTTCAATAAGGTTGTCTTTAACCTATCTACCATAAGAGTCGATTTGGACTGGTGCAAGGTGCCCACTATAATTAGTGGACAGCATATGCCAGGCCAACTTCTCACATTGGTGTGCAGCGTGTGGGATTCCAGCTTGCTATTGTTTTACCAGATAATCTCAATTGAATTGATCAACTGAAAACCACTAAAGGTACCTAAGGTACATATAATTTAAGCTTAGAATAACAGTAAGTTCTACTGAACTTAGAGTTGTGTGTTAAGGGATAGCACAACCCTTTCTACAACTCAAGAGAGTTTAGTAGGCCACACTAGAGTAGGTAGTGCATACACCACACCACACTAGTAATGTCTTTAAGGGGAGGATCCAAAGAATCCTTGCAGGAAGCCATTGAGCTTCCACCCTCCAAGTATGATACACTCCCATTCTTGGAATTGAGAGCTTTATGCAACTTGAGAAAAATAAGGACAGGCCAAAGCCCCACCACCCAACACCTCAAGGAGTTGTTGGTGGCTTATGACCTTAGTAAGCCTGTAGGGACTGAAGGGGTAGGAGCTGAGGGTGGGGCAGAAGAAGAGGAGGAGGCCAGGGGTACCAATACCCCCAGCCCCCTCTGAAACTGGCCAGGAGGGTGACAATGACCCTGACCTGGAAAACCCAATCCCTCCTGTGGATGATGATGAGGATGATCAAAATGATGCCCTCTTTGTCCCCCAGGAAGGATTAAGAGTGTGCCCAGAAGGTCTTGGTCTCCTTCTCAGGAGTCTAACCACTCTGGCACCTCTATAGGGAGCTCTGTCTCATCTCATAGGAGAGAATCCTCTCATGAGAGAAGAAAGAGGCTAGTCCAGTATGAGGAAACTCAGCTGGAACTCAGAAAAAAGCAATTAGCTTTAGATAGAGAATCCCTAGATCTCCTTAGAGAGAGAAGAAAGTTGGGACTAGAGTCCCATGGTGGCAGCCATGTCCCTAGAGATAGGGAAAGGTCCTATGACCATAGGAACCTGAGCAAGATTGTCCCTCCCTACCAGAGTGGGGATGATATCCACAAATGGATAACTGCTTTAGAAAGGGCCTGTAAAGTACAGAAGGTCCCTCAGGAGCAGTGGGCAGCAATCTTGTGGCTCTCCTTTGCTGACAAAGGTAGAGATAAGCTCCTCACTGTTAGAGAGGAGGATGCTGACAATTACAAGGTCTTGAAGAGTGCTCTTATTGATGGGTTTGGCCTAACCACTGAACAGTACAGGTTGAAGTTCAGAGACACCCAAAAAGCACAGACTCAAGACTGGGTAGACTATGTGGATTGTTCTGCCAAGGCTCTGGAAGGCTGGTTGATGGGCAGTAAGGTGTGTGACTTCTCAGGATTGTATAATCTGATAATGAGCGAGCAGATTCTTAATAACTGTCAAAATCAGCTGTTGCATCAATACCTGGTAGACTCTGATCTGACCTCTCCCCAAGAATTGGGAAAGAAGGCAGACAAATGGGTCAGGACCAGGGTGAAGCAGAAGGTACAGAACCAAGGTGGGGAAACCAAGAAGCAAGATGCTAAGAACTCTGACAAGGGTGGGGAGAAGGGTAAAGATCAAAAGTCTTCATCAGGCCCCCAAAAATCTTCTTCTGGTGGGGATTCCCAGTCTACCAAAGGTAAAGGCCAAAGAAAACCATGGTGCAAGGTCTGTAAGCAAAAGACCCACTGGACCAGTGATTGCACCAAGTCCAAAGACTCCAGTCCAGCACCCACCAATGCCCCTAAGGCACCTGTTCCCCCTAGTACAGTTGGTGGAAGTGCTCCAGCAAAGGGTTTAGTAGGGTTCACCCTGGGAACTGAGTTGGGCTCTGACTTAGTCAGGGAACTGACTCAGGCTGTGTTAGTCTGTGATGGAGGCATGGATGTGACCTCCACTGTGAGTCCCAGTAATCTGGGCAAGTACAGACAACAGCCTTTAATTAATGGACGTGAGGCTTTGGCATTTAGGGACACAGGGGCAAGTGTCACAATGGTGACACAAGACCTTGTGCTTCCTGGGCAAGTTATGCTTGGTGAGATGTACCAAGTGACCAATGCTAGCAATGTCAGAACAGACCATACTCTGGCAGTTGTTAACTTCTCCTGGGGAGGGGTAACTGGCCTTAAGAAGGTTGTGGTAAGTGCAAACCTACCAGTCGAATGCTTGCTTGGCAATGACTTAGAGACTTCTGCTTGGGCAGAAGTGGAGCTCAGGACCCATGCAGAAATGCTGGGGATCCCTGCAGATGTGTTTGCTGTGACCAGGTCACAAGCCAAAATATCTAGCACTGAACAGGCCTTGGATTCTGGAAGAATGGACCAAGTGCCTTCCAAGAGGAGGAGTAGTAGGGTTAAGGCAGTGCCTTCCCCTTGGCTCAGGAGGAAGATCAGTCCCTTGAGGGGGATGATCTCAGCCCTGAAGAAGGAACTGTCCCAGAGGAACTTGAACCTGACCAGGTTGAGTTCTTGGGGACAGGGGACCTTCTAGGGCAGATCTGAGCCAGGAGCAGCAGAGCTGCCCCTCCCTTGAACCCCTCAGACAGCAAGCTGCTGCTGAGGCGGCTGGGAAAGCTAGTGGTCCCCATACAGTGTATTGGGATGATGGACTCCTGTACTCAGAGAGTAGAGACCCCAAACCTGGTGCTACCAGGAGGTTGGTAATACCTTTGAAGTTCAGGGGCTTCCTATTGACCCTAGCCCATGATATTCCCTTAGCAGGACACCTGGGCCAGAACAAGACTTGGGACAGAATTGTCCCTCACTTTCACTGGCACACATGTCTGAAGACAGTAAGGAGTTTTGTCGCTCCTGTGTAACCTGCCAAGCCAGTGGCAAAGCAGGTGGCACTACAAAGGCCCCCTGATACCACTACCTGTGGTGGGGGTGCCCTTTGAAAGGGTAGGGATTGACATTGTTGGTCCCATGGATCCCCAAACAGACTCTGGGCACAGGTTTATCCTGGTGGTAGTGGATCATGCCACCAGGTACCCAGAAGCTATTCCCCTCAGGACCACTACAGCACCTGTGGTGGCAAGGGCCCTCCTGGGAATCTTCTCAATAGTGGGCTTTCCTAAGGAGGTAGTATCAGACAGGGGACTAACTTCATGTCTGGGTACTTGAAAGCAATGTGGAAGGAGTGTGGAGTGACTTATAAGTTCACCACACCCTATCACCCACAATGCAATGGTTTAGTTGAGAGATTCAACAAAACCTTGAAGGGCATGATTAAAGGGCTCCCAGAAAAGCTTAGGCGTAGATGGGACATATTCTTGCCCTGCCTTTTATTCGCATATAGGGAGGTGCCTCAGAAGGGGTTGGTTACAGCCCTTTTGAACTTCTGTTTGGCCACCCTGTGAGGGGTCCACTGTGCTTGGTGAAGGAAGGATGGGAGTTACCTCTCAAGCCCCCAAAGCAAGATATAGTGGACTATGTACTTGGTCTCCGCTCCAGGATGGCTGAGTACATGAAAAAGGCAACCAAAAACCTTGAGGCTAGCCAGGAACTTCAGAAGGCCTGGCATGACCAAAAGGCTGTTCTGACTGTTTACCAGCCAGGACAGAAGGTGTGGGTGTTGGAGCCAGTGGCCCCAGCAGCTCTCCAAGACAAATGGAGTGGACCCCACACTATTGTTGAGCAGAAGGGTGAGGTCACTTATTTAGTAGACCTAGGAACACCCAGGAGTCCCCATAAGGTTCTCCATGTCAACAGGTTAAAACCATATGTGGACAGGGCAGACATGGGCTTGCTCATGGCTACTGATGAAGGGCAGGAGGAAGAGAGTGACCCACTCCCTGACCTGCTCTCACAGAACCCTGACGATGGGTCAGTTGATGGTGTAGCCTTGGCAGGCAGCCTCACTACCCAGCAACAAACTGATTGCAGGCAAGTCCTCAATCAGTTTCGACATATGTTTTCACTGACACCCAGTCAGACCACCTGGTGCACTCATGAAGTGGACACTGGGGACAGTCTGCCTATTAAAAACAAGATTTATAGGCAACCTGACCATGTCAGGGACTGTATCAGGACTGAAGTCCAGAAAATGTTGGAATTGGGAGTAATTGAGCCCTCAGATAGCCCTTGGGCTAGTCCAGTAGTCCTAGTACCGAAACCTCACACCAGTGGTGGAAAAAGAGAGATGAGGTTTTGTGTAGACTACAGGGGTCTCAATGCAGTCACTAGGACTGATGCCCATCCAATACCCAGGGCAGATGAGCTCATAGATACTTTGGCCTCTGCCAAATATCTCAGCACATTTGACCTAACAGCTGGCTACTGGCAGATCAGACTAGCTGATACTGCAAAGCCCAAGACAGCATTCTCAACCCCTAGTGGGCATTATCAATTTGTGGTAATGCCCTTTGGTCTGAAGAATGCACCTGCCACTTTCCAGAGGTTGGTGAACACAGTTCTCACAGGACTGGAAGCCTATAGTGCAGCTTATCTAGATGATATTGCTGTCTTTAGCTCCACCTGGGAGGATCACCTGGTCCACCTCAGGAATGTTTTACAGGCCCTGCAAAAGGCAGGCCTGACTATCAAGGCCACTAAGTGCCAGATAGGGCAGAGTCAGGTTGTGTACCTGGGCCACCTTGTGGGTGGAGGCCAGGTTCAACCTTTGCAGAGCAAGATCCAGACCATCATGGACTGGACTGCTCCCACTACCCAGACTCAGGTGAGAGCCTTCTTAGGCCTGACTGGGTACTATAGGAGATTTGTCAAGGGGTATGGATCAATAGTGACACCCTTGAATGACTTAACTTCTAAGAAAATGCCCAAAAAGGTTCAGTGGACAGTTAGCTGTCAAAAGGCATTTGATGACCTCAAGCAGGCCATGTGCACTGCTCCAATTCTGCAGAGTCCTGATTACTCCAAGAAGTTCAATGTTCAAACAGATGCATCTGAGTTGGGGGTAGGGGCTGTACTGTCACAATTGAATGAAGAAGGTCAGGATCAGCCAGTAGCTTTTATTAGCAGAAGGCTGACCCCTAGAGAGAAACGTTGGTCAGCCATAGAGAGGGAGGCCTTTGCTGTGGTCTGGGCTCTGAAGAAGTTGAGGCCATACTTGTTTGGTACACACTTCCTGGTTCAGACAGACCATAAGCCCCTCTTATGGCTAAAACAAATGAAGGGTGAAAACCCCAAACTGCTTAGGTGGTCCATTTCCCTACAGGGGATGGACTTTACAGTGGAACATAGGCCTGGGAGTAACCATGCGAATGCAGATGGACTCTCTAGGTATTTCCACTTAGAACATGAAGACTTAACTGGGCAAGGTTAGTTTAATGTCCCTACGTTTGGGGGGGTTGTGTAGGAGAGTAGGATCTGCTTCACATGGGTACCCCCACTTTTTGCTGATGCTTCACTGTTTTTCGACATTAGTCTGGCTGGGGCCCTGCTAATCAGAACCCCAGCCTAGCTGCTTCCTCTCTAAAATGGTTTCCATGTGCCTTAGGCACATCTCTGATTGGGATCTGGAGTGCCCTTATAAGTCCCTAGTATATGGTATACTATGTACCAAGGGCATAGGTACCTCAGAGGCCTGCCAGGGGCTGCAGCATGTATTATGCCACCCCTGGAAGGTCATCTAAACTGACACCACAGGTCTGCTACTGCAGCCTGGGTAAGGTGGTGCAAGCACCCCTTACTGTGATATAGGTTACCTATATCACGAAATACATACACACATATAAACCTATAAGTCACTCCTAAGGCAGGCCTTATCAATCCTAAAGGCAGAGTGCATGGTTCCTATGTGGGAGGGTGCCCCTGCATGAGCAGGGCCCCTCTGCAGCGTTCGGAGACCATCTCTGATGCTGTTTGTAGTGCAGCCTGACCATATACTCTTAAGCGCATTATATCCTCGCGGTAAAATGCTAACTTTGGAATGGCTGCACCTAAACATGTCGTGTTTGGTGTCAAACATCTTGGAATACTACCCCCCGCCAATCCTGGCGGCGGGGGTAGCATTCCACCCTTCTAGCGGGAAAGACATGTTAACTCTGACGAGTCAGGTAACTTCTTTCCAGAGCCCTGGCATCACAAAATGGATGCTGCTGCCACAGACACGAGTCTGGCCTCCTGCTGCTGGACGAAACTCCGGCAGTGGAGGCCTGGACAATAGGTTTCCTGTCCCAGGGAGGTGTGACCACCTCCCCAGACAGGACAATGTGTATTGGGGCTGGGCGGGAGCACCATCTGTGTGCTTTGAAGTCCTGCACTGGGGGCACATTTGGTGTCCCTGTGCATACCCCAGTTCAAACCGGATCAGGGGCTTGCAGCCCCTGCTTTGGCGCGAACTGGACAAAGGGAAAGGGGTGTAGCCACCCCTCTGCCCTGACCCACCCATAGGTGGGGCCACAGAGTAGTCCAACCCCTATTTTTAGAATAAAGGTAGGAACCCAGTCCTTAGGACTTTAGATTATACCTGGACGAAACTCTGACACTGAATCCTGGACCTTCGACGCTCTACGACAAGATTAGAGGACTGAAGAATCTCCCTTGGTGTCAAGGAGTGACTCCCCTGCTTGGCAGGCACCAAAGAAGCATCTGTCCGGTTCGCATTACTGAAGCTCCCGTCGGACGCCGAAGTCATCGCATCACCAGAGGTAGATTTTCAGACTTCCCCGAGGCTACCCTGAGTCCCCAGCAAAGCTGAGGCCCGTGGCTATCGTGGGTGACTTGAGACCGTGACCCCTGGACACCGAGCACATTTGCAAGTGCACCATCTTCTGGGTCTCCCAAGAAGTTGTGCTTTGGGCTCCGAGTAGCCCTAGCCTCCAGCACTACCTGCACCGAAGATCACTGGCCCCCACTCCACGAGTGTCCTGCAAGCCAGCTCCACGTGCGGCATCACGAGGCTCCTTCGCGGTCGCTAGCCCGTTGGCTAGTAGCCCTTAACGAAGGCCAATCTTTTCCTCACTTGGCATCCTCGTTGCTCCAGGCCTGCCCTCACTTACCCTTGCTGGGTGAGTTCCACAGACCTTGCTGATCTGCACCATCGACGATCTACATCTTACTCGAGACTTGCCGTTGCCAAGGCTTGTTGGGTCCAATCCGGTCGCCGACACCTCAGCACTCGACAGACATCGAGCACCAGCCCGAATCCTGCTTCTGGTCACCGACAACATCTCCCGGACCTCGTGGCTGAAGAGTCAAGACGACCGTCAACGCACCTGAAGCACTCGACATCGGTGGGCATCTGTCCATCGCCTTCCTGGTCACTGGCTAGTGACCCAGACTCTGTCCCCTCTGCTTTCAGGTTCACCAGAACTCCGATCCACTCTTGGATCCACCCGGACACTTTTCTCTTGGCCGCCAGCAGCACTTTGCAGCAGATCGCCATTCGAATCGACGACGAAACCCGACCCCGAAAGGCACCTATGCACCCGGCTTCCCTGGGTGAGGTAACACGAGTACTCCAGTGCTCCCGTGGGTAGAGACTCTTCAAAGTCCTAGATCTCAAAGGGTTTTGTCCTAGTCCTCTTCTAAGTGTCCCTTTCCTCTATTTTCCCGATCCCGACTTTCTCCATAGAAGTTAACGGCGTATCGCGGTTGTGTATTTACACTGCACGCGTCTCCCATGGGTCCCCTGTGTCACTACCTTGGGTGGTTCCTTGTGGTCCAAGCACTTCTAGAGGCTCTAGGCCTAGTGTCTAGTTCAGTCGTGGTTCGCATACCACTTTATTGGTATATGGTTTGGTACGCCCCTAGGGCCCAAACGTGTATTTGTGCTATTATTGTGATTTAAGATCTTATAACTTATGTACTTCGAACTCTAGCCTCATAAAGAGACTAGAGGGGTGTGTTTAGTAATAAATACATATATTTTGAATATATACCTGGTGTGGTGCTCTTTCATTTGGTCACTCAAGAGATTATAGAATGGTAAAACAAGCTGCTTTACATTCCTTCAAGACTTAGCCTGAAGGCTGCTCTCCATAGCTACCACTAGGATAGCTTTCAATAAGGTTGTCTTTAACCTACCTACCATAAGAGTCGATTTGGACTGGTGCAAGGTGCCCACTATAATTAGTGGACAGCATATGCCAGGCCAACTTCTCACAGTCCCTTTTCTCTAATTTCCCGATCCCGACTTTCTCCATAGAAGTCAACGGCATATCGCGGTTGTGTGTTTACACTGCACGCGTCTCCCATGGGTCCCCTGTGTCACTACCTTGGGTGGTTCCTTGTGGTCCAAGCACTTCTAGAGGCTCTAGGCCTAGTGTCTAGTTCAGTCGTGGTTCGCATACCACTTTATTGGTATATGGTTTGGTACGCCCCTAGGGCCCAAACGTGTATTTGTGCTATTACTGTGATTTAATAACTTCTAACTTGTGTACTTCGAACTCTAGCCTCATAAAGAGACTAGAGGGGTGTGTTTAGCAATAAATACATATATTTTGAATATATACCTGGTGTGGTGCTCTTTCATTTGGTCACTCAAGAGATTATAGACTGGTAAAACAAGCTGCTTTACATTCCTTCAAGACTTAGCCTGAAGGCTGCTCTCCATAGCTACCACTAGGATAGCTTTCAATAAGGTTGTCTTTAACCTATCTACCATAAGAGTCGATTTGGACTGGTGCAAGGTGTCCACTTTAACTAGTGAACAGCATATACCAGGCCAACTTCTCACAACTGGGAACAGTCGCCTTAGTCTCCGCATCTGTCTTGTGCCTCTAACATGATTATATGCATACACGTACATAGCTTACCACACATTAATCTCAGTTTGGAGTTGCTGAGGCCGCCTATTTGCCTATTTTTCTATCTACTGTAACTTCATAGCCTCTAATAGCTGAGATGATGTATGTATATTCGGGACTCTAAAATGCAGTGTTCTGTACCTGCTTTTACCTTCATCCTTAACACCTGTTTTCATCATTGACCGTCTAGTTGATGGAACAAAGGGGTCGTCAAACCCATTTTGATGAAGTCAGACTTGGACCGCAGGGCGGAAACTAACTACAGGCTCATCTTTCTTTTGCCAGCAGTTACTGAAATTGGTGAGAAGTTCTGGCTCAGCCACTTTCTAAACCACTTACTAGACTCTAGCTACAAATGAAGGTCAAATTAAGGCAGTGAGACAGACTCGGTGGCTGCACTCAATGACGTCAGACAAGATTACAGTGATGGCATTTCCCCCTGCCTCATCCTGCTGTCGCAGTTGTTCTATCACTTCCAAAAGAGGATCTTAGAAAGCAAACGTCCTTACATTTTGTGTCATCTGGAAGCTACATTACCTATGCCAATGCTGGCTAGGCTGGCCATTCTGAGTCAGCAATTACAAGCTTCAGTTGTTCAGAATATGGAAATGTAACTTGTCATGAATTTCAGGAGAGTTCATAGGTTCTCCGAGGCTCCTCGTGAGCTGCCCTGGCTGCCAGTTTCTAGAAGGATTCGCTCTGAGGCACTCTGCTTTGCCCACAGAGCCTTCTAGGAACCCAGCATTTAAGTGATCCCTTTATTTGGACTGTTCCCTCCGCTATCATTTCTCCAATTTAGAAAAGCTCAGCAGGGGTTTTTACAGGGGGTTCCTTCTCTCTTGTCGCCTCCTCTTTTTGGAATGCAGACCCTCGCGGCTGCACACAATAGGGGAAGGCTCCTAAAATGTATCTGTTTATTGATTATCTTTTCTGATGTTGTCAGTGCCAAGTTTCCGTACAGCGTTCATTTCGCGTTATAAGTAAGAGCTCCCCTTATATCTTGCATGTACAGGTTTTCAGTATATTTAGTGGGCGCCACGAGGCAGTAAACGCAGGGCTGGTGCAATTTGAGAAGGAATCGCGCAAAAAGGATGGGCTGCAGCTCTTGTCCTTTGGTGATGGAGCATTGTCACCTGAGGGGTAACTCAAGTGTCTCACGCCTGACCTGTGGGTAGACTGAGAGATAGCTCAGCTGTGCGAAGCTTGAACATATAATTTATGTCTAACCAGAGGCATATATAGGAAAGTGCCTCTTATGACATGGTTAGCCCTCTCTTTTTTCCTGCTGTATGATGTGATTTTGAACTGTAAGTGCACTGGGTCCCTGTCAACCAGGTCCCCAGTGCCAGATCTCTTTCCCAAAACTGTACCATGATTGGCACTACTTTAGTAACCACTGTAAATCCCTTAGTGAATGGTACCCCTGGCACCTAGGGCATGGGTACTGAGGAGGGTGCTCTGGGGCTGCAACACTGATTATGCCACCCCAGGGTTCCCCTCACCAAGACTATGCACTATGCCACTGCAGGCTGCGTGTCTTGCTGCAGAGAAAATCCAAGAGTCGACATGGCACACAGCCCTGTGTGCCATTCCCCCATATACTGCATGAGGTATAGGTAAGTCACCCCTACTGCAGGCCTTATAGCCCAAAGGCAGGGTTCACTATATCCCATGTGTAGACATATCTGCATGAGCAGATATGACCCTACAATATCAAGTCCATTCTTGTGTATTGTAAGTGCACAGGGAAGCCATAGAGAGTACATTGTCTGGATACTTGTCATTACGAGTTTCCTAGCTCACTGATGGCTTCACTGTACTCCTAAGATGTTTGGTACCAAACATCTTGTCTTAATAAATCCTCACTGATGCCAGTGCCGGATGTATTAATTAATGCACACAGAAAACTATTTAGAGGGTCCACTGAAAACCTATCAAGCACTGGTGTATTCTCTGACTTGTTTTAGCCAGCCTGCCACAACCACACTTTTCTGACCTCATGGGGTAAGGGCCAGTGCTCTTAGAGGCCACGAAAAAGCCTGCTGTGGACAGAGGTGCTTCACACCTCCTCCAGGACAGGATGGCCTTCCAGAGGGGGGAGCTTCAAAGGTGATGCCGCCTCTGAAATGCGCCCCAGGCATCTCCTAATAGTGGAGTATGCCAACGCCCCTTTCCTGCTCCACATTTGGTGGGACATCAGTGGGAAAATTAGTTAAATTAGGAGGAGTGCCTACATTCAGCCAGCACCACCCCTAAGGTGGGGCAGGTGATGTAGACACGTCTTTTCCAATTCCACCATCTTGAGATGGCAGAAATTAGCCTAACAGGGCTAGAGTAGTGCCCCTTCCCACAGGAAGTGGTCACTTAGAGGGTGTAAACACCCTAAAGATAGGTAGCCCATTGGCTACTACCTGCATTCCCCTTTAACTCCCCTAAATTTTGTATTTAAGTGGCATCCCTGGACCTTGCAACTTAGATTCAATGGACACAAAGAAGATACAGACCCAGAAGAGGTGCTGCCCGAAAACTGAAGCCCTGCTGCAGTGAAATTAGCGCCAAACCCTACCTGCTGCCTTAAGGACTCGACAGTCATGGTGTGCTGCCTCGTCCTGCAACTGTGAGACCTCCAAGAACCCCAGAGCTCCTCCAGCCATCTACAAATTGCCAAATAACTCCCTTGGAGTGAAAGTATCACTCCCCTGCAGACCACAGGTGTGAGAAGTTGGCCTGGTATATGCTGTCCACTAATTATAGTGGGCACCTTGCACCAGTCCAAACAACCCCTTATTGGAGATAGGTTAAAGACAACCTTATTGAAAGCTATCCTAGTGGTAGCTATGGAGAGCAGCCTTCAGGCTAAGTCTTGAAGGAATGTAAAGCAGCTTGTTTTACCAGTCTATAATCTCTTGAGTGACCAAATGAAAGAGGACCACACCAGGTATATATTCAAAATATATGTATTTATTGCTAAACACACCCCTCTAGTCTCTTTATGAGGCTAGAGTTCGAAGTACATAAGTTAGTTATTAACAGTAATAGCACAAATACACGTTTGAGCCCTAGGGGCATACCAAACCATATACCAATAAAGTGGTATAAGAACCACGACTGAGCTAGACACAAGGCCTAGAGCCTGTAGAAGTGCTTGGACCACAAGGAACCACCCAAGGTAGTGACACAGGGGACCCACGGGGGACGCGTGCAGTGTGATAACACAGCCGCGAATCGCCGTTGACTTCTATGGGGAAAGTCGCGGTTGGAATTTTAAAGAGAAGGGACACTTAGAGGAGGACTTGGAGCAAACCCTTTTAGAACTGGGTCGTTCTAGAGTCTATACCCACGGGAGCACCGGAGTACTCGAGTTACCTCACCCAGGGAAGCCGGGTGCATAGGTGTCTTTCGGGGTCGGGTTTCGTCGTCGTTTTCAATGGCGATCTGCTGCAAAGTGCTGCTGGCGACCAAGTCGAAAGTGTTCGGGTGGATCCAAAGGTGGATCGAAGATCTGAAGAACCTGAAAGCAGAGGGGACAGAGTCTGGGTCACTAGCCAGTGACCAGGAAGGCGATGAGCGGATGCCCACCGATGTCGGGTGCTTCAGGTAGGTTGACGGTCATCTTGACTCTTCAGCTACGAGGTCCAGGAGGCGTCGACGACAACCAGGAGCTGGATTCGAGCTGTCCCACAATGTCTATCGATTGCAGGGGTGTCGGCGACCGGATTGGACCCAACAAGCCTTGGCAACGGCAAGTCTCTTGGAAATAGAAGAAGGACGTTGATGCAGACCATCAAGGTCTGGGGGACTCACCCAGTGAGGATAAGTCAGGGCAAACCTAGAGCAACCAGGGAAGCCCAATTAGAATAAGAGTTGCCTTCGGGAGGGCCCACTAGCCAACGGACTAGCGACCGCGAAGGAGCCTCAAGTGGACGCACTTGGAGCTGGCTCACGAGACACTCGTGGAGTGGAGGCCAGTGATCTTCGGTGCAGTCCGTGCTGGAGGCAGGGGCTACTCGGAGCCCAAAGCACAACTTCGTAGGAGCCCAGGAAGAGGATGCACTTGCAAATGTGCTTGGTGTCCAGGGGTCACGGTTCCACATTACCCACGACAGCTACGGGCCTCAGCTTTGCTGGGGACTCAGGGCAGCCTCGGGGAAATCTGGAAATCCACCTCTGGTGTTGCAAAAACTTTGGCGTCCGGCGGGAGCTTCAGCGATGCAGACCGGACAATTGCTTCTTTGGTGCCTGCCAAGCAGGGGAGTCACTCCTTGACCCCAAGGGAGATTCTTCAGTCCTCTAATCTCGAAGTAGAGCGTCGAAGGTCCAGGATTCTGTATCAGAGTTTCGTCCAGGTAAATCTAAAGTCCTAAGGACTGGGGTCCCATACTTATACCAAGTTAGGGGTTGGACATACTCTGGGGACCCACCTATGGGAGGGTCAGGGAAGAGGGGTGGTTACACCCATTCCCTTTGTCCAGTTTTGCACCAGAGCAGGGGCTGGAAGCCCCTGAACCAGTTTGAACTGGGGTTTGCACAGGGACACCAAGTGTGCCCCCAGTGCAGGACTTCAAAGCACCAGCGAGTGCTCCCGCCCAGCCCCAATACACATTATCCTGTCTGGGGAGGTGGTTACACCTCCCTGGGACAGGAAACCTATTGTCCAGGCCTCCCCTGCCGGAGTTTCGGTCAGCAGCAGGAGGCCAGACCCGTGTCTGTGGCAGCGGCATCCATTTTGTGATGCCAGGGCTTGGAAAGAAGTTACCGGGCAGGCCGGTGTGTACATGTCTCTCCCTCTAGAAGGGTGGAATGCTACCCCCACCACCAGAACTGGTGGGGGGGTAGTATTCCAAGATGTTTGACACCAAACACGACATGTTTCCGTGCAGCCATCCCAAAGTTAGCATTTAACGCGAGGTTATAATGCGCTTAAGAGTATATGGTCAGGCTGCACTACAAACAGCATCAGAGAAGGGTCTCCGAACGCTGCAGAGGGGTTCTGCTCATGCAGAGGCACCCTCTCACATAGGAAACAAGCACTCTGCCTTCAGGATTGACAAGGCCTGCCATAGGAGTGACTTATAGGTTTATATGTGTGTATGTATGTAGTGATATAGGTAACCTATATCACAGTAAGGGGTGCATGCACCACCTTACCCAGGCTGCAGTAGCAGACCTGTGGTGTCATTTTGGATGGCCTTCCAGGGGTGGCACAATACATGCTGCAGCCCCTGGTAGGCCTCTGAGGTACCTATGCCCTGGGTACATAGTATACCATTTACTAGGGACTTATAAGGGCACTCCAGATTCCAATTAGAGATGTGCTTAAGGCACATGGAAACCATTTTAGAGAGGAAGCAGCTAGGCTGGGGTTCTGATTAGCAGGGCCCCAGCCAGACTAAAGTCGAAAAACAGTGAAGCATCAGCAAAAAGTGGGGGTACCCATGTGAAGCAGATCCTATTCTCCTACACAACCCCCCCCCCAAACGTAGGGACATTAAACTAACCTTGTCCAGTTAAGTCTTCGTGTTCTAAGTGGAAGTACCTAGAGAGTCCATCTGCATTGGCATGGTTACTCCCAGGTCTATGTTCCACTGTGAAGTCCATCCCCTGTAGGGAAATGGACCACCTAAGCAGTTTGGGGTTTTCACCCTTCATTTGTTTTAGCCATAAGAGGGGCTTACGGTCTGTTTGAACAAGGAAGTGAGTACCAAACAAGTATGGCCTCAACTTCTTCAGAGCCCAGACCACAGCAAAGGCCTCCCTCTCAATGGCTGACCAACGTTTCTCTCTAGGGGTCAGCCTTCTGCTAATAAAAGCTACTGGCTGATCCTGACCTTCATCATTCAATTGTGACAGTAAAGCCCCTACCCCCAATTCAGATGCATCTGTTTGGACAATGAACTTCTTGGAGTAATCAGGACTCTGTAGAATGGGAGCAGTGCACATGGCCTGCTTTAGGTCATCAAATGCCTTTTGACAGCTAACTGTCCACTGAACCTTTTTGGGCATTTTCTTGGAAGTTAAGTCAGTCAGGGGTGTCACTATTGATCCATACCCCTTGACAAATCTCCTATAGTACCCAGTCAGGCCTAAAAGGCTCTCACCTGAGTCTGGGTAGTTGGAGCAGTCCAGTCCATGATGGTCTGGATCTTGCTCTGCAGTGGTTGAACCTGGCCTCCACCCACAAGGTGGCCCAGGTACACAACCTGACTCTGCCCTATCTGGCACTTTGTGGCTTTGATAGTCAGGCCTGCTTTCTGCAGGGCCTGCAAAACATTTCTGAGGTGGACCAGGTGATCCTCCCAGGTGGAGCTAAAGACAGCAATATCATCTAGATATGCTGCACTATAGGCTTCCAGACCTGCAAGGACTGTATTCACCAACCTCTGAAAAGTGGCAGGTGCATTCTTCAGACCAAAGGGCATCACCACAAATTGATAATGCCCACTAGGGGTTGAGAATACTGTCTTTGGCTTTGCATCATCAGCTAGTCTGATCTGCCAGTAGCCAGCTGTCAGGTCAAATGTGCTTAGATACTTGGCTGAGGCCAAAGTGTCTATTAGCTCATCTGCCCTAGGTATTGGATGGGCATCAGTCCTAGTGACTGCATTGAGACCCCTGTAGTCCACACAAAACCTCATCTCTCTTTTCCCACCACTGGTGTGAGGTTTTGGCACAAGGACCACTGGACTAGCCCAAGGGCTATCTGAGGGCTCAATAACTCCCAAATCCAACATTTTCTGGACTTCTGTCCTGATACAGTCCCTGACATGGTCAGGTTGCCTATAAATCTTATTTTTAATAGGCAGACTGTCCCCAGTGTCCACTTCATGAGTGCACCAGGTGGTCTGACTTGGAGTCAGAGAGAACAAGTGTCTGAACTGATTGAGCACTTGTCTACAATCAGTTTGCTGCTGAGCAGTGAGGCTGCCTGCCAAGGCTACACCATCCACTGACCCATCATCAGGGTTCTGTGAGAGCAGGTCAGGGAGTGGGTCACTCTCTTCCTCCTGTCCCTCATCAGTAGCCATGAGCAAGCCCATGTCTGCCCTGTCCACATATGGTTTTAACCTGTTGACATGGAGAACCCTGTGGGGGTTGTATGTTGGAACAACGAGTTCCCCAACCACGACTTCCCTAACAACGAGGTCGCAACCACGACCTTGTCTAAACCACGATTTTTTTTACCACGCATTCCTTTACTACGATTTTTCGTGGTAAAGGAATGCGTGTTAAAAAAAATGCTTTCCAACTAGTACCCCGATCCCCCCACCCCTTAAAAACGAATTCCCTCCTGCCTAAAAATAAACACGATCACCCACACACACTAAACTAATTCCCTCCCACCCTAAAAAAATACTCGATCACCAACACATCCTTAAAACAAACACGATCATGCACACCCCTAAAAACTAACCCCAAACCCCTAAAAACTAACCCCAAACCCCCCAACCCCTGCATACTAACACCAATCCCCCCGCCCTCCTAAAACTAATTCCCCCACTCTAAAAATAAACACGATCACCCACAAACCCTAATAACTAATTCCCCTTCCCTAATAATAAACACGATCACCCACACACCCTAAAAACAAACACGATCACCCACACCCCTTAAAAATAAACTCAACCCCCATAAAACTAATTCTCCCCTCCCTAAAAATAATCACGATTACCCCCACCTCCTAATAACGAACTCAACACCTTTTAAACTAATTCCCCCACCTTAAAACTAAACCCCAAACCCCTAAAATCTAATCCTAAACCCCCACCACCCCCTGAAAATTAATACGATTACCCCCACCTCCTAATAACGAACTCAACACCTTTTAAACTAATTCCCCCACCTTAAAACTAAACCCCAAACCCCTAAAATCTAATCCTAAACCCCCACCACCCCCAGAAAATTAACCCCTCTTACCTGTTCCTCTGCGACGTTCCTCGGAACTCCGCCCTGCCCGAACACTAGACCGAATCAGCCTTAACCACGCACATTGTTCGGGCAGGGCGGAGTTCCGCTTTCGTGACTCCGGAACTCGTTGTTCCGGAGTCGTTGTTCAGGATGTTTCCACCCTGTGGGGACTCCTGGGTGTTCCTAGGTCTACTAAGTAGGTAACCTCACCCTTCTGTTCAACAATGGTATGGGGTCCACTCCATTTGTCTTGGAGGGCTGCTGGGGCCACTGGCTCCAACACCCACACCTTCTGTCCTGGCTGGTAAACAGTCAGTACAGCCTTTTGGTCATGCCAGGCTTTTTGAAGTTCCTGGCTAGCCTCAATGTTTTTAGTTGCCTTTTTCATGTACTCAGCCATCCTGGAGCGGAGACCAAGTACATAGTCCACTATGTCTTGCTTTGGGGGCTTGAGAGGTAACTCCCATCCTTCCTTCACCAAGCACAATGGACCCCTGACAGGGTGACCAAACAAAAGTTCAAAAGGGCTGTAGCCAACCCCTTTTGAGGCACCTCCCTGTATGCAAATAAAAGGCAGGGCAAGAGTATGTCCCATCTTCGCCTAAGCTTCTCTGGGAGCCCTTTAATCATGCCCTTCAAGGTTTTGTTGAATCTCTCAACTAAACCATTGCATTGTGGGTGATAGCGTGTGGTGAACTTGTAAGTCACTCCACACTCCTTCCACATTGCTTTTAAGTATCCAGACATAAAGTTAGCACCCTGTCTGATACAACCTCCTTAGGGAAGCCCACTCTTGAGAAAATTCCCAGGAGGGCTCTTGCCACCACAGGTGCTGTAGTGGTCCTAAGGGGAATAGCTTCTGGGTACCTGGTGGCATGATCCACTACCACCAGGATAAACCTGTGCCCAGATGCTGTTTGGGGATCCATGGGACCAACAATGTCAATCCCCACCCTTTCAAAGGGAACCCCCACCACAGGTAGTGGTATCAGGGGGCCTTTGTAGTGCCACCTGCCTTGCCACTGGCCTGGCAGGTTACACAGGAGCGACAAAACTCCTTGGTGTCTTCAGACATGTGGGGCCAGTGAAAGTGAGGGACAAGTCTGTCCCAAGTCTTGTTCTGGCCCAGGTGACCTGCTAAGGGAATGTCATGGGCTAGGGTCAATAGGAAGCCCCTGAACTTCAGAGGTATAACCAACCTCCTGGTGGCACCAGGCTTGGGGTCTCTACACTCTGAGTACAAGAGTCCATCATCCCAATACACTGTATGGGGACCACTAGCTTTCCCAGCAGCCTCAGCAGCAGCTTGCTGTCTGAGGGGTTCAAGAGAGGGGCAGCTCTGCTGCTCCTGGCTCAGATCTGCCCTGGAAGGGCCCCTGTCCCTAAGAACTCAACCTGATCAGGCTCAAGCTCCTCTGGGACAGTTCCTTCCTCAGGACTGAGATCATCTCCCTGAAGAGACTGATCTTCCTTCTGAGCCAAGGGGGAAGGCACTGCCTTTACCCTACTACTCCTCTTCTTGGAGGGCACTTGGTCCTTTATTCCAGAATCCAAGGCCTGTTCAGTGTTAGACATTTTGCTCTGTGACCTGGTCACAGCAAACACATCCGCAGGGATCCCCAGCATTTCTGCATGGGTCCTGAGCTCCACTTCTGCCCAAGCTGAAGTTTCAAGATCATTGCCAAGCAAGCATTCCACTGGTAGGTTTGCACTCACCACAACCTTCTTAAGGCCAGTTACCCCTCCCCAGGAGAAGTTAACAACTGCCAGAGTATGGTCTGTTCTGACGTTGCTAGCATTGGTCACTTGGTACATTTCACCAAGTATAATCTGCCCAGGATCCACAAGATCTTGTGTCACCATGGTGACACTTGCTCCTGTGTCCCTAAATGCCAAAGCCTCTTTTCCATTTATTAAGGGCTGTTGTCTGTACTTGCCCAGATTACTGGGACTCACAGAGGAAGTCACATCCATGCCTCCATCACAGACTAGGACAGCCTGAGTGAGTTCTCTGACTAGGTCAGAGCCCATCTCCTTACCCAGGGTCAACCCTACTAAACCCTTGGCTTGTGTAGTCCCACCACCAACTGTAACTGCACTAGGGGGAGCAGGTGCCTTAGGGGCATTGGTGGGGGCTGGAGTAGAGTCTTTGGACTTGGTGCAATCACTGGTCCAGTGGGTCTTTTGCTTACAGACCTTGCACCATGGTTTCTTTTGGCCTTTCCCTTTGTTAGACTGTGAATCCCCACCTGAAGAAGATTTTTGGGGGCCTTGTGAAGACTTCTGGTCTTTACCCTTCTCCCCACCCTTATCAGAGTTCTTAGAATCTTGCTTCTTTGGGTCACCACCTTGGTTCTGTACCTTCTGCCTCACCCTGGTTCTGACCCATTTGTCTGCCTTCTTTCCCAATTCTTGGGGGGAGGTTAGATCAGAGTCCACCAGGTACTGATGCAACAGCTGATTTTGACAGTTATTAAGAATCTGCTCCCTCATGATAAGATTGTACAATCCTGTGAAGTCACATACCTTACTGCCCATCAACCAACCTTCCAGAGCCTTAGCAGAACAATCCACATAGTCCACCCAGTCTTGAGTCTGTGCTTTTTGGGTATCCCTGAACTTTAACCTGTATTGTTCAGTTGTTAGGCCAAACCCATCAATCAGAGCACTCTTCAAGACTTTGTAATTGTCAGCATCCTCTTCTCTTACAGTGAGGAGCTTGTCTCTACCTTTGTCTGTAAAGGAGAGCCACAAGATTGCTGCCCACTGCTCCTGAGGGACCCTCTGTACTTTACAGGCCCTCTCCAGTGCAGTTATCCATTTGTGGATGTCATCCCCACTCTGGTAGGGAGGGACAATCTTGCTCAGGTTTCTATGGTCATAAGACCTTTCCCTATCTCTGGGGAAATTGCTGCCACCATGGGACTCTAGTCCCATCTTTTTCTTTGCTTGTCAAGCTCTAGGGACTCCTGTCTATAGCCAACTGCTCTCTTCTGAGCTTCAACTGAGCTTCTCCATATCTGAGCAGTCTCTCTTTCCTTTCATGAGAGGATTCCCTCCTATGAGAGGAAACAGAGGTCCCTATTGAGGTGTCAGAGTGGTTAGACTCCTGAGAAGGAGATCTAGGCCTTCTGGGCACACTCACAATTCTTCCTGGGGGACAAAGGGGAGGTCATTCTGATCCTCCTCCTCCTCCACAGGAGGAATTGGGTTTTCCAGGTCAAGGTCATTTTCACCTTCCTGGCCAGTTTCAGAGGGGGGCCCTGGGTTTCTTCACCCCTGACCCCTTCCTCATTTTCTGCCCCACCCTCTCTGCCTACCCCTTCAGACCCTAGGGGTCTGTTGAGATCATCTGACAGTAGCACCTCCCTGAGGTGTTGGGTGCTGGCACTTTTGCCTGCCTTCAGCTTCCTAGTATTGCACAATGCTCTCAATTCCAAGAATGGGAGATTATCATACTTGGAGGGAAGAAGCCCACTGGCTTCTGGCAAGGACTCACTAGGTCCTGGCCTTGAAGACAATACTAGTGAGGTGTGGTGTATGCACTACCTACTCTAGTGTGGCCTACTAAACTCTCTTGAGTTGTAGAAAGGGTGTGCTATCCCTTAACACACAACTCTAAGTTCAGTAGAACTTACTGTATCCTAAGCTTGATTTATATGTACCTAAGGTACCCTTAGTGGTTTTCAGTTGATCAATTCAATTGAGATTATCTGGTAAAACAATAGCAAGCTGGAATCCCACCGCTGCCACCAATGTGAGAAGTTGGCCTGGTATATGCTGTCCATTAATTATAGTGGGCACCTTGCACCAGTCCAAACAACCCCTTATTGGAGATAGGTTAAAGACAACCTTTATTGAAAGCTATCCTAGTGGTAGCTATGGAGAGCAGCCTTCAGGCTAAGTCTTGAAGTAATGTAAAGCAGCTTGTTTTACCGGTCTATAATCTCCTGAGTGACCAAATGAAAGAGCACCACACCAGGTATATATTCAAAATATATGTATTTCACGCTAAACACACCCCCCCTAGTCTCTTTATGAGGCTAGAGTTCGAAGTACATAAGTTATAAGTTAGTTATCAACAGTAATAGCACAAATACACGTTTGAGCCCTAGGGGCGTACCAAACCATATACCAATAAAGTGGTATAAGAACCACGACTGAGCTAGACACAAGGCCTAGAGCCTGTAGAAGTGCTTGGACCATAAGGAACCACCCAAGGTAGTGACACAGGGGACCCACGGGGGACGCGTGCAGTGTGAGAACACAGCCGCGAATCGCCGTTGACTTCTATGGGGAAAGTCGCGGTTGGAATTTTAAAGAAAAGGGACACTTAGAGGAGGACTTGGAGCAAACCCCTTTAGAACTGGGGTGTTCTAGAGTCTATACCCACGGGAGCACCGGAGTACTCGAGTTACCTCACCCAGGAAAGCCGGGTGCATAGGTGTCTTTCGGAGTCGGGTTTCGTCGTCGTTTTCAATGGCGATCTGCTGCAAAGTGCTGCTGGCGGCCAAGTCGAAAGTGTTCGGGTGGATCCAAAGGTGGATCGAAGATCTGAAGAACCTGAAAGCAGAGGGGACAGAGTCTGGGTCACTAGCCAGTGACCAGGAAGGCGATGAGCGGATGCCCACCGATGTTGGGTGCTTCAGGTAGGTTGACAGTTGTCTTGACTCTTCAGCCACGAGGTCCAGGAGGCGTCGACGATGACCAGGAGCTGGATTCGAGCTGTCCCATGATGTCTGTCGATTGCAGGGGTGTCGGCGACCATATTGGACCCAACAAGCCTTGGCAACGGCAAGTCTCTTGGAAATAGAAGAAGGACGTTGATGCAGACCAGCAAGGTCTGGGGGACTCACCCAGCAAGGATAAGTCAGGGCAAACCTAGAGCAACCAGGGAAGCCCAATTAGAATAAGAGTTGTCTTCGGGAGGGCCCACTAGCCAACGGACTAGCGACCGCAAAGGAGCCTCAAGTGGACGCACTTGGAGCTGGCTCACGGGACACTAGTGGAGTGGGGGCCAGTGATCTTCGGTGCAGTCGGTGCTGGAGGCGGGGGCTACTCGGAGCCCAAAGCACAACTTCATGGGAGCCCAGGAAGAGGATACACTTGCAAATGTGCTCGGTGTCCAGGGGTCACGGTTCCACATTACCCACGACAGCTACGGGCCTCAGCTTTGCTGGGGACTCAGGGCAGCCTCGGGGAAATCTGGAAATCTACCTCTAGTGTTGCAAAAACTTTGGCGTCCGGCGGGAGCTTCAGCGATGCAGACCGGACAATTGCTTCTTTGGTGCCTGCCAAGCAGGGGAGTCACTCCTTGACCCCCTGGGAGATTCTTCAGTCCTCTAATCTTGAAGTAGAGCGTCGAAGGTCCAGGATTCTGTATCAGAGTTTCGTCCAGGTAAATCTAAAGTCCTAAGGACTGGGGTCCCATACTTATACCAAGTTAGGGGGTTGGACATACTCTGGGGACCCACCTATGGGAGGGTCAGGGAAGAGGGGTGGTTATACCCATTCCCTTTGTCCAGTTTCGCGCCAGAGCAGGGGCTGGAAGCCCCTGAACCAGTTTGAACTGGGGTATGCACAGGGACACCAAGTGTGCCCCCAGTGCAGGACTTCAAAGCACCAGAGAGTTCTCCCGCCCAGCCCCAATACACATTATCCTGTCTGGGGAGGTGGTTACACCTCCCTGGGACAGGAAACCTATTGTCCAGGCCTCCCCTGCCGGAGTTTCAGTCAGCAGCAGGAGGCCAGACCCGTGTCTGTGGCAGTGGCATCCATTTTGTGATGCCAGGGCTTGGAAAGAAGTTACCGGGCAGGCCGATGTGTACATGTCTCTCCCTCTAGAAGGGTGGAATGCTACCCCCGCCGCCAGAACTGGCGGGGGGTAGTATTCCAAGATGTTTGACACCAAACACGACATGTTTCCGTGCAGCCATCCCAAAGTTAGCATTTAACGCGAGGTTATAATGCGCTTAAGAGTATATGGTCAGGCTGCACTACAAACAGCATCAGAGAAGGGTCTCCGAACGCTGCAGAGGGGTTCTGCTCATGCAGAGGCACCCTCTCACACAGGAACCAAGCACTCTGCCTTCAGGATTGACAAGGCCTGCCATATGAGTGACTTATAGGTTTATATGTGTGTATGTATGTAGTGATATAGGTAACATATATCACAGTAAGGGTTGCATACACCACCTTACCCAGGCTGCAGTAGCAGACCTGTGGTGTCATTTTGGATGGCCTTCCAGGGGTGGCACAATACATGCTGCAGCCCCTGGTAGGCCTCTGAGGTACCTATGCCCTGGGTACATAGTATACCATATACTAGGGACTTATAAGGGCACTCCAGATTCCAATTAGAGATGTGCTTAAGGCACATGGAAACCATTTTAGAGAGGAAGCAGCTAGGCTGGGGTTCTGATTAGCAGGGCCCCAGCCAGACTAAAGTCGAAAAACAGTGAAGCATCAGCAAAAGTGGGGGTACCCATGTGAAGCAGATCCTACTCTCCTACAACAGGTACCGAACCTGCAAAGGCTGGTTTATCGACTTGCTGCCCCTCAGCGACTCTAAAGCAGCACCCAAGCCAAAAGAGGTACATCAGCTCTGGAGGGTCATCTGTCTCTCTCCACCAAGTTCAGAGACATCAGGACCTACCAGAGCCATGCCGTACCAATACCCGTGTACCGGACCCTCTACAGCAAGCATTAAGACAAAGAGTCCATTCCGGACTCCAACTGCCCAGGAAGCAAGCACCCATTGAGGGAAGTCAAGAGCCCGAAGACCCACTTTGTGAGTGTCCCAGCTGTCCCGTAATCACCTCTTCAATTTGCCTTCTCCTGACCACAAGGACATCTTGATGCATGACGTTCCCGAGAATCCGCTGGTGGAACATTGGTCCTGGCCTTGCTGCTTGCTTAAATTTTGAAAGTGAACCTTGAGAGTTACCTGTGTGATTTTCTGTGCATTTTTCTGTTTTCTCCCATCGATTTCAATGGTGCGTAACTGCGCACAAAAGTAATACATTTCGTGAACTTTAAAAAATTGCTCTCTTAAAAAGTACTTACTGTAGATAGAAGTTCTTGATCTAAAAAATTATACAAAAATCAATGTTATTTTTGCAAATTGGTCTTGGATTTATTCTTGAGTGTGTGTCTCATTTATTGCCTCTCTGAGTGCAACAAATGCTTAGCATTACCCTCTGATAAGCCTAACTGCTTCCCCACACTACCACAAATAGAGCGTTACTATTAACTACTTTTGCCTCTGTATACCAATCTGGGTCTTATTGGACTCTCTACACAGCGTACCATATTTTAGTACACTAGATAGAGAGCCAGGCTCCAACAGCATCTCTGTCTACTAAAGAAAATGCCGCTATGATCAGATCAGAATTGATTTTAAGACAAACGTAGAATTCTCTTTAACTCATGGCTTGTGTGGTTTTACATCAAGGTGGGGACTATGCAGAGGCTGTATACCCGGCCTAGCATTGCTGTGTCCCGCCTCTGCAGACTAGTGTAGTTTGGCAGCAAAATGCGTGTAAAAAGCATTCTGCCGTCAAACGAAGCCTGGGTCTGTCAGAAGCCTCTTTACCCGATGCGTTTCAGCAGGTTTGACTTGCTGGAATGTATCAGGGGAAAGTGCGAGGGTGCGATAATGATCACACAACTCGTAATTCTGATACCTGTGTAAACACGTGTTTGTACAGGGAATGGAATTTAGCCCTGAACTTGTAATGTGGGCCTATGTGCCCTGGAGCTTGAAGGAATACTTGTATCCCATTCATTACACCAAAGCAACTACGTTTTTTGCCAGCTCTGTAAGCCTGGTGGCTGCCTGCTCGCATGTGACTCAGTCATATCATATGCTCACTGTGGGGTGCTACAACTATTTTATTTTGATTTAGAGATTCCTGGTGGAGTAAGTAACAGGCGGCAATGTTGCCACCTGATTATCACTCACTTATTCAGTCTCAGGAGGGATAGAAGCTGCATTAGGAATCAAACACAAGACTTGCCAGTCACACATCTCAAAATCAAGTGTATTAACTCATAAGCTCAATATTCTGAGGCAAGTATCTGTGCGGCCTCAATTAAGTGTATGTTGCAACATCCTGATGAACAGACTGAAAGCGACCCTTTGTCTAAGAGTTAGACATACATGTCTTTCTGAAGATGGAATTAAAAATATTTCCTGAGCTCATTGTCACCTCAGTGAAGGAATTTTCAGAGAATTGTCACAAAGGGTCGTGGCTTGAACTAACTTTGCAAAAACTGGTTCTAAAGAGCTTTGTACTGTAATCTGTAGAAGCTGCTTTTTAGTTGTCAAATCACTCGTTCCCCTTTTAAAGATTTCTGCCAGTACCCTGTAAACTTCGTGAAATCCACTAAAACATATTTGTAGTACTGGCATTGGGGGTTGGCCAATGTGTTCAAAAGGCACAATTTATCACACTATTGTTAGGTCTGGCGTTCGTCAAGACCTTTTGAATTTACAGAAATTATATATATATACTTATAAGGACTTTCTGTCAGCCCTTTTCATCCTTTGGTCTGGTGTTGTGTCATTCACATTTTTATCCTGCCCACTGCACCATACAGCATGGGGGCAATGTGATCAGACCACTGCAGCCACTGGCTAATTTTACTGTGAGTGACAGCATTTTGACCTTTTACTTGTGCGTGTGCGCACCTGGGGCCGCATTATCGAGAGTGCTCCTGGATCCGATTTGCACGCCCCGATGACACTTTGGTGTTACAGAAGGGGCCGCAGATGCTTGTGTGTCCCCTTCTGTAATAAGGATAGTGTTGTCGCCCATGTAATGCCAGCGCTAACTCAAGATGCTGTTCCCTCATTTGCATGGGGGCATGTCCCTATGCAAATGAGAGAATCTCTTTACATCTGCGCCTGCGTTGTAATATAGACGTGGATGCAAAGGCAAAGAATCTGTTAGAAGGCGCACTGCCTAAGGCTCATCTTTGACTGGTCTTCAGCAACAAGACCTCCCCATGGGATTCCACCTAGTGGCTGTTAGGACCAACACTCGCACTCACAGACCACGCAAGAAATCTAGGGATCATCCTAGACGACAAGCTCTACATGACAGCTGAAAGTCAGTGCAGTGTGCACCCCAAATGGTTGCCTCAGAATATCAGACAGACCGTCACACAAGCACTCATAACCAGCAAACAATCTCTATGCCGGAATCTCCAAACAAGTCCTACACAGACTCCAGACCATCCAGAACACCGCTGCAAGACTCATACTCGACCTCCCACGCCACACCCACATCACACCGTACCTCAGGAAGCTTCACTGGCTCTCCATTCACAAGCGCAGCAAATTCAAACTTCTCATGCACACATACAAAACACTACACAACACAGGACCAGAATACCTGAACAGCTGCATACACTTTCACCAACCCACCAGACACCTACGCTCTGCCTCACTCTCACTCCCACACACTCAACGCATCAGCAAAAGAAAAACTGGATGTCGCTCATTCTCCTAAATGGCGCCCAAGACATGGAACAACCTCCCTCAACACATCAGAGGCTCCTCCTCACTTCTTGAGTTCCGCAAGAAGCTGAAGACCTGGCTCTTCATATAAACACCTTAGGACCACAAACCTACACACCTGCCCAAGCGCCTGGTTACCCCTCTTGGGTGATTACTGATCTATACAAATCAACATAACATAATGTAACATGTGCACCGCAATGATCATAACAGTCGAAGCTGTTGTCTGTGCTGTGCATGCGTAGCGTTGTTCACCTCCTTACCATACTTACAAGTGATTCCAGCATCTTCTGACTTCGCACAAGCTCTTACTAACACTTAGTTTTTTTGTCCTTCCATATCCAATTTAAGCAGAATTTAAAACATTGCAAAATTATATTAATGCTCTCATAATATGAAGCAATGTATGATATGTATTTAGCAGATTCAACTAGAATTCGAGGCTAGAATTCATCTGAAAATCCCATGCATGACGCACAAGGCCTTACTTCACAATACTCCGAGTTATCTAGCTCAGAA
The DNA here is from genome assembly GCA_963921515.1 of Calotriton arnoldi. NCBI lineage: Eukaryota > Metazoa > Chordata > Amphibia > Caudata > Salamandridae > Calotriton > Calotriton arnoldi. Next base: position 458,913 of record CAWUFW010012703.1, read on the forward strand.
ACTGGTACTCTCTTGTGGTAACAGATCCACCAGGAGCTCCATGAATCTTCTTCTGAAACCACAACGATTTGCCAAGAAGAAAACTTACAACCGGACCTTCTCAAGAATGGCTCCCAGGATCTGGAATGCTTTGCCCCCAGAAACGAGATAGCACCCTTCTACTGCCTCTTTCAAACAAGAAGTTAAATCTATTCTCATGGCTAAATTTACTTGAACTATTTATATATCCGTATAATATATTTGCTAGCTTGTATTAGTTATTACTGTGTATTAGACTCACCTATATTTTTCTATGTTTGTCTCTGTTTCTTACATCTGCCCTGTAAAGCGCTCTGATACCCGCAGTGGTCTTGTTCGCGCTATATAAAACCTTCAAAATAAAAAATAAAACTATATGAATTCTGTATTCATCTTTAAAGCAAAACCTTACCTACTTAGGGGTATATTCACAAGAACGTGTGATAACTACCGCCAGAGTAGCGTAACGCAACTTTCAATAACGCAGCCTATCACGGGAAAATAACCCTGTGTCAACGTGGAATTCACAACAAGGCGGTACCATGCGATAGTCTGCCAAAACCGCGGACAAAGTCCGCGATACAACCACCACGATGGAGATAAAAACACAAAGCACAACACCAAAAAACACGCGATGGGCCAAAGCGCAATGAGGAAACCAGCGACAAGCAGCGCCAGGCCTGCAACACACACCTGGCAGGCGTCAGAAACCTCCATAAAAGCAGAAAAAAATAACCCACACACAAACTGACCAACACACAAGCACCATGGAGGCATCCGAAGCAGGCGCAGACGACGAGCGCAACCCCACAAGCACCCCGGACGACCAGCCTGGGACCTCGGGGACAGGGAAGGGCAAGGACAAGAAGACCAGGAAGACCAAGTTCAGTCCGCAGGTGAACAGGATCATAGTCACGGAGGTGATGGAACACCATCAACAACTCTTCGTCACCTCCAACGTGTCATTGGGCACCAAAAATGGAATATGGCGGGACATCGTCGACATGGTGAATGCCGTCGGAGAGCACAAGCGGACAATGGACGAGGTCAAGAGGCGATGGAATGACATCAAGCGGAAGACCAGGGATAAACTCTCCGCCAACCTGAAGGCAGCAATGCAGACCGGAGGTGGGGGCCCAGCGCCACAGCTGGAGCTGGATGACATGGTGGAGCTGGTGTCGACAGTCATCAGTGTGGAGACTGTGGCCGGAGTCGGGGGACCGGACACTGCTCGACAGGACACAACACAACTGCAACAGGGTGAGTGACCACCAGGTACTGGGGGGACGGGGGGAGATGGCCACAATGGCACACATGCACAAGCAAGCAGGGCACAGTGCACACCCACAATCCCTCTGGGTCCTCGCCCAGACCCACACACTGTCACAATGTACAATGCCATGCTGTCTGAATGTCAACCTGTACCATGCGGCTACATACATGTGGACACATTGTAATACACCATCTCCCCTTCACATCGCAGGGGCATCTTCAACACCTCCTGCAGAGCAGTCACAGCCACTCTTCACTGATGACGAGGAGGAGGAGAATACCAGCATCGACATCCAAGCCATCCAAGACCTCATTGACCACCTCCGCAACTCACCTCCAGGATCAGGGCAGCCCAGCCACATCCATGAGACCCCACCCACCACCCAAACTACCCAGCAGGAGGCACCCACAGCCCCGGCACCCTCCCAAGACCTCCAGGAACAACAAATGGCCTTCCAATGCCGTGTGCTGGAGGGCCAGAGGGAGACGGCCGAGCATGTGCGGGTGGGGTTCGAGCTCATGGCTAACAAACTGGACACCATCCTTGGGTGTCTATGTCCGCCCCATGGTCTCCAGCGAGCCCTGACTGACATCTCTGGAGTCATGACGTGGAGGGAAGAATACCTGTCCGCTCACAGTGGCCCCAGCGATGCCAGCCTTGAGCTGGCACACATGCGGAGGCTCATGGAGGACATGGTGCGGATGGAGGGGGAAAGGATGGCATCCGCCGCTGCACATCAGTGAAATGTAGCTGGGATCTACCGTGCCCTGCATGTCCTCGTCATGGCATTGGTGCCACAAGGCGTGGCGATGATGAATGCTGCTGCCCCCACACCATCCACATCTCCGCCCCCTGGTGTGTCAGTGCCTCCCAGTGCGGCAGGCGTATCCACTCCGGCACCTGATGTGTCACTGCCACACAGTGCGGCCGACAATCCTCCTCCGGCCCCTGATGAGTCAGTGGCACACAGTGCCGCAGCCGGCACTGCAACACCCACAGGTGGGGCAGGGCACACACCCGGGAACGAGGACGTGGATGGGACTGTGGTCAGGAGGACCAGGCACTAGCATCCATTACCGCCACCTTGCCTATTTCTGCTTGGTGCCGCACATGGCCTCAAGACATACCACTGACCCCCCATACACTCCGAGGCACTCACCTTGGACAGCGACATGGACTGCCACATGCTGTTTGACGACCAATGACACGGCGGACAGACTGCGGACTGTACCCTTCCTCTTCCGCAGTACAGGTCATCCCCGGATGGACTCTGGCTGGCCCTCCACGGGCCCATATTGTGTGGTGTGCTCGGCATTGCCCTGTACCGCTCTAACTGCATGACTGCACTGGATGTGCAAATAAACATCCAGTGATGCACTGCTGTGTAATGTCTTACGTCATTCCTGTGTGGATGTGTGGATGAATGTGGGGACAGTGCCTTCCCTTGCGTCAATGATGTTCATCCTGTGGGATGCCAGTGAGGGGGTGCGACATTGCATCTTGTGTAGCGGGTTCCGTGAACACTGCAGCAGGGACACACGCATCAGTCACTTCCTTGTCCGGACATGGACTGGACCACGCCCAGAGCCCATGAGTCATTGTTGCAAGCCCTGCACTGGTCGGGCGTACGGCAGGCCAGTCCACTCCGCTTACGCCCCGAGGGGGGGCCCTCATTGCTACCCGTCGCAGCCGTACTCGCTGGTGGTGTGCAGGTCACTGGTCTAGTCGTCCGCATGTCACAGCCACTCACTGAGGGCAGGTTTTCACACACACCACACCCATCCGGCACAGGCGTCACAGGCCATGTGACTCCGCCAACATAAGGGTCCGACGACGTCACATTCCCCTCTTCCGGTGGTGACTGGATGACGGACGCACCACGGGTCGCACTGATATAGGGCCCATGAGTTGCTGCGCACAGGGTTAGTGGCATCCGAGGCCTGTGAGTATGGCACGGGCCTACCACCACGTGGCGCAGACTGGGGTTGCACAGGGCTGGTGGCATCTGAGGCCTGTGAGTATGGCACAGGCCTACCACCACGTTGCGCAGACTGGGGTTGCACAGGGTTAGTGGCACCAGAGGCCTTGCGGACGGCACAGGCACCCCGCCACGGGATGGTGACTTTGGGTGCACTGAGTCAGTGGCACCTTCAGCTGCTGAGCGGGTGTGCAGCCTGCGATGATGCCCCGTCCCGGCAGTCCGGACAGCTCAGGTTTTGTGTGCCCTGCTGGACCGCAGTGTAGGCCAGAGCCAGTGGGCAGCGCGGGCCTACCGCCACGTGGTGTAGCTTCCGGGATCCCAGAGTTGGTGGCACCCATTGGGCTGAGCGGGTGTGCAGCCTGCGATGGTGCCGGGTGCACTGGTATGTCCTATGCCATGGAGTAATCAAGACCCAGCACCAAACATGAGACCTGGTGGCCTGTGGAGCGGGGCTGCATGATGTGGAGGGTGCCATGTCCGCGGGCCCCGGGCTTGTGGCTTGCAGCGGCACATGGTGGAACCTCCTGTCTATGCGCAGGTGGCGGAAGGTGAGCATTGAGGCCTGGGTGTGCATGGGCGGGCATGCTCCGATGGGCGGCGGGAGAGGTTGGGGTGCCTCTGCCTGGGTGTGCATGGGCGGGCAGGCGATGTTGTCTTGTGCAAGTGTGTGTACTGTGCCAGTCATGTATCTGGGCTCTGTTTCAGCTGACGGCTCTGAATCAGATGTGTGACCTGGTGAACTGCCCTACATACCGGCACATGGTTGGAGACACACCGGTGGCAGCAGGTGAGCAGTGTGGCCTGGGTGCGCAGGGGCGGCACTCTCTCTCTCTCTCCCTCTCTCTCTCCTCTTATCTCTCTCTCTCCCTCCCTCTCTTCCTCTCTCCTCTCTCTCTCTCTCTCTCTCCCTCTCTCCCTCTCTCTCTCCCCCCTCTCTTCCTCTCTCTCTCTCTCTCCCTCTCTTCCTCTCTCTCTTCCTCTCTCTCTCTCTCCCTCTCTTCCTCTGTCTCTCCCTCCCTCTCTTCCTCTCTCTCTCTCTCTCCCTCTCTTCCTCTCTCTCTCCTTCGCTCTCTCTCTGTCCTCTGATGTGCGCAGGACACACCTTCTCATCATGTTTTTTGTCTTACAGGCTGTGACCTACGTATTGTCCGGAGGGGAGCGGCCATGTGTCTTCATTTCATTTCGTTGTTCATTTTAATAAAGTTTCATTTGTTGCTTCGAAAGTGAATGTGTGCTGGTCATTTCTGTGACGACACATGCATGTCACCAGTTGTGATTGTGCGGCATCAAGCGGAATATTTTGTACATGTTTCGGTGTGGCTGATGTGGCATTTCTTTGGTCGGGGGGGTGCCAGGGAGGGGTGGTCCTGGGGTGGTGGCGGTGGGTGTTGTGGCCCTCTTGGGTGTCCGGGCCGCATGATGGGTGGCTCCATGGCATCTGTTGCCCTTCGGATGTGGCCCTGGGCTGTGCTCCCTTTTGTGGTACTGGCTGCCGTCCGACTTTACACCAGGTCAGAGCAGGTGTAGATTTCCTGGTGCTAACGCGCCTTATCGCCTGTTTTGTGTTTTTATTGCGGATGTGGCTGGTCGTTGTGAATGTTGAGGTGTGCTGTTGTCTCGGCTTTAGTCACGGGAACAGTTCCCGACGGCATGATAACCGGCAACACGATAGTGCAAGTTGCACTATCGTGTTGCCGGTTATCATGCCGTCGGGAACTATTCACACTGGAGAATAGGTGACTACTGGTTTGACCTGTTGAAATTTAAAGAGCAGTGCGCCGTCTGGGGACTCCCTATTTTCGGACTCCTCATTACATTTAATCAATCTAAAGGAATATTTTCTAAAAGACCTTGTATACAGGGTGTCTTGACCATATTAGGGGACGTACGACCTTGATCTTGAAACGGTATACCGTGATAACAATTGGACCTGTAACTGAGTTGTGTACGTTCCCTTTATATTACCAATAAGCCCTGACGAAGTTCCCGTGGCACTAGGGAACGAAACGCGTTGGCTGTGTGCCGGTTTTAACCAAACCACGTAAATAAAGAAAAGAAACTTTGGATAAATATATGTTTCCGGATTGCTTTCATTTATAGTGCACCTTCCTTTTTTATGGACTTGTATTATTGTTGACATCTTCCAGCAGCGGATGCCGGAAGTAGTTGCACTTGAATAATATTTTATGAAACTGGTGGGATCTAATGTGCTTGGCCTTGGTCTGCTGCTGTATGCTTTTTGGTATTTTGTAATCCTTAGTCACGGGAACGCCTACTCTGCATCTCATTAGCGATATTTGCGAAGGTCCTCTGTTGCGATGTTTTAGGTGACTGCTATCGCGGGTAAACTGGTGCTGTGGGCTGTTAACACCGGCTTGTGAATGGGGGGGTAAATTTATCACGACTTTGGCTGCGATAAAGTGCCGTTAATTCGGCGATAGCTCCTTGTGAATATGCCCCTTAGTTTTAGAGTTCATTTCAAAATGGTTGCCATGCTGGTGCATAAAATAACATTAGGCTTCTGTCAAGGGCTGAGTTGCCACACGGTGTTTGTGCAGGGTGCCATGTATTAAACGATGTCTGTCGTTTTTAGAAATGAACATATGCTAGCAGTAACTGTCCTTACAGCTGCACAAATGACCAGGGATTGCAGGCAGCAGCAGAGAGCCCCGTCTCAATGATTGGCCCATTCTGTTTTACTTCTCAATGATTGGCCCATACTTTTTTACTTCTCAATGATTGGCCCACACGTTTTTACCTTTAGGCCTTGTGAGCAGCTGCTAGTTAATTTCATGTACCAATGGCAAAGTTTGACTTTCTGATAACCAGTGCTTAATTTGAGCCGGTGGTTTTTGGTGCTAAGAATTGGCACTTGTCAACATTGGCACTTTTGACAGTCCGCCACATGGTGGCGCTGTCTGTCCAACTGAGAGATGAGCAAAACAATAGTTGATTCAAAATACATTAAAAATGACTAATACCTGCGACACGAGCCATTCTTATGGCTTTGAGGGTGGAATAGTCTGAATTGTCACACCTGTAGGAGTGTGATGGTTAGTAGTTGTGTTGGTTCTATCATTGGCAGCGCAGGCAGGGGCAATGGGTGGTGCAAGCTGCAGGGGCCTCCTGGCGAGAGCCTTGGCACTTATTGTGTAACAAATTAAGCGCCGGCAATAACTGAACATTGTCAGCTTATCAGTGTCTTTTTTTAATTTAATTCTTTAACACACATCTTCGTTTTGACATTAAAGTGAGGTGCACATTGGGTCCTGCAGGCTGACAAAATACTTGACCAGACTTGAGCAAAAAAAACGATGCTCCGATCTCCGCGGCTACTCAAGATCCGCGACCAAGCCCTGCACACGCATTTCTTTTAACTCGTGCTGCACCGCCACTTTGACGCTTACTGGCAGCCTAAGCTGGTTTGCGCAGCATTTACCTCATGGACAATTTATCACAATAAGCACGTGATATTTGTAAAATCTTGCACTATGTCCTTATTTAATTGAACTTAAATGGTTTTATGTATTCACTTTGTGCAATGGTTTTAATTAAATGAGCACTTTAATAAATAAACTGAAACACTGGGTGCTGTTGGTGCCGGCACTTCTCTGAAATGATGTTGTGTTTCAGAATCTTTACCATGTGAAAAAGTACCTTAATCATACAAGTGCCTTGTGTGTCAAGCACCAGTACCGTAGCCAGTGTGTCATGCGCCCTGGAGCAAAGGAGGAAATGGGCCTCCTGACTGCTGTCTGGATTATGAAATACAGCAATAATCATGGTTCAGTGGTCGCCTCAGGCCTCTGGGCCCTGGTGCACTGCACCTGCTGCACCAATGGAAGCTATGCCCCTGTCAGACACATCAAATGAATCTGCTGCTCAACGCTGTAGGCCTTTTAAACACGATTAAAGGTACAGCGCTTAAGAAACCCAACACAGCGCTTAAGAAGCACAAGGAGCACGCATGGAGCACACGAGGAGCACGCATGGAGCACACGAGGAGCACACATGGAGCACACGAGGAGCACGCATTGGAGCACACGAGGAGCACACATGGAGCACACGAGGAGCACACATGGAGCACACGAGGAGCACACATGGAGCACACGAGGAGCACACATGGAGCACACGAGGAGCACACATGGAGCACACGAGGAGCACACATGGAGCACACGAGGAGCACGCATGGAGCACACGAGGAGCACACATGGAGCACACGAGGAGCACGCATGGAGCACACGAGGAGCACGCATGGAGCACACGAGGAGCACGCATGGAGCACACGAGGAGCACGCATGGAGCACACGAGGAGCACACATGGAGCACACGAGGAGCACACATGGAGCACACGAGGAGCACACATGGAGCACACGAGGAGCACACATGGAGCACACGAGGAGCACACATGGAGCACACGATGAGCACGCATGGAGCACACGAGGAGCACACATGGAGCACACGAGGAGCACACATGGAGCACACGAGGAGCACGCATGGAGCACACGAGGAGCACACATGGAGCACATATCTTCAAGTGACGGGAAGAAGTAACAAAGTATAAGCAGACGGGGTGTTTATTTCGAAGGGGAAATGGCGCCTATAGGGTCAGCATCAATTTAAGATGATATGATTTCTGTGGTGCAACAAGGTGAGGGCAAACACCCTGTACCCTCAATATCTAGGTCCCTGGGACCTAACACAATGTGAGTCTTATCCCATGCACACACGCAAGTATAACAGTCGAATTGACATTGAGTACAAGTGGTATCATAAACAACAGATACAAATCCAACGAATGCCCAGCCAACACGTGTTTCGTCGTTCGGGGTGAACCCTGCAACATCCTCAGGGCTGTAATGCTCTTCAGTATATATATCCTATTCCTCTCCGCCGGTTGTACTTCCGACCCGGCCGGCAGCAAAACGACTTTCCAGGAATGCGTCAAAACCGGTTTTGACGCATTCCTGGAAAGTCGTTTTGCTGAAGGAGCGTACTCGCTTCGTATTCCGTTTTTTGCCATTTGGGGCCTTACTTGATTGACTACAGAGGATTCGTCGTGCCTTATACAAGGTTCACAGCAGTCCGGGTGCATTGAATAATCAGGCACAGCTTGTAATTTTACTTATTGACCAGCCGGGGCACTGTTTTGTCCATATTTACATTTCTTTGGTTCTTTCTGCCATTTGTCGGCTTTTGACTGCCACCTCCGCTAGGCAAATAAGGGGCCGGTTGTGTGGATTGGTGACTAGCTCTTGACACACTCCTGGTGCTAGTGTTCCTACGGGATATCAGTATGCGCTTGGTCATATTGGGTCTCTTGTGTGCGCGGTCTAGTTGCCACTTTATTCATGTCCTTCCTGTTTGACAGTGCAGCACGTGGTGGGCGTTGCCCCCTCTCTGTTGCTGGGTGACATGGGGGTGTGTTTGGTTGCGTGTTGTCCCATCTCTTCTTTTGGGGACATGGATTGGTACCATGCTTCTATGTGTCGCCATTCTGTGGCTTCCTCGGGAGGCTGAAGGGGCCTTGCCCGGTGGTGCCTTTTCCCTGAGGTTTTTCTTTCTGGCAGGGGGGGCTCAGCCCTTGTTCTGGACCTGCTGCAGAGACTGTTTCACTCAGCTGGAAAATTCTGCTTTTGCGGCTAGCTAGGGAGCTCCAGCCCCGTGGCTTTGGTGGCTTCATGTTCTGCTGCTCCAAGTTTTCGTTTGCTGTTCTGTGGGGGTCTACTGGCCCTCATCTCTGGTTTTTGATTCCCGGCTGGCCTCCGGTACCTTTTTTCGGTAGTGCGGCTGGTACCTGGTTTGCTGCTCACTCGTTTCACTTTTGTGGCTTGTGTTGGGAGTGGGCGGATATTGCTGGGCTGATTTCCTTGGTGTCTTTCTGCATGGTGTTTGCTGGGATCTTCTGTAGTAGCCGTTTCCCTCTTTGGTGTGGGTTGGCTTTCTGCTGACAGATATTGCTTCCTGTGTGTCCCTATATCTGCATTAATTCCTCCTGGGTGGATTTTCCTTGGTGTGGTTTGTCCCTGTTCTTTTTCCGGGTCCTGTTTGCGGTGGGTATGTCCGCCCTGTTCTGGGCTTCATGGGAGTCCTTCAGTTTCTCCCTCCTGTGTCTTCCAGTTTGGGTCTCTCCAGCGGCTTCTGCCCTCTGCTGTTTTCATGGTTGCCTCTCTCCTTGACCTGGTTCTCCTGTCTCCCCCGCAGTTCCTCTGTTTTGCAGTCCAGGTGTGAGAAAGTGCTCTCTTTCTGCATGGTAGCCCCCACTTTTTGCTGAACTGCTTATGTGCTTTGACTGAGTGTGCCCTGGGCTCCTGCCAATCAGGTACCCAGGGCCTATGTTCTTTCCCTAAATCTGCATTGAAACCAAAACCCAATTGGCATCTCTGGCCGCAGGTCAGCCCCTGGTAAATGGTACCACAGGTACCCAGGGCACTGTGACCAGGGAAGACCTCTGAGGGCTGCAGGACATATTGTGCCACCCTTAGAGGCCCTGTACCATTACACTCACACACTGCCTTTGCAGGCTGCGTGTCTTGGTGCAGAACAAAGTGAAGAGTCGACATGGCACACATCCCTGTGGGTCATGCCTACAAACCACTGCCCTGGCATAGATCAGTCACCCCTCTAGCTGGGTGCACTATACCAGTGGTGAGGGTACAAGTGCATGAGCCCTGTACCCCTACAGTGTCTAAGTACATTCCTAGACATTGCAAGTGCAGTGCTGCCATTAACAGTATATGGTGCTGGGAGTTTGTCATTACAAACTCCACAGCACCATAATGGCTACACTGAAAACTGAGAAGTTTGGTATCAAACTTCTCAGCACATTAAACCCACACTGATGCCAGTGTGGGAGTTAATGAAAAATGCACACAGAGGGCATCTTAGAGATGCCCCCTGAAAAACGACCCACCACTAGTGTCCAGGCTGAGTGGCTGCTTTCAGCTGCCACTACCAGACATGTCTCTGGACCCCTGGGTCGAGAGCCTGCTGCTCTCGGGGGCCTGAAACAATGCACATCCTGGGATGAGGTGCCAAGCCTCCTCCCTCAGGATGGGCAGGGTTCACGAAGAAGCTTCAAAGGCATGCCGCCTTTGTGAGCTTCCCCAGGCCACTTGCTGCTTTCAGCAACTGGTCCCCACTGGTTCTGACCCCCACTTTGGGCGGGAGAACCGGTGGGAAAAACAAGTGAGGAAGAGAGGTGTGCCCACCTCTGCCAACTCCACCCCTTGGGTGGGGGAGGCGAGGTGAAGCACAACTCTCAGTTCCCGTCATCTTGCACATGGGGGGACTCAGCCAACTAGGGAAAGGCTTATGGCCCCCTCCCACTGGAGGGTGACATAATAGGGGGTGTACCCACCCCAGGGAAGGGACCCATTAGTCCCAACCTTTTTACCTACCTGTAACACCCCTAAATCTAGTATTTCAGGGCACCCCTGAACCTTGCTTCCTCAGGCAAGAACCTGCAAGAAGAAAAGAAGAAGAAGGACTGAACAGCTGTGCCGAAGCTAACAAGAGGAGGATGCCCACTGACATGGCCCCAGCCCTACCGGCCTGTCCCCACCTCGAACCTGCTCCAGCGAAATCACAGTGTGTCCTGCAGCCAGCAACCTCAACAAACCCGGAGGACCTGCCTGCCTTCAATCCCAAAGACCCCCCCCCATTGAAAGCTACAGGGCTTCCGACGCCAAAACAGCACTCTGCACCCGGCCGCCCCAGTGCCGCTGAGGGTCCATCTTTTGTGCTGACCTAAACCCCCATTTGCCCTGAGCTTAAGTCCAGGAGCTTTGCTCCCACAACCCAGTGGCCTGCTCATCAGCAGCCACCACCCAGAGGCCCCCTATCCCCCATTGGATAACATTGGGCCTCAGCACTCTGCACCCGGCCGCCCTAGTGCCACTGAGGGCGTAACAAGAGTGCATCCTTGACCCTGGGGGACCCTGAGTCTAAACCCCAGAACACCAACTCCCACAACAAAGTACTTACCTTTAAACCGATGACACTATTTTCCTCCATAGGATAACATTGACTGTTTTTCTGTGTGGAGTTGGAAAACCTAAAGAAATTCTTTTAAATTGTACAAACTAACAAAAACGCCTTTACTTACCTGTTTACAGGAAATGTCCTAGTGCAGTATCCAGGTATACTGCACTGTGTAAGAAAAGTAATCTAAAAAGTAACTTGCATGGTATTTTACTAAAAAGCCCATTCAAAGTATATGTAATGTATTTACAAAGCATTGCATTTCTCAGAAACAATACTGTAAGTCAAAACAAAGTGCATATATAATACAAATTCAAACTGTATTACAACTGTATATTTACTGCAAAGTATTTATCACTTACCTGTGCCAGGCTTGCTTGGTTCTAGGAAATAAAATAACTAAAAGAATATTTTTATACAAAAACAATTGCTCTGAAGTTCAGTCTTTTAGTGAGTGAATTCATTTGCTGACTGAGTGTGTACAACAAATGCTTAACACTGTCCTCTGATACTTCCTTACTGCTGGACCACACTACCACAAATAGAGAGTGAGGTGCTATCTACTTTACCTCTGCCTACCTTTGGGGATCCACTGGACTCTGCACACTATACCTCACGTTGGTATAGTATATACAGACCTTAGTCACAAAAAAAAAAGTCTTCCTTCAGGAAAATTCTAAATCAACTCATACACATACCAACAAGCTTCAATCAAAGGATCTCTTAGGTTACCAGTGTCCTGGCAGTGCACGCAAGAAATGTCTATAGAAGCCACCAGTTAAAAAAGTTAAAACATTTTTATTCAATACAGTTATAAAAAGATCTTCATATCATAATATACGCCATTATTTCATTAAAATCAACAGATAAGTTAAAAAGTGTGCAAAAACGCAATAAACACAGTTAGCAGCAGTAATTCAGACAAAATATAAAAAAGAGAGAAGAGAGAAAGAAGGGGGAAAAAAAACAAGGTAGGAAAGAGATAGTTCCTACAAAGAAAGTATGGCTGGCACTAAAGTGGATCAAAATCATACAGCGGAAAAGAGTACACAGTTGTGCATATATATTTTTTATATTTTCTTAACCGCAAAAATGTCCATACAGTTACACAGCACAACTTTAAATGAGCATCGACGCGTTTCGGTAGGTCACAATTTTTCGACCAACACCTTCATCAGGAAAAAGTGTATATTCCCACCATCACAACCCATTCCTTAATTCAAAGGATCTAAAAAGGAAGAGGGAAAAAGAAAACACAGCATACTCCTAAATATATTGCATTGCCCCAGAGTTCTTGCAACACACATAGAAGGAGGACAATGCCTCTATGGATTGTTTTCATGCAGGAAGGTGGACCTTCCTGCATGAAAACAATCCTGCAGACAACACAGGCACCCATGCACCATGGTGCAAGGGTGCCTGCGTTGGTGCTAGGCTGCTAGCATGGCACCAGCGCAGGTGTAAAGGACAGGAATGCACTGTATTGGATACATGCGGTGCATTCCTGCCCTTTCAAATTGCCATAGGGCAGCGCAGCAACGTGACTTGTTACGCTGCCCTATGCCAAATCCCCATAAATGAGAGACATAGTTTCTGGTGCCGGTGGTATGCAGAAACACAAGTTGTCGAATAAAAAAACTGTGCATAGGAGACACAACAAGATGTTTGCCGGAGGGCTACTCCAGCCTGCCATCATCTGCACTTCAAGCACCTTTGATTCAGGTATCTAAGCCCCCGTTACTGGATTTGGACTCTTCAGGTTCTGCCTTCAATACTGCTGTTAATTCACGGCCCATTATCCTACCCTCCAGAACAGCACATTTTTCCCGCAGTCTTCTGGTATCTTTCACTACATCTCTGATGGAAATGAACTTATTTCATAGGAGCAAAAACTTTAAATCTAGTTCCAGATCCCGGGGGTGGTCGATGGAGTGGGTGTACTGTAAGGACTCGCTCCTTGTGCTCTCGTGCCCACCACCAGGGGGCTGAATTGTGGAACTCTCCATGTTCTAATAAGCTTCCGGACCTTCCCCTGCTTGCAGATACTGACTTCCAGCCATTTGGACGCTATTTGGAAATTGCCATCCATTCCCAATCCATGCCGGGTTTTATGGAAGCCAGTCTGCTCATGCCTGAATCTCCATTACCTAGAATCCCCTGCTCACTGCTTCGTCTCCACACCTGCAGGCCAAGGATGGCTGGAGTAATTCAGCTCACCAGTGACTGGCTGTTGTTAGCTTGTTCGCCCTTGATGCATGTGATTACTGGGAGCTCTTTTAAGCCCCAGCTCCCTTCAGTCCAGCATTGGTCATTGTACCTGTGTTCCGGTGAGGCCAGCCCTGGTTTCCTGAGCCTTTGCTATCCTTGTTTCCACAGTTCCTGAGCTATAGTTTTTCCTTGTCCCTGTGCTTTGGCTATTCCTTGTTCCTTGTACTAGCACTGCTTCCAGTGCTACCTTTATTCCTTGATTCTGAGCTGTAGGTAGCTTTTACTTGTACTAGCACTGCTTCCAGTGCTACCTTGATTCCTTGATTCTGAGCTGTAGCTATTTCCTTGTTCCTTGTACTAGCACTGCTTCCAGTGCTACCTTGATTCCTTGATTCTGAGCTGTAGCTATTTCCTTGTTCCTTGTACTAGCACTGCTTCCAGTGCTACCTTGATTCCTTGATTCTGAGCTGTAGCTATTTCCTTGTTTCTTGAACTAGCACTGCTTCCAGTGCTACCTTTATTCCTTGATTCTGAGCTGTAGCTATTTCCTTGTTCCTTGTACTAGCACTGCTTCCAGTGCTACCTTTATTCCTTGATTCTGAGCTGTAGCTATTCCTTGTTCCTTGAACTAGCACTGCTTCCAGTGCTACCTTGATTCCTTGATTCTGAGCTGTAGCTATTCCTTGTTCCTTGAACTAGCACTGCTTCCAGTGCTACCTTTATTCCTTGATTCTGAGCTGTATCTATTTCCTTGTTCCTTGTACTAGCACTGCTTCCAGTGCTACCTTGATTCCTTGATTCTGAGCTGTAGCTATTTCCTTGTTCCTTGTACTAGCACTGCTTCCAGTGCTACCTTGATTCCTTGATTCTGAGCTGTAGCTATTTCCTTGTTTCTTGAACTAGCACTGCTTCCAGTGCTACCTTTATTCCTTGATTCTGAGCTGTAGCTATTTCCTTGTTCCTTGTACTAGCACTGCTTCCAGTGCTACCTTTATTCCTTGATTCTGAGCTGTAGCTATTCCTTGTACTAGCACTGCTTCCAGTGCTACCTTTATTCCTTGATTCTGAGCTGTAGCTATTCCTTGTTCCTTGAACTAGCACTGCTTCCAGTGCTACCTTTATTCCTTGATTCTGAGCTGTAGGTAGCTTTTCCTTGTACTAGCACTGCTTCCAGTGCTACCTTTATTCCTTGATTCTGAGCTATAGCTATTCCTTGCACTAGCACTGCTTCCAGTGCTACCTTGATTCCTTGATTCTGAGCTGTAGCTATTTCCTTGTTCCTTGTACTAGCACTGCTTCCAGTGCTACCTTTATTCCTTGATTCTGAGCTGTAGCTATTCCTTGTTCCTTGAACTAGCACTGCTTCCAGTGCTACCTTTATTCCTTGATTCTGAGCTGTAGCTATTTCCTTGTTCCTTGTACTAGCACTGCTTCCAGTGCTACCTTTATTCCTTGATTCTGAGCTGTAGCTATTCCTTGTTCCTTGAACTAGCACTGCTTCCAGTGCTACCTTTATTCCTTGATTCTGAGCTGTAGCTATTTCTTGTTCCTTGAACTAGCACTGCTTCCAGTGCTACCTTTATTCCTTGATTCTGAGCTGTAGCTATTCCTTGTACTAGCACTGCTTCCAGTGCTACCTTTATTCCTTGATTCTGAGCTGTAGCTTTTCCTTGTACTAGCACTGCTTCCAGTGCTACCTTTATTCCTTGATTCTGAGCTGTAGCTATTCCTTGTACTAGCACTGCTTCCAGTGCTACCTTGATTCCTTGATTCTGAGCTGTAGCTATTTCCTTGTTCCTTGTACTAGCACTGCTTCCAGTGCTACCTTGATTCCTTGATTCTGAGCTGTAGCTATTTCCTTGTTTCTTGAACTAGCACTGCTTCCAGTGCTACCTTTATTCCTTGATTCTGAGCTGTAGCTATTTCCTTGTTCCTTGTACTAGCACTGCTTCCAGTGCTACCTTTATTCCTTGATTCTGAGCTGTAGCTATTCCTTGTACTAGCACTGCTTCCAGTGCTACCTTTATTCCTTGATTCTGAGCTGTAGCTATTTCCTTGTTCCTTGTACTAGCACTGCTTCCAGTGCTACCTTTATTCCTTGATTCTGAGCTGTAGCTATTCCTTGTTCCTTGTACTAGCACTGCTTCCAGTGCTACCTTTATTCCTTGATTCTGAGCTGTAGCTATTTCTTGTTCCTTGAACTAGCACTGCTTCCAGTGCTACCTTTATTCCTTGATTCTGAGCTGTAGCTATTCCTTGCACTAGCACTGCTTCCAGTGCTACCTTTATTCCTTGATTCTGAGCTGTAGCTTTTCCTTGTACTAGCACTGCTTCCAGTGCTACCTTTATTCCTTGATTCTGAGCTGTAGCTATTCCTTGTACTAGCACTGCTTCCAGTGCTACCTTTATTCCTTGATTCTGAGCTGTAGCTTTTCCTTGTACTAGCACTGCTTCCAGTGCTACCTTTATTCCTTGATTCTGAGCTGTAGCTATTCCTTGTACTAGCACTGCTTCCAGTGCTACCTTTATTCCTTGATTCTGAGCTGTAGGTAGCTTTTCCTTGTACTAGCACTGCTTCCAGTGCTACCTTTATTCCTTGATTCTGAGCTGTAGCTATTTCCTTGTTTCTTGAACTAGCATTGCGTGCAGTGTTACCTTGTTTCCTTGATTCCTGAACCAGCACTATTCCGGTGAACCCTTGTAGCCTTTCTCCTTCTCTATTTACCTTTTCCCAGACCCTGCTTTTCTTCCCATTACTTTTGTTCCAGTTCCTAGTTGTTGGAAAGTGGATTATTGGTAGGGGCAGATGTAGGTCTGCCACTGGCAATAAGGCCACTAACACATGATAGGACTCAGCATAGGTCTTAGAAAATTATTCCCATGCTCAACCCTTTGTAGCTTGGCTGCGAGCAGGCAGGCTTAACTTCAAAGACAGGTATGTAAAGCATTTAAAAACACAATTCAGTAAATAATTAAGACACAATGCATAATAAAAATCCAACACCAATTTATAAAAATAAGAAATATTTTTATCTTTAAAATAACACCAAAACGACAAAAATCCAATGTAGGGAACCGGAGATATGCATTTTTAAAGATTTATCACTTTATAGCACTTAGAAACATATAGCACCATATTGGGATATCTGGTCGCGATAGACCGGCTCAAAGTCAAAGTTTCAGGCCGACCGCGATGGAGCCCTGAGCGGCTACCCCTCGCGGTAGGTCCCGGTCACAGTTTTTACCTTCGGACTTAGAAACTTTTCTGGAGCTTTTTCTCGCGGGGTCCCTCGATGCTCTTCACCAGGCCGGATTCGGTGAGGGGTCGCCGGCCTCGGATTTCTTCTACTCCCGGTCAAACTCTGGAAGTCGGACCTACGGAGCTTTCAGCGGGACGAACCTGGATGGCTTGGTCGGCTCGCGGTTGAAGGCAGGCGGCTTGGCTGGCCAGGTTGAGTCGGTCCCCCTATGTAGCATTTTTTCAAAGTTGCTCCAAAGTTCTCCAAACTTCTGGAACTTCTTCCTGAAGTTCCCCAAAGGGTCCCTGTAGGAGAGTAGGATCTGCCTCTTATGTTGCCCCCACTTTTTTTTCTGATGTTTACACTGGTTTCTGGCTATAGTCTGGCTGGGACCCTGCCAATCAGGGCCCCAGCCTCTCTGTTCTCTCTAAACGACTTGGAGTGCACTCTAGGGGCACTAGTGATTGGATACTGTGGTACCTTATGAGTCGCTAGTATATGGTACCTTAGGTACCAAGGGCATAGGTACTTCACAGGCCTACCAGGGGCTGAAGCATGTATTATGCCACACCTGGGAAGCAGACTAAATCTGACACCACAGGCCTGCTACTGCAGCCTGGGTGAGGCGGTGCTAGCACCCCTCACTGAGATATAGGTTCCCTATATCTCCCCTGCACACACATTTAAACCTATCAGTCACCCCTAAGGCAGGCCCTATCAATCCTGAGGGCAGGGTGCTTAGTTTCTATGTGAGAGGGTGCCTCTGCCTGAGCAGGGCCCCTCTGCAGCTCTCAGAGTCCATTCTCTGGGGCTGTTTGTGGATGCGGTCAAACCATATACTCTTAAGTGCATTATAACCTCGAGGTTAATGCTAACTTTGGAATGGCTGCATCAAAACATGTCGTGTTTGGTGTCAAACACTTTGGAATCATACACCCACACCAGTAACTGGTGTGGGAGTATGATCCCACCCTTCTAGAGGGATAGACATGTACCTACTGTAGAAACGCGGTAGAATCCTGAAGAGCCCTGGCATCACAAAATGGAAGCCACCAGTCACAGACACTGGGCTGCCCTCCTGCTGATGACCGAAACTGGCAGTGGAGGAGGCCCAACAATAGGTATCCTGTCGCAGGGGGGTGTGACCACCTCCCAGACAGGGTTTAGTGTATTGGGGCTGGGTGGGTGCACTCC
Organism: Calotriton arnoldi; assembly: GCA_963921515.1. Lineage (NCBI taxonomy): Eukaryota > Metazoa > Chordata > Amphibia > Caudata > Salamandridae > Calotriton > Calotriton arnoldi. The sequence continues at coordinate 476,809 of CAWUFW010012703.1, forward strand.
TAGAGTGCTTTGAAGTCCTGCACTGGGGGAGCAGGAGGCTCCTCTGTGCATACAACAGTTCAAACCGGCTCAGGGGCTACCTGCCCCTGCTCTGGCGTGAAACTGGACAAAGGGAAGTGGGTGTAGCCACCCACTCCCCTGACCCTCCCATAGGTGGGGTCATAGAGCTAGTCCCTCCCTTCTTTTCAGTATAAGATAGGGAACCCTTGACCTTGCAAACTAGATATCCCTGGACAACGCTCTGAAGAAGAATCCCGGACCTTCGACGTTCCACTACCTCTGGAAGACTGAAGAATCTCCCTTGGAGTCAAGGAGTGACTCCCCTGCTTGGCAGGCACCAAAAACTGCAACGACGGTCGCAAACTACACCGCTCCCGCCGGAGCCTGAAGTCCCTGCAGCCCAGGAAGAGGATTTCCTGACTTTCCCAAGGCCACTGTGAGCCCCAGCAAAGCTGAGGCCAGTGGACCCCACGGGTGATGAGGAACCGCAGTCCCTGGGTACCATGCACTATTTTCAAGTGCAACCCTTTCTCGACAGTCAACAAACCTGTGCTTTGGATCACGTGTGGTCCAAGCCTCTAGCAGAGATCCCTCCCAAGATCAGAGGCCTACCCCATCCCGAGTGACCGTGGGCCCCTGTTGAGTGAATCCTCCCGAGGCATCTTTGCGATCCCTTGCCAGCCGGCTTGTGGATCCTCTGAAGACTTTTATACAAAACCAAAGGGCTCCCCTGGTTGCTCCAGGCCTGTCCTGACCTACCCTTGCTGGGTTGAGTCCCCCAGACCTTGCTGGTCTGCACCGTTGACTTTTTGTCTTTTCCACGAGACTTGCTGTTACCAAGGCTTGTTGGCTCCAATGGGGACGCCGACACCTCAGTAAGCTGCAGACTTCATGGGACACGCCGGATCCAGCTCCTGGTTGTCATCGACGACGCCTGGACCTCATTGTAGGAGAGTAGGATCTGGTTCACATGGGTACCCCTACTTTTTGCTGATGCTTCACTGTTTTTCGACATTAGTCTGGCTGGGGCCCTGCTAATCAGAACCCCAGCCTAGCTGCTTCCTCTCTAAAATGGTTTCCATGTGCCTTAGGCACATCACTGATTGGGATCTGGAGTGCCCTTATAAGTCCCTAGTATATGGTATACTATGTACCAAGGGCATAGGTACCTCAGAGGCCTGCCAGGGGCTGCAGCATGTAATATGCCACCCCTGGAAGGCCATCCAAACTGACACGGCAGGTCTGCTACTGCAGCCTGGGTAAGGTGGTGCATGCACCCCTTACTGTGATATAGGTTACCTATATCACGAAATACATACACACATATAAACCTATAAGTCGCTCCTAAGGCAGGCCTTATCAATCCTAAAGGCAGAGTGCATGGTTCCTATGTGAGAGGGTGCCCCTGCATGAGCAGGGCCCCTCTGCAGCGTTCGGAGACCATCTCTGATGCTGTTTGTAGTGCAACCTGACCATATACTCTTAAGCGCATTATATCCTCGCGGTAAAATGCTAACTTTGGAATGGCTGCACCTAAACATGTCGTGTTTGGTGTCAAACATCTTGGAATACTACCCCCCGCCAATCCTGGCGGCGGGGGTAGCATTCCACCCTTCTAGAGGGAAAGACATGTTAACTCTGACGAGTCTGGTAACTTCTTTCCAGAGCCCTGGCATCACAAAATGGATGCTGCTGCCACAGACACGAGTCTGGCCTCCTGCTGCTGGACGAAACTCCGGCAGGGGAGGCCTGGACAATAGGTTTCCTGTCCCAGGGAGGTGTGACCACCTCCCCAGACAGGATAATGTGTATTGGGGCTGGGCGGGAGCACTTTCGGGTGCTTTGAAGTCCTGCACTGGGGGCACATTTGGTGTCCCTGTGCATACCCCAGTTCAAACCGGATCAGGGGCTTGCAGCCCCTGCTTTGGCGCGAACTGGACAAAGGGAAAGGGGTGTAGCCACCCCTCTGCCCTGACCCACCCATAGGTGGGGCCACAGAGTAGTCCAACCCCTATTTTTAGAATAAAGGTAGGAACCCAGTCCTTAGGACTTTAGATTATACCTGGACGAAACTCTAAAACTGAATCCTGGACCTTCGACGCTCTACGACAAGATTAGAGGACTGAAGAATCTCCCTTGGGGTCAAGGAGTGACTCCCCTGCTTGGCAGGCACCAAAGAAGCATCTGTCCGGTTCGCATTTCTGAAGCTCCCGTCGGACGCCGAAGTCATCGCATCACCAGAGGTAGATTTTCAAACTTCCCCGAGGCTACCCTGAGTCCCCAGCAAAGCTGAGGCCCGTGGCTATCGTGGGTGACTTGAGACCGTGACCCCTGGACACCGAGCACATTTGCAAGTGCATCATCTTCTGGGTCTCCCAAGAAGTCGTGCTTTGGGCTCCAAGTAGCCCCAGCCTCCAGCACCACCTGCACCGAAGATCACTGGCCCCCACTCCACGAGTGTCCTGTAAGCCAGCTCCACGTGCGGCGTCACGTGGCTCCTTCGCGGTCGCTAGCCCGTTGGCTAGTAGCCCTTAACGAAGGCCAATCCTTTTCTTACTTGGCATCCTGGTTGTTCCAGGCCTGCCCTCACTTACCCTCGCTGGGTGAGTTCCACAGACCTTGCTGGTCTGCACCATCGACGATCTACATCTTAATCGAGACTTGCCGTTGCCAAGGCTTGTTGGGTCCAATCCGGTCGCCGACACCTCAGCACTCGACAGACATCGTGTACCAGCCCGAATCCTGCTCCTGGTCACCGGCAACGCCTCCCGGACCTCGTGTCTGAAGAGTCAAGACGACCATCAACGCACCTGAAGCACTCGACATCGGTGGGCATCTGTCCATCGCCTTCCTGGTCACTGGCTAGTGACCCAGACTCTGTCCTCTCTGCTTTCAGGTTCACCAGAACTCCGATCCACTCTTGGATCCACCCGGACACTTTTCTCTTGGCCGCCAGCAGCACTTTGCAGCAGATCGGCATTCGAATCGACGACGAAACCCGACCCCGAAAGGCACCTATGCACCCGGCTTCCCTGGGTGAGGTAACACGAGTACTCTGGTGCTCCCGTGGGTAGAGACTCTTCAAAGTCCTAGATCTCAAAGGGTTTTGTCCTAGTCCTCTTTTAAGTGTCCCTTTTCTCTATTTTCCCGATCCCGACTTTCTCCTTAGAAGTTAACGGCGTATCGCGGTTGTGTATTTACACTGCACGTGTCTCCCGTGGGTCCCCTGTGTCACTACCTTGGGTGGTTCCTTGTGGTCCAAGCACTTCTAGAGGCTCTAGGCCTAGTGTCTAGTTCAGTCGTGGTTCGCATACCACTTTATTGGTATATGGTTTGGTACGCCCCTAGGGCCCAAACGTGTATTTGTGCTATTACTGTGATTTAATATCTTATAACTTATGTATTTCGAACTCTAGCCTCATAAAGAGACTAGAGGGGTGTGTTTAGCAATAAATACATATATTTTGAATATATACCTGGTGTGGTGCTCTTTCATTTGGTCACTCAAGAGATTATAGACTGGTAAAACAAGCTGCTTTACATTCCTTCAAGACTTAGCCTGAAGGCTGCTCTCCATAGCTACCACTAGGATAGCTTTCAATAAGGTTGTCTTTAACCTATCTCCAATAAGGGGTTGTTTGGACTGGTGCAAGGTGCCCACTATAATTAGTGGACAGCATATGCCAGGCCAACTTCTCACATTGGTGTGCAGCGTGTGGGATTCCAGCTTGCTATTGTTTTACCAGATAATCTCAATTGAATTGATCAACTGAAAACCACTAAAGGTACCTAAGGTACATATAATTTAAGCTTAGAATACAGTAAGTTCTACTGAACTTAGAGTTGTGTGTTAAGGGATAGCACAACCCTTTCTACAACTCAAGAGAGTTTAATAGGCCACACTAGAGTAGGTAGTGCATACACCACACCACACTAGTAATGTCTTTAAGGGCAGGATCCAAAGAATCCTTGCAGGAAGCCATTGAGCTTCCACCCTCCAAGTATGATACACTCCCATTCTTGGAATTGAGAGCTTTATGTAACTTGAGAAAATTAAGGACAGGCCAAAGCTCCCACCACCCAACACCTCAAGGAGTTGTTGGTGGCTTATGACCTTAGTAAGCCTGTAGGGACTGAAGGGGTAGGAGCTGAGGGTGGGGCAGACGAAGAGGACGAGGCTAGGGGTACCAATACCCCCAGCCCCCCTCTGAAACTGGCCAGGAGGGTGACAATGACCCTGACCTGGAAAACCCAATCCCTCCTGTGGATGATGATGAGGATGATCAAGATGATGCCCTCTTTGTCCCCCAGGAAGGATTAAGAGTGTGCCCAGGAAGTCTAGATCTCCTTCTCAGGAGTCTAACCACTCTGGCACCTCTATAGGGAGCTCTGTCTCTTCTCACAGGAGGGAATCCTCTCATGAGAGGAGAGACCGACTGGTCCAGTATGAGGAAACTCAGCTGGAGATCAGAAAAAGCAATTGGCTTTAGATAGGGAATCCCTAGATCTCCTTAGAGAGAGAAGAAAGTTGGGACTAGAGTCCCATGGTGGCAGCCATGTCCCTAGAGACAGGGAAAGGTCCTATGACCATAGGAACCTGAGCAAGATTGTCCCTCCCTACCAGAGTGGGGATGATATCCACAAATGGATAACTGCATTAGAGAGGGCCTGTAAGGTACAGAAGGTCCCTCAAGAGCAGTGGGCAGCAATCTTGTGGCTCTCCTTTGCTGACAAAGGTAGAGATAAGCTCCTCACTGTTAGAGAGGAGTATGCTGATAATTACAAGGTCTTGAAGAGTGCTCTTATTGATGGGTTTGGCCTAACCACTGAACAGTACAGGTTGAAGTTCAGAGACACCCAAAAGCACAGACTCAAGACTGGGTAGACTATGTGGATTGTTCTGCCAAGGCTCTGGAAGGCTGGTTGATGGGCAGTAAGGTGTGTGACTTCCCAGGATTGTATAATCTGATAATGAGGGAGCAGATTCTTAATAACTGTCAAAATCAGCTGTTGCATCAATACCTGGTAGACTCTGATCTGACCTCTCCCCAAGAATTGGGAAAGAAGGCAGACAAATGGGTCAGAACCAGGGTGAAGCAGAAGGTACAGAACCAAGGTGGGGAAACCAAGAAGCAAGATGCTAAGAACTCTGACAAGGGTGGGGAGAAGGGTAAAGATCAAAAGTCTTCATCAGGCCCCCAAAAATCTTCTTCTGGTGGGGATTCCCAGTCTACCAAAGGTAAAGGCCAAAGAAAACCATGGTGCAAGGTCTGTAAGCAAAAGACCCACTGGACCAGTGATTGCACCAAGTCCAAAGACTCCAGTCCAGCACCCACCAATGCCCCTAAGGCACCTGTTCCCCCTAGTACAGTTGGTGGAAGTGCTCCAGCAAAGGGTTTAGTAGGGTTCACCCTGGGAACTGAGTTGGGCTCTGACTTAGTCAGGGAACTGACTCAGGCTGTGTTAGTCTGTGATGGAGGCATGGATGTGACCTCCACTGTGAGTCCCAGTAATCTGGGCAAGTACAGACAACAGCCTTTAATCAATGGACGTGAGGCTTTGGCATTTAGGGACACAGGGGCAAGTGTCACAATGGTGACACAAGACCTTGTGCTACCTGGGCAAGTTATGCTTGGTGAGATGTACCAAGTGACCAATGCTAGCAATGTCAGAACAGACCATACTCTGGCAGTTGTTAACTTCTCCTGGGGAGGGGTAACTGGCCTTAAGAAGGTTGTGGTAAGTGCAAACCTACCAGTCGAATGCTTGCTTGGCAATGACTTAGAGACTTCTGCTTGGGCAGAAGTGGAGCTCAGGACCCATGCAGAAATGCTGGGGATCCCTGCAGATGTGTTTGCTGTGACCAGGTCACAAGCCAAAATGTCTAGCACTGAACAGGCCTTGGATTCTGGAAGAATGGACCAAGTGCCTTCCAAGAGGAGGAGTAGTAGGGTTAAGGCAGTGCCTTCCCCTTGGCTCAGGAGGAAGATCAGTCCCTTGAGGGGGATGATCTCAGCCCTGAAGAAGGAACTGTCCCAGAGGAACTTGAACCTGACCAGGTTGAGTTCTTGGGGACAGGGGACCTTCTAGGGCAGATCTGAGCCAGGAGCAGCAGAGCTGCCCCTCCCTTGAACCCCTCAGACAGCAAGCTGCTGCTGAGGCTGCTGGGAAAGCTAGTGGTCCCCATACAGTGTATTGGGATGATGGACTCCTGTACTCAGAGAGTAGAGACCCCAAGCCTGGTGCTACCAGGAGGTTGGTTATACCTCTGAAGTTCAGGGGCTTCCTATTGACCCTAGCCCATGATATTCCCCTAGCAGGTCACCTGGGCCAGAACAAGACTTGGGACAGAATTGTCCCTCACTTTCACTGGCCCCACATGTCTGAAGACAGTAAGGAGTTTTGTCGCTCCTGTGTAACCTGCCAAGACAGTGGCAAGGAAGGTGGCACTACAAAGGCCCCCTGATACCACTACCTGTGGTGGGGGTGCCCTTTGAAAGGGTAGGGATTGACATTGTTGGTCCCATGGATCCCCAAACAGCCTCTGGGCACAGGTTTATCCTGGTGGTAGTGGATCATGCCACCAGGTACCCAGAAGCTATTCCCCTCAGGACCACTACAGCACCTGTGGTGGCAAGGGCCCTCCTGGGAATCTTCTCAAGAGTGGGCTTTCCTAAGGAGGTAGTATCAGACAGGGGTGCTAACTTCATGTCTGGGTACTTAAAAGCAATGTGGAAGGAGTGTGGAGTGACTTATAAGTTCACCACACCCTATCACCCACAATGCAATGGTTTAGTTGAGAGATTCAACAAAACCTTGAAGGGCATGATTAAAGGGCTCCCAGAAAAGCTTAGGCGTAGATGGGACATACTCTTGCCCTGCCTTTTATTCGCATATAGGGAGGTGCCTCAGAAGGGGGTTGGTTACAGCCCTTTTGAACTTCTGTTTGGCCACCCTGTGAGGGGTCCACTGTGCTTGGTGAAGGAAGGATGGGAGTTACCTCTCAAGCCCCCAAAGCAAGATATAGTGGACTATGTACTTGGTCTCTGCTCCAGGATGGCTGAGTACATGAAAAAGGCAACCAAAAACCTTGAGGCTAGCCAGGAACTTCAGAAGGCCTGGCATGACCAAAGGCTGTTCTGACTGTTTACCAGCCAGGACAGAAGGTGTGGGTGTTGGAGCCAGTGGCCCCAGCAGCTCTCCAAGATAAATGGAGTGGACCCCACACTATTGTTGAGCAGAAGGGTGAGGTCACTTATTTAGTAGACCTAGGAACACCCAGGAGTCCCCACAGGGTTCTCCATGTCAACAGGTTAAAACCATATGTGGACAGGGCAGACATGGGCTTGCTCATGGCTACTGATGAAGGGCAGGAGGAAGAGAGTGACCCACTCCCTGACCTGCTCTCACAGAATCCTGACGATGGGTCAGTTGATGGTGTAGCCTTGGCAGGCAGCCTCACTACCCAGCAACAAACTGATTGCAGGCAAGTCCTCAATGAGTTTAGACATATGTTTTCACTGACACCCAGTCAGACCACCTGGTGCACTCATGAAGTGGACACTGGGGACAGTCTGCCTATTAAAAACAAGATTTATAGGCAACCTGACCATGTCAGGGACTGTATCAGGACTGAAGTCCAGAAAATGTTGGAATTGGGAGTTATTGAACCCTCAGATAGCCCTTGGGCTAGTCCAGTAGTCCTTGTACCGAAACCTCACACCAGTGGTGGAAAAAGAGAGATGAGGTTTTGTGTGGACTACAGGGGTCTCAATGCAGTCACTAGGACTGATGCCCATCCAATACCCAGGGCAGATGAGCTCATAGATACTTTGGCCTCTGCCAAATATCTCAGCACATTTGACCTAACAGCTGGCTACTGGCAGATCAGACTAGCTGATACTGCAAAGCCCAAAACAGCATTCTCAACCCCTAGTGGACATTATCAATTTGTGGTAATGCCCTTTGGTCTGAAGAATGCACCTGCCACTTTCCAGAGGTTGGTGAATACAGTTCTCACAGGACTGGAAGCCTATAGTGCAGCATATCTAGATGATATTGCTGTCTTTAGCTCCACCTGGGAGGATCACCTGGTCCACCTCAGGAATGTTTTACAGGCCCTGCAAAAGGCAGGCCTGACTATCAAGGCCACTAAGTGCCAGATAGGGCAGAGTCAGGTTGTGTACCTGGGCCACCTTGTGGGTGGAGGCCAGGTTCAACCTTTGCAGAGCAAGATCCAGACCATCATGGACTGGACTGCTCCCACTACCCAGACTCAGGTGAGAGCCTTCTTAGGCTCAGGTGAGAGCCTTCTTAGGCCTGACTGGGTACTATAGGAGATTTGTCAAGGGGTATGGATCAATAGTGACACCCCTGAATGACTTAACTTCTAAGAAAATGCCCAAAAAGGTTCAGTGGACAGTTAGCTGTCAAAAGGCATTTGATGACCTCAAGCAGGCCATGTGCACTGCTCCAATTCTGCAGAGTCCTGATTACTCCAAGAAGTTCATTGTTCAAACTGAAGCATCTGAATTGGGGGTAGGCGCTGTACTGTCACAATTGAATGAAGAAGGTCAGGATCAGCCAGTAGCTTTCATTAGCAGAAGGCTGACCCCTAGAGAGAAACGTTGGTCAGCCATAGAGAGGGAGGCCTTTGCTGTGGTCTGGGCTCTGAAGAAGTTGAGGCCATACTTGTTTGGTACACACTTCCTGGTTCAGACAGACCATAAGCCCCTCTTATGGCTAAAACAAATGAAGGGTGAAAACCCCAAACTGCTTAGGTGGTCCATTTCCCTACAGGGGATGGACTTTACAGTGGAACATAGGCCTGGGAGTAACCATGCGAATGCAGATGGACTCTCTAGGTATTTCCACTTAGAACATGAAGACTTAACTGGGCAAGGTTAGTTTAATGTCCCTACGTTTGGGGGGTTGTGTAGGAGAGTAGGATCTGCTTCACATGGGTACCCCCACTTTTTGCTGATGCTTCACTGTTTTTCGACATTAGTCTGGCTGGGGCCCTGCTAATCAGAACCCCAGCCTAGCTGCTTCCTCTCTAAAATGGTTTCCATGTGCCTTAGGCACATCACTGATTGGGATCTGGAGTGCCCTTATAAGTCCCTAGTATATGGTATACTATGTACCAAGGGCATAGGTACCTCAGAGGCCTGCCAGGGGCTGCAGCATGTATTATGCCACCCCTGGAAGGCCATCCAAACTGACACCACAGGTCTGCTACTGCAGCCTGGGTAAGGTGGTGCATGCACTCCTTACTGTGATATAGGTTACCTATATCACTAAATGCATACACACATATAAACCTATAAGTCACTCCTAAGGCAGGCCTTATCAATCCTAAAGGCAGAGTGCATGGTTCCTATGTGAGAGGGTGCCCCTGCATGAGCAGGGCCCCTCTGCAGCGTTCGGAGACCATCTCTGATGCTGTTTGTAGTGCAGCCTGACCATATACTCTTAAGCGCATTATATCCTCGCGGTAAAATGCTAACTTTGGAATGGCTGCACCTAAACATGTCGTGTTTGGTGTCAAACATCTTGGAATACTACCCCCCGCCAATACTGGCGGCGGGGGTAGCATTCCACCCTTCTAGAGGGAAAGACATGTTAACTCTGACTAGTCCGGTAACTTCTTTCCAGAGCCCTGGCATCACAAAATGGATGCTGCTGCCACAGACACGAGTCTGGCCTCCTGCTGCTGGACGAAACTCCGGCAGGGGAGGCCTGGACAATAGGTTTCCTGTCCCAGGGAGGTGTGACCACCTCCCCAGACAGGATAATGTGTATTGGGGCTGGGCGGGAGCACTTTCGGGTGCTTTGAAGTCCTGCACTGGGGGCACATTTGGTGTCCCTGTGCATACCCCAGTTCAAACCGGATCAGGGGCTTGCAGCCCCTGCTTTGGCGTGAACTGGACAAAGGGAAAGGGGTGTAGCCACCCCTCTGCCCTGACCTACCCATAGGTGGGGCCACAGAGTAGTCCAACCCGTATCTTTAGTATAAAGGTAGGAACCCAGTCCTTAGGACTTTAGATTATCCCTGGACGAAACTCTGAAACTGAATCCTGGACCTTCGACGCTCTACTCATGATTAGAGGACAGAAGAATCTCCCTTGGGGTCAAGGAGTGACTCCCCTGCTTGGCAGGCACCAAAGAAGCATCTGTCCGGTTCACATTTCTGAAGCTCCCGTCGGACGCCGAAGTTATCGCATCACCAGAGGTGGATTCTCAGACTTCCCCGAGGCTACCCTGAGTCCCCAGCAAAGCTGAGGCCCGTGGCTATCGTGGGTGACTTGAGACCGTGACCCCTGGACACCGAGCACATTTGCCAGTGCATCCTCTTCTGGGTCTCCCAAGAAGTCGTGCTTTGGGCTCCGGGTAGCCCTATCCTCCCGCACCACCTGCACCGAAGATCACTGGCCCCCACTCAACGAGTGTCCTGTGAGCCAGATCCACGTGCGGCGTCACGAGGCTCCTTCGCGGTCGCTAGCCCGTTGGCTAGTAGCCCGTAACGAAGGCCAATCCTTTTCTACCTTGGCATCCTGGTTGCTCCAGGCCTGCCCTCACTTACCCTCGCTGGGTGAGTTCCTCAGACCTTGTTGGTCTGCACAATCGTCAATCTTCAACTTCATCGAGACTTGCCGTTGCCAAGGCTTGTTGGGTCCAATCCGGTCGCCAACACCTCAGCACTCGACAGACATCGTGTACCAGCTAGAATCCTGCTCCTGGTTGCCGACAACGCCTCCTGGACCTCGTGGCTGAAGAGTCAAGACGACCGTCAACCTACCTGAAGCACTCGACATCGGTGGGCATCTGCTCATCGCCTTCCTGGTCACTGGCTAGTGACCCAGACTCTGTCCCCTCTGCTTTCAGGTTCTTCAGATCTCCGATCCACTCTTGGATCCACCCGGACACTTTCCACTTGGTCTCCAGCAGCACTTTTCAGCAGATCGCCATTCAAATAGACGACGAAACCCGACCCCGAAAGGCACCTATGCACCCAGCTTCCCTGGGTGAGGTAACAAGAGTACTCCGGTGCTCCCGTGGGTAGAGACTCTAGAACGACCTAGTTCTCAAAGGGTTTGCTCCAAGTTCTTCTTTAAGTGTCCCTTTTCTTTAATTTCCAAACCGCGACTTTCTCCATAGAAGTTAACGGCGATTCGCGGCTGTGTAATTACACTGCACGCGTCCCCCGTGGGTCCCCTGTGTCACTACCTTGAGTGGTTCCTTGTGGTCCAAGCACTTCTAGAGGCTCTAGGCCTAGTGTCTAGCTCAGTCGTGGTTCTTATACCACTTTATTGGTATATGGTTTGGTACGCCCCTAGGGCCCAAACGTGTATTTGTGCTATTACTGTGTTTAAATAACTTATAACTTATGTACTTCGAACTCTAGCCTCATAAAGAGACTAGAGGGGTGTGTTTAGCAATAAATACATATATTTTGAATATATACCTGGTGTGGTGCTCTTTCATTTGATCACTCAAGAGATTATAGACTGGTAAAACAAGCTGCTTTACATTCCTTCAAGACTTAGCCTGAAGGCTGCTCTCCATAGCTACCACTAGGATAGCTTTCAATAAGGTTGTCTTTAACCTATCTCCAATAAGGGGTTGTTTGGACTGGTGCAAGGTGCCCACTATAATTAGTGGACAGCATATGCCAGGCCAACTTCTCACATTGGTGTGCAGCGTGTGGGATTCCAGCTTGCTATTGTTTTACCAGATAATCTCAATTGAATTGATCAACTGAAAACCACTAAAGGTACCTAAGGTACATATAAATTAAGCTTAGTATACAGTAAGTTCTACTGAACCTAGAGTTGTGTGTCAAGGGATAGCACACCCTTTCTACAACTCAAGAGAGTTTAGTAGGCCACACTAGAGTAGGTAGTGCATACTCCACACCTCACTAGTGATGTCTTCAAAGCCAGGACCCAGTGAGTCCTTGCCAGAAGCCCCTGGGCTTCTTCCCTCCAAGTATGATACACTCCCATTCTTGGAATTGAGAGCATTATGCAATTTGAGGAAACTGAAGACAGGCCAAAGCTCCCACCACCCAACATCTGAGAGAGATGTTAGAGGCTTATGATCTCAGCAGGCCCTTAGGGACTGAAGGGGTAGGTGCAGAGGGTGGGGCAGAAGATGAGGATGGGGCCAGGGGTAGCAACACCCCCAGCCCCCCCTCTGGAACTGACCAGGAGGGTGACAATGGCCCTGACCTGGAAAACCCAATTCCTCCTGTGGATGAGGAGGAGGCTCAGAATGACCTCCACTTTGTCCCCCCAGGAAGGATTGTGAGTGTGCCCAGAAGGTCTAGATCTCCTTCTCAGGGGTCTAACCACTCTGGCACCTCAATAGGGACCTCTGTCTCCTCTCATAGGAGGGAATCCTCTCATGAGAGGAGAAAGAGGCTGATTCAGTATGAGGAAGCTCAGCTTGAACTCAGAAAACAGCAATTGGCTATAGACAGGGAGTCCCTAGATCTCTACAAAGAGAGAAAAAGTTGGGACTAGAGTCCCATGGTGGCAGCAATATCCCTAAAGATAGGGAAAGGTCTTATGACCATAGAAACCTGAGCAAGATTGTCCCTCCCTACCAGAGTGGGGATGACATCCACAAATGGATAACTGCTCTAGAGAGGGCCTGTAAAGTACAGAAGGTCCCTCAGGAGCAGTGGGCAGCAATCTTGTGGCTCTCCTTTGCAGACAAAGGTAGAGACAAGCTCCTCACTGTAAGAGAAGAGGATGCTGATAATTACAAGGTCTTAAAGAGTGCTCTTATTGATGGGTTTGGCCTAACAACTGAACAATACAGGTTGAAGTTCAGAGATGCCCAAAAAGCACAGACTCAAGACTGGGTAGACTATGTGGATTGTTCTGCTAAGGCTCTGGAAGGCTGGTTGATGGGCAGTAAGGTGTGTGACTTCACAGGATTGTACAATCTGATAATGAGGGAGCAGATTCTTAATAACTGTCAAAATCAGCTGTTGCATCAGTACCTGGTGGACTCTGATCTGACCTCTCCCCAAGAATTGGGAAAGAAGGCAGACAAATGGGTCAGAACCAGGGTGAGGCAGAAGGTACAGAACCAAGGTGGTGACCCTAAGAAGCAAGATTCTAAGAACTCTGATAAGGGTGGGGAGAAGGGTAAAGATCAAAAGTCTTCACAAGGCCCCCGAAAATCTTCTTCAGGTGGGGATTCACAGTCTACCAAAGGGAAAGGCCAAAGAAAACCATGGTGCAAGGTCTGTAAGCAAAAGACCCACTGGACCAGTGATTGCACCAAGTCCAAAGACTCAAGTCCAGCCCCCACCAATGCCCCTAAGGCACCTGTTCCCCCTAGTACAGTTACAGTTGGTGGTGGGAGTACTACAGCCAAGGGTTTAGTAGGGTTGACCCTGGGTACTGAGATGGGCTCTGACCTAGTCAGAGAACTCACTCAGGCTGTGTTAGTCTGTGATGGAGGCATGGATGTGACCTCCTATGTGAGTCCCAGTAATCTGGGCAAGTACAGACAACAGCCTTTAATCAATGGACGAGAGGCTTTGGCATTTAGGGACACAGGGGCAAGTGTCACCATGGTGACACAAGACCTTGTGAATCCTGGGCAAGTTATACTTGGTGAGATGTACCAAGTGACCAATGCTAGCAATGTCAGAACAGACCATACTCTGGCAGTTGTTAACTTCTCCTGGGGAGGGGTAACTGGCCTTAAGAAGGTTGTGGTAAGTGCAGACCTACCAGTTGAATGCTTGCTTGGCAATGACTTAGAAACTTCAGCTTGGGCAGAAGTGGAGCTCAGGACCCATGCAGAAATGCTGGGGATCCCTGCAGATGTGTTTGCTGTGACCAGGTCACAAGCCAAAATGTCTAGCACTGAACAGGCCTTGGATTCTGGAATAATGGACCAAGTGCCTTCCAAGAGGAGGAGTAGTAGGGTAAAGGCAGTGCCTTCCCCTTGGCTCAGAAGGAAGATCAGTCCCTGGAGGGGGATGATCTCAGTCCTGAGGAAGGAACTGTCCCAGAGGAGCTTGAACCTGACCAGGTTGAGTTCTTGGGGACAGGGGGACCTTCCAGGGCAGATCTGAGCCAGGAGCAGCAGAGCTGCCCCTCTCTTGAACCCCTCAGACAGCAAGCTGCTGCTGAGGCTGCTGGTAAAGCTAGTGGTCCCCAAACTGTGTATTGGGATGATGGACTCTTGTACTCGGAGTGTAGAGACCCCAAGCCTGGTGCTACCAGGAGGTTGGTTATACCTCTGAAGTTCAGGGGCTTCCTATTGACCCTAGCCCATGATATTCCCTTAGCAGGTCACCTGGGCCAGAACAAGACTTGGGACAGAATTGTCCCTCACTTTCACTGGCCCCACATGTCTGAAGACACCAAGGAGTTTTGTCACTCCTGTGTAACCTGCCAGGCCAGTGGCAAGGCAGGTGGCACTACAAAGGCCCCCTGATACCACTACCTGTGGTGGGGGTTCCCTTTGAAAGGGTGGGGATTGACATTGTTGGTCCCATGGATCCCCAAACAGCATCTGGGCACAGGTTTATCCTGGTGGTAGTGGATCATGCCACCAGGTACCCAGAGGCTATTCCCCTTAGGACCACTACAGCACCTGTGGTGGCAAGGGCCCTCCTGGGAATTTTCTCAAGAGTGGGCTTTCCTAAGGAGGTTGTATCAGACAGGGGTGCTAACTTTATGTCTGGATACTTAAAAGCAATGTGGAAGGAGTGTGGAGTGACTTACAAGTTCACCACACCCTATCACCCACAATGCAATGGTTTAGTTGAGAGATTCAACCTATAAGTCACTCCTATGGCAATTCTGGCGGCGGGGGTAGCATTCCACCCTTCTAGAGGGAGAGACATGTTAACCCTGGCTTGGCCGGTAACTTCTTTCTAAAGCCCTGGCATCACAAAATGGATGCTGCTGCCACAGACACAAGTCTGGCCTCCTGCTGCTGACCGAAACTCCGGCAGGGGAGGCCTGGACAATAGGTTTCCTAGGATAGTGTGTATTGGGGCTGGGCGGGAGCACTCTCGGGTGCTTTGAAGTCCTGCACTGGGGGCACACTTGGTGTCCCTGTGCATACCCCAGTTCAAACCGGATCAGGGGCTTGCAGCCCCTGCTTTGGCGTGAACTGGACAAAGGGAAAGGGGTGTAGCCACCCCTCTGCCTTGACCCACCCATAGGTGGGGCCACAGAGTAAGTCCAACCCCTAAACTTAGTATAAGTATAGGAACCCAGTCCTTAGGACTTTAGATTATCCGTGGACGAAACTCTGACACAGAATCCTGGACCTTCGACGCTCTACTACAAGATTAGAGGACAGAAGAATCTCCCTTGGGGTCAAGGAGTGACTCCCCTGCTTGGCAGGCACCAAAGAAGCAATTGTCCGGTCTGCATCGCCTAAGCTCCCGTTGGACGCCGAAGTCTTTGCATCACCAGAGGTAGATTTCCAGACTTCCCCGAGGCTGCCCTGAGTCCCCAGCAAAGCTGAGGCCCGTAGCTGTCGTGGGTAACGTGGAACCGTGACCCCTGGACACCGCACGCATTTGCAAGTGCATCCTCTTCTGGGTCTCCCACGAAGTCGTGCTTTGGGCTCCGAGTAGCCCTAGCCTCCAGCACCAACTGCATCGAAGATCACTGGCCTCCACTCCACGAGTGTCCTGTGAGCCAGCTCCACGTGCACCGTCTCAAGGCTCCTTTGCGGTCGCTAGCCCGTTGGCTAGTAGCCCTTCACGAAGGCCAATCCTTTTATTCTTGAGCTCCCTGATTGCTCCAGCCTTGCCCTCACTTACCCTTGCTGGGTGAGTTCCTCAGACCTTGCTGGTCTGCACAATCGTCAATCTTTAACTTCATCGAGACTTGCCGTTGCCAAGGCTTGTTGGGTCCAATCCGGTCGCCGACACCTCAGCACTCGACAGACATTGTGTACCAGCCGGAATCCTGCTCCTGGTTGCCGACAACGCCTCCTGGACCTCGTGGCTGAAGAGTCAAGATGACTGTCAACCTACCTGAAGCACTCGACATCGGTGGGCATCTGCTCATCGCCTTCCTGGTCACTGGCTAGTGACCCAGACTCTGTCCCCTCTGCTTTCAGGTTCTTCAGATCTCCGATCCACTCTTGGATCCACCCGGACACTTTCCACTTGGTCGCCAGCAGCACTTTGCAGCAGATCGCCATTCAAATCGACGACGAAACCCGACCCCGAAAGGCACCTATGCACCCGGCTTCCCTGGGTGAGGTAACAAGAGTACTCCGGTGCTCCCATGGGTAGAGACTCTAGAACGACCTAGTTCTCAAAGGGTTTGCTCCAAGTCCTTCTTTAAGTGTCCCTTTTCTTTAATTTCCAAACCGTGACTTTCTCCATAGAAGTTAACGGCGATTCGCGGCTGTGTAATTACACTGCACGCGTCTCCCGTAGGTCCCCTGTGTCACTACCTTGGGTGGTTCCTTGTGGTCCAAGCACTTCTAGAGGCTCTAGGCCTAGTGTCTAGTTCAGTCGTGGTTCGCATACCACTTTATTGGTATATGGTTTGGTACGCCCCTAGGGCCCAAACGTGTATTTGTGCTATTACTGTGTTTAAATAACTTATAACTTATGTACTTCGAACTCTAGCCTCATAAAGAGACTAGAGGGGTGTGTTTAGCAATAAATACATATATTTTGAATATATACCTGGTGTGGTGCTCTTTCATTTGGTCACTCAAGATATTATAGACTGGTAAAACAAGCTGCTTTACATTCCTTCAAGACTTAGCCTGAAGGCTGCTCTCCATAGCTACCACTAGGATAGCTTTCAATAAGGTTGTCTTTAACCTATCTCCAATAAGGGGTTGTTTGGACTGGTGCAAGGTGCCCACTATAATTAGTGGACAGCATATGCCAGGCCAACTTCTCACACCCAGTAGTCCTAGACACTGGAGACAGTCTGCCTGTCAAGAGTAATATCTACAGGCAACCTGACCATGACAGGGACTGTATCAGGACTGAAGTCCAGAAAATGTTGGAGCTAGGTGTAATTGAGCCTTCAGATAGCCCTTGGGCTAGCCCAGTAGTCATGGTACCCAAGCCTCATACCCAGGGTGGTAAGAAAGAAATGAGGTTTTGTGTAGACTACAGAGGCCTCAATGCAGTCACTAGGACTGATGCCTATCCCATACCAAAGGCAGATGAGCTGATTGATACTTTGGCCTCAGCCAAGTATCTAAGTACATTTGACCTAACAGTTGGCTACTGGCAGATCAGGTTAGCTGATGGTGCAAAAGCCAAAACAGCATTTTCTACCCCTGGTGGGCATTACCACTTTGTGGTGATGCCCTTTGGATTGAAAAATGCACCTGCCACTTTTCAGAGGTTGGTGAACAAAGTTCTGGCAGGGATGGAAACTTATTGCTCAGCTTATCTAGATGATATTGCTGTCTTTAGTTCCTCCTGGCAGGATCACCTGGTCCACCTCAGGAATGTTTTGGAGGCCCTGCAGAAAGCAGGCCTCACTATCAAGGCCACTAAGTGCCAGATAGGGCAGAGTCAGGTTGTGTACCTGGGCCACCTTGTGGGTGGAGGCCAGGTTCAGCCTTTACAGAGCGAAATCCAAACCATAATGGAATGGGTTGCTCCAACCACCCAGACACAGGTGAGAGCCTTCTTAGGCCTGACTGGGTACTATAGGAGGTTTGTCAAGGGATATGGATCTATAGTGACCCCCTTGAATGATCTGACCTCAAAGAAAATGCCAAAAAAGGTTCAGTGGACAGCTAGCTGTCAGAAGGCATTTGAAGACCTAAAGCAGGCCATGTGCACTGCCCCCATCTTACAGAGTCCAGACTACACCAAAAAGTTCATTGTCCAAACAGATGCTTCTGAGCTGGGTGTGGGAGCTGTACTGTCTCAACTGAATGATGAAGGTCAAGACCAGCCAGTGGCTTTTATTAGCAGGAGGCTGACCCCTAGAGAGAAACGTTGGTCAGCTATAGAGAGGGAGGCCTTTGCTGTGGTGTGGGCCCTGAAGAAGCTGAGGCCATACTTGTTTGGCACTCACTTCATAGTTCAGACTGACCACAAGCCCCTCCTATGGCTTAAACAGATGAAAGGTGAAAACCCAAAACTTTTAAGGTGGTCCATTTCCCTACAGGGGATGGACTATACAGTGGAACATAGGCCTGGGACCCAACATGCCAATGCAGATGGACTCTCAAGGTATTTCCACTTAGAGCACGAAGACTCAACTGGTCAAGGTTAGTTTAGTGTCCCTGCGTTTGGGGGGTTGTGTAGGAGAGTAGGATCTGCCTCTTATGTTGCCCCCACTTTTTTTCTGATGTTTACACTGGTGTCTGGCTATAGTCTGGCTGGGACCCTGCCAATCAGGGCCCCAGCCTCTCTGTTCTCTCTAAACGACTTGGAGTGCACTCTAGGTGCACTAGTGATTGGATACTGTGGTACCTTATGAGTCCCTAGTATATGGTACCTTAGGTACCAAGGGCATAGGTACTTCACAGGCCTACCAGGGGCTGAAGCATGTATTATGCCACCCCTGGGAAGCAGACTAAATCTGACACCACAGGCCTGCTACTGCAGCCTGGGTGAGTCGGTGCTAGCACCCCTCACTGAGATATAGGTTCCCTATATCTCCCCTGCACACACATTTAAACCTATCAGTCACCCCTAAGGCAGACCCTATCAATCCTGAGGGCAGGGTGCTTAGTTCTATGTGAGAGGGTGCCTCTGCCTGAGCAGGGCCCCTCTGCAGCTCTCAGAGTCCATTCTCTGGGGCTGTTTGTGGATGCGGTCAAACCATATACTCTTAAGTGCATTATAACCTCGCGGTTAATGCTAACTTTGGAATGGCTGCATCAAAACATGTCGTGTTTGGTGTCAAACACTTTGGAATCATACCCCCACACCAGTAACTGGTGTGGGAGTATGATCCCACCCTTCTAGAGGGATAGACATGTACCTACTGTAGAAACGCGATAGAATCCTGAAGAGCCCTGGCATCACAAAATGGATGCCACCAGTCACAGACACTGGGCTGCCCTCCTGCTGATGACCGAAACTCGCAGTGGAGGAGGCCCAACAATAGGTATCCTGTCGCAGGGGGGTGTGACCACCTCCCAGACAGGGTTTAGTGTATTGGGGCTGGGTGGGTGCACTCCTAGAGTGCTGTGAAGTCCTAAACTGGGGGAGCAGGAGGCTCCTCTGTGCATACACCAGTTCAAACCGGCTCAGGGGCTACCTGCCCCTGCTCTGGCGCGAAACTGGACAAAGGGAAGTGGGTGTAGCCACCCACTCCCCTGACCCTCCCATAGGTGGGGTCATAGAGCTAGTCCCTCCCTTCTTTTCAGTATAAGATAGGGAACCCTTGACCTTGCAAACTAGATATCCCTGAACGACGCTCTGAAGAAGAATCCCAGACCTTCGACGTTCCACTACCTCTGGAAGACTGAAGAATCTCCCTTGGAGTCAAGGAGTGACTCCCCTGCTTGGCAGGCACCAAAAACTGCAACAATGGTCGCAAACTACGCCACTCCCGCCGGAGCCCGAAGTCCCTGCAGCCCAGGAAGAGGATTTCCTGACTTCTCCAAGGCCACCGTGAGTCCCTAGCAAAGCTGAGGCCAGTGGACCCCACGGGTGATGAGGAACCGCAGTCCCTGGGTACCGTGCACTATTTTCCAGTGCAACCCCTTCACAACGTTCTACGAACCTGTGCTTTGGACCACGTATGGTCCCAGCCTCTAGCAGAGATCCCTCCCAAGATCAGAGGCCTACCCCATCCCGAGTGACCGTGGGCCCCTGTTGAGTGAATCCTCCCGAGGCGCCTTTGCAATCACTTGCCAGCCGGCGTGTGGGTCCTCTGAAGACTTTTCTACAAAACCAAAGGGCTCCCCTGGTTGCGCTAGGCCTGCCCTGACCTACCCTTGCTGGGTGAGTCCCCCAGACCTTGCTGGTCTGCACCGTTGACTTTTTGTCCTTTCCACGAGATTTGCTGTTACCAAGGCTTGTTGGCTCCAATCGGGACGCCGACACCTCAGTAAGCTGCAAACTTCATGGGACACGCTGAATCCAGCTCCTGGTTGTCATCGACGCCACCTGGACCTCGTGGTCGAAGAGTCAAGACACCCATGAATGACCTGAATCTGTCGACGACGGTGGGCATTCATCTTCCTTGCCCCGGGTCACTGCCAAGTGACTTTGAACACTGTCCCCTCTGCTTTCAGGTCTTCCTTCTTCCGAATCCAGGCTTGGATTCCACCGGACACTTCTCCTGTCGTCGCAAGCAGCAAGTCTTCAGTGGCTCCCACTGAAAAAGACGCCGCGACCCGACACCAAAGGACACCTATGCACCCGGCTTCCCTGGGTGAGGTAACTCCAGCTCTACAGTGCTCCTGTGGGTGTTGGCCCTAGAACTACTTACCCTGTAAGTGACTTGCTTGTAGCTACTCCCGAAGTGCCCTGAAACTCTTAATTTCCAACCGCGACTTGCCCCATTGAAGTTAACGGCGACCCGCGCCTGTGTTCACTCACTGCACGCGTCCCCCGTGGGTCCTTTACTTACCTACCTTGGGTGGTTTCGTGAGGCCCCAGCACTTCTGAAGGCCCTAGGCCTTGTCCCTTTGCAAGTCGTTGTTCTTAAGTCTCTTTTTTAGTATATGGTCTGGTACGCCCCTAGGGCCCCAGCCATATTTGTGCTTAACTGATTGTGAAACGTTGATTTGTACATATGTTCCTGACTTCTAATCTCACAAGAGATTAGTAGAGAGTTGTTTAGTAATAAATACATATATATTTAATATATAGACCTGTGTGGTGTCTTTTCATTTGGTGATTCAAGAGATTGTGTGGTAAAACAAGCTGCTTTACATTCCTCCAAGACTTAGCCTGAAGGCTGCTCTCCACAGCTACCACTAGGATAGCTTTCTATAAAGGTTGTCTTAAACCTACCTACCATAAGAGTCGAATTGAACTGGTGCAAGGTGTCCACTTTAACTAGTGGACAGCATATACCAGGCCAACTTCTCACAGTCCCAAAGTGTCTCAAACTCACTCCAAGGGTCTGGAACCTCCAAGATGGTCCTTGAAAGTTGAGGACTTCAGTTCCCACAATCCACTTGGACAAAACCCTAACAAATCCACTGGTAGTTCTCCAGGTTGAGGATCCTTGGTGGTGATGTTCCAGGTGAGCTCTGTTAACCTGTAGCTTGCAGGGAGTCCACTCTTTAGTTCTTTTTCAGCAAGGTAGTCCACAGGGCTGTAGTTTCAGCTAGTGCAGTCTTCAGAGGGCAGGCCTTAGAATTTGCACCCCAACTTCTCAGCATGGCAACGTCTTGCTTTCTTAAGTTTCAAGCAGCAGATCTGAGAGACTCTGCCCTTCTCAGATACTTATTCCAAGTTCTCTGGGTCAAGCAGGAGGTCACTCCTGACCAATGGGAGCAGGGCACCTCCCCAAGGATATGACCACATCCTGTAGAGTGTGGCATTACTTTGTCCCAGAGTGCACCAAATCTTCCAAATTCATAATGGCTGATTTTCCAGCAGGGAGATAAGAGCTGGCTAAACACACCCCTAGGATGGCTACTTTCCATAGAATCTCCCCCTTGCATCTGCTAATTCTTTCCTTAATCCTAGCTCTGGCTTTGGGTCAAGAGAGTAAAGTTGTAAATGACACTGAGGCCTTCCCCTTCTCTTTGAACCATAGTTTACGACTCCTCCCCCTGCTTTGGCATTCCTGTGTAGCAGCACACTGCCCTCCCAGCAGAGCTGGTTAACTCCAGGGGCTCTTTATCACCTCTTCAAGGCAGCCTGGCTCTTCCACTTAACTCTGACCAATCAGGACAGACCACTGGAAGGCTGAATCTGGATTTACAAACAAGAAAGTCTTCTAACTTCTTGTCTGTACATTTTAGGAGAAATTCAACAATATGATATTGTCGGATTCATCACTACCATTCTGGGAAGTCTTTGAATGGAAGTTCTATCATTCTCCTATCAGGAGTTATTAGTTAATAACTTCTTGCCATGATAACCTATGTGGCATGGGATTTGCAATGGGAAAAATGACTTGGGCCATTTTTCCAGCACTAGGGCTTATAAAAACATATTTTATAAGTACTTCGCTTATATCTACAGGACCCCCACCCCATGGGACAACTAGGGGAGACTTTAGGGGCTCTGAATCTGTAGCAATATTGCAGATCCTCCCTCCACAGTGCTCCTAGCATCAAAGTCGAATTTGTGCAGCACTTTATCATAATGTGGGGAGGGAAATGTGAAATTTCACTTAACCCAGAGCATATAAAACTCATTTTATAAGGGTCCACCTTATAAATACCTGACCCCCCCCCCCCACCCCACCCCTGGGACACCTAGGGGAGACCCTGGGGGTTCCTAATATGCCAAAACATTGTAGATTATCCATTTTCGGGAGATTATCCATTTTCGGGAGAGCGACCCTTGACCTTGCCAGGTAGGTCGCTCCCCCACCACACAGCTCCGCCTGTGTTGTCTGCCCGCTGCTCCTGCAGGTAAGATCGCCCTCCGCTTGTGGCCCCGGTGCCCGTGTTTTTGTCTGCTTGTCTCCCCTTTTCCTTTCTGTGCCCCTCGCTGCCCCACTGTCGTTGTGCCCGTGATTTTGTCTGCTCTCCCCTTGTTTTTCCTTTCTGTGCCCCTCGCTGCCCCACTGTCGTTGTGCCCGTGATTTTGTCTGCTCTCCCCTTGTTTTCCTTTCTGTGCCCCTCGCTGCCCCTCTGTCGTTGTGCCCGTGATTTTGTCTGCTCTCCCCTTGTTTTCCTTTCTGTGCCCCTCGCTGCCCCACTGTCGTTGTGCCCGTGATTTTGTCTGCTCTCCCCTTGTTTTCCTTTCTGTGCCCCTCGCTGCCCCACTGTCGTTGTGCCCGTGATTTTGTCTTCTCTCCCCTTGTTTTTCCTTTCTGTGCCCCTCGCTGCCCCACTGTCGTTGTGCCCGTGATTTTGTCTGCTCTCCCCTTGTTTTCCTTTCTGTGCCCCTCGCTGCCCCACTGTCGTTGTGCCCGTGATTTTGTCTGCTCTCCCCTTGTTTTCCTTTCTGTGCCCCTCGCTGCCCCACTGTCGTTGTGCCCGTGATTTTGTCTGCTCTCCCCTTGTTTTCCTTTCTGTGCCCCTCGCTGCCCCACTGTCGTTGTGCCCATGATTTTGTCTGCTCTCCCCTTGTTTTCCTTTCTGTGCCCCTCGCTGCCCCACTGTCGTTGTGCCCGTGATTTTGTCTGCTCTCCCCTTGTTTTCCTTTCTGTGCCCCTCGCTGCCCCACTGTCGTTGTGCCCGTGATTTTGTCTGCTCTCCCCTTGTTTTTCCTTTCTGTGCCCCTCGCTGCCCCACTGTCGTTGTGCCCGTGATTTTGTCTGCTCTCCCCTTGTTTTCCTTTCTGTGCCCCTCGCTTCCCCACTGTCGTTGTGCCCGTGATTTTGTCTGCTCTCCCCTTGTTTTCCTTTCTGTGCCCCTCGCTGCCCCACTGTCGTTGTGCCCGTGATTTTGTCTGCTCTCCCCTTGTTTTCCTTTCTGTGCCCCTCGCTGCCCCACTGTCGTTGTGCCCGTGATTTTGTCTGCTCTCCCCTTGTTTTCCTTTCTGTGCCCCTCGCTGCCCCACTGTCGTTGTGCCCGTGATTTTGTCTGCTCTCCCCTTGTTTTCCTTTCTGTGCCCCTCGCTGCCCCACTGTCGTTGTGCCCGTGATTTTGTCTGCTCTCCCCTTGTTTTCCTTTCTGTGCCCCCGCTGCCTCTCGCCATTCCCGCCGCTGCGTCCCTGCGGCCCCGCCCCCTGACTGCCCATTCGCTGCCCCTGCCTCCCGCCTCCCAGCTGCTCCTCCCTCCCACCTCCCCATAAATGGCGGCCGCTGCGCGGTGAGGAGAGCGACCCTTGACCTTGCCAGGTAGGTCGCTCCCCCACCACACAGCTCCGCCTGTGTTGTCTGCCCGCTGCTCCTGCAGGTAAGATCGCCCTCCGCTTGTGGCCCCGGTGCCTGTGTTTTTGTCTGCTTGTCTCCCCTTTTCCTTTCTGTGCCCCTCGCTGCCCCACTGTCGTTGTGCCCGTGATTTTGTCTGCTCTCCCCTTGTTTTTCCTTTCTGTGCCCCTCGCTGCCCCACTGTCGTTGTGCCCGTGATTTTGTCTGCTCTCCCCTTGTTTTCCTTTCTGTGCCCCTCGCTGCCCCACTGTCGTTGTGCCCGTGATTTTGTCTGCTCTCCCCTTGTTTTCCTTTCTGTGCCCCTCGCTGCCCCACTGTCGTTGTGCCCGTGATTTTGTCCGCTCTCCCCTTGTTTTCCTTTCTGTGCCCCCGCTGCCTCTCGCCATTCCCGCCGCTGCGTCCCCTGCGGCCCCGCCCCCTGACTGCCCATTCGCTGCCCCTGCCTCCCGCCTCCCAGCTGCTCCTCCCTCCCACCTCCCCATAAATGGCGGCCGCTGCGCGGTGAGGAGAGCGACCCTTGACCTTGCCAGGTAGGTCGCTCCCCCACCACACAGCTCCGCCTGTGTTGTCTGCCCGCTGCTCCTGCAGGTAAGATCGCCCTCCGCTTGTGGCCCCGGTGCCCGTGTTTTTGTCTGCTTGTCTCCCCTTTTCCTTTCTGTGCCCCTCGCTGCCCCACTGTCGTTGTGCCCGTGATTTTGTCTGCTCTCCCCTTGTTTTTCCTTTCTGTGCCCCTCGCTGCCCCACTGTCGTTGTGCCCGTGATTTTGTCTGCTCTCCCCTTGTTTTCCTTTCTGTGCCCCTCGCTGCCCCACTGTCGTTGTGCCCGTGATTTTGTCTGCTCTCCCCTTGTTTTCCTTTCTGTGCCCCTCGCTGCCCCACTGTCGTTGTGCCCGTGATTTTGTCTGCTCTCCCCTTGTTTTCCTTTCTGTGCCCCTCGCTGCCCCACTGTCGTTGTGCCCGTGATTTTGTCTGCTCTCCCCTTGTTTTCCTTTCTGTGCCCCCGCTGCCTCTCGCCATTCCCGCCGCTGCGTCCCCTGCGGCCCTGCCCCCCTGACTGCCCATTCGCTGCCCCTGCCTCCCGCCTCCCAGCTGCTCCTCCCTCCCACCTCCCCATAAATGGTGGCCGCTGCGCGGCCGCGCCGCTGGCGCGCCGAAGGCGCGCCTAAGGCAAGCCCGTCTGCGCCCGTCCGCGCCCAGCGCCAGAACCCCTGGATCCCACCAACGCAACACTACTCGACGGACCTACGACGCCGCCACACTCACCGCACTCAATGCCGGCCGGAACCCTGCCTGCTACCGAGCCTCACCGAGACGCACCCACGGACCCTTCACCTGCCAAACCTGCCGATTCACCTGCCCCCGGACGTGCACCACCTCCGCCAAGTCGAGCAACAGCAGCAACCACCTGAAATGCATCCTGTTGAACACCCGCTCCGTCCACAGGCACGCCGTGGAACTCTGGGACCTGCTCGACGCAACAGCACCGGACATCGCCTTCCTCACCGAAACCTGGATGAACGCCTCCTCAGCGCCCGACATCGCCATAGCCATCCCGGACGGATACAAGATCACCCGGAGGGACCGCGTCAACCAGACGGGAGGAGGCATCGCCATCGTACACAAGAACACCATCCGCATCTCGACTAACTCCGACGAGACCTTCACCGCCGCCGAACACCTACACTTCCAGATACACACTGACCCCAAGACCACCCTCCGAGGCACCCTCATCTACAGACCCCCGGGACCACGCACACTATTCAGCGAAGACATCGCAGACTTCATCAGCCTGCACGCCATGCCCTCCGCCGACTACATCCTCCTAGGGGACCTCAACTTCCACCTGGAGAACAGCAACGACAGAAACACCACCGCCCTGCTGGACAACCTCGCCAACCTCGGACTCAAGCAACTGGTGAACACGCCCACCCACTACGCCGGCCACACGCTTGACCCCGTCTTCTCGTCCAGCAAGCACATCTCCTTCAGCCACGCCACCGGACTCCACTGGACCGACCACAGCTGCGTCCACTTCAGCTTCAGAAAGACTGCGACCCACCACCACCCGCAACAGGCTCCCCGCCGGAGCTGGAGCAAGATCACCGCCGAGCAGCTCACCGCCTCCCTCAGCCAGAACACACCCACCAACACAACGGACCCAAACGAAGCAGCCAGCAACCTCGCCAAGTGGCTGACCGCCTGCGCCGACGACCTCGCACCACAAAAAACCCTCCCAGCAGACCCGGAAGCAAGAAAACCCCTTGGTTCACCAACGAACTCAAGGAATCCAAGAAGAACTGCCGCACTCTCGAGAAAACCTGGCGACTCGACCAGACCACAGACAACAGGACCGCCCTCAAGCACGCCACCCGCAAACACCACCAGCTGATCCGTGCCACCAAGAAGTCGGCACTCAAAGAACGACTGGACAACAACGCCCATGACAGCAAGGAACTTTTCAGCATCGTCAAAGAGTTCTCCAACCCCAGCGCCGGAAACAACGACATCACCCCCTCGCAAGACCTCTGCAACTCACTCTCCGCGTTCTTCCACCGCAAGATCACCGACATACACAACAGCTTCGACGCACAAACAACGCACCCTACCGCCGAACCAACGCCCGCCACCACCACCCTCTGCAACTGGACCCCGATCAGCACCGAAGACACCACCCGCACGATGAACTCCATCCACTCCGGATCACCAACCGACCCCTGCCCACACCACGTCTTCAACAAAGCCGACGCCACCATCGCACCCCATCTCCGGGACATCATCAACTCCTCCTTCCACACCGCCACCTTCCCGGAGAGCTGGAAGCACGCCGAGCTTACCGCCCTCCTGAAGAAACCAACGGCGGACCCCACCGACCTCAAGAACTACCGTCCCATCTCGCTCCTTCCGTTTCCAGCCAAAGTCATCGAGAAGACCGTCAACAGACAGCTTGCCGCCTTCCTCGAGACGAATGGATCCCTCGACCCCTCGCAGTCCGGGTTTCGGGCCAACCACAGCACCGAGACCGCCCTTATCGCAGCCACCGACGACATCAGAACCCTAACCGACAACGGGGAAACAGCTGCCCTCATCCTCTTGGACCTCTCCGCGGCGTTCGACACCGTCTGCCACCGCACCCTAGTGAAGCGCCTCAGCAACATCGGAATCCGAGAGAAAGCACTGGAATGGATCATCTCGTTCCTCGCCGGAAGAACCCAGAGAGTCCGCCTCCCCCGTTCAGATCCGAAGCCACCGAAGTCATCTGAGGCGTTCCACAAGGATCCTCACTCAGCCCAACCCTCTTCAACGTCTACATGAGCCCCCTCGCAGCCATCGCACGCCGACACAACCTCAACATCATCTCCTACGCCGACGACACCCAGCTGATCCTCTCCCTCACCAACGACCCCACCACCGCCAGAGCCAACCTACACGACGGGATGAGAGACGTCGCCGACTGGATGAGGAACAGCCGCCTTAAACTGAACTCAGACAAGACGGAAGTCCTCATCCTGGGCTCATCACCCTCCACCTGGGACGACTCCTGGTGGCCCCCGGCCCTGGGCACCGCGCCCAAGCCAACGGACCACGCACGCAACCTGGGCTTCATCCTGGACTCCTCCCTGTCGATGACCAGACAAGTCAACGCCGTCTCATCTTCATGCTTCAACACCCTGCGCATGCTCCGCAAGATCTTCAGATGGATCCCCACTGAAACCAGGAAGACCGTCACCCAGGCACTCGTCACCAGCCGACTGGACTATGGGAACACCCTCTACGCCGGAACCACAGCCAAACTTCAAAAGAGACTCCAGCGCATCCAGAACGCCTCCGCACGACTCATCCTGGACATCCCCCGACACAGCCACATCACCGGACACCTGAAAGACCTGCACTGGCTCCCCGTCAGCAAGAGAATCACGTTCAGACTCCTCACCCACGCACACAAGGCCCTCCACGACCTGGGCCCAAAGTACCTCAACGACCGCATGACCTTCTACACGCCCACACGCCAGCTACGATCAACCAGCCACGCCCTCGCCACCGTACCACGCATCCGCAGAACCACCGCCGGAGGAAGATCCTTCTCCTACCTGGCAGCCAAGACCTGGAACTCCCTCCCCACTCACCTTCGGCGAACCCAGGACCATCTCTCCTTCAGGAAGCAGCTCAAGACCTGGCTGTTCGAGCAGTAACTTACCCCCTCCCCCAGCGCCTTGAGACCCTCCCGGGTGAGTAGCGCGCTCTATAAATGCAGTGATTGATTGATTTTTGAGTGCCCCAAACACCAAAGTCTAGTTTGGGCACAATTTACTTTTTAAAAGCAGTCCTGCCACCCAGGGCTGCTTTTAAACTGACCTCAGGCTTCAGCAGTGCACACATACAAGTGCAGAAAAAGCTGCTGGCCTCTAAACCGCCATGCCCTATTTATACTAGGGACTGATAGGTAGTTTCAATCCCCCTGCCCTATTATGTACTAGGGTCTTATAGGGTAGGTCATGCCAATCACAGGGGTACCCCAACCCAGAGTGTACCCTAGTGTATGTAGGTGTTTTCACTGTATTCTAACTGTGTCTCTTTCAGCATAGCACTGGCCCTAGGCCTGGTTAGGCAGAGCCCAGGGTCAGTCAGAGTCAGTTACCACCAGTACCATTCAGCAGAAAGTTGGGGGGTGCCCAGGGCACAGGATGACTTTGCAACATAGCCCCCCCCCCCAAACGAAAGGTGATGGGTTACTAACCTACACCCTGGTAGTCCTCATCAGCTAAGTGGAAAAACCTGGAAAGTCCATCCGCATTTGCATGGGCAACCACAGGTCTGTGTTCCACTGTAAAGTCCATTCCCTGTAGGGAAATGGACCACCTTAACCGCTTGGGATTCTCCCCTCTCATCTGCATGAGCCATCTGAGAGGCCTGTGGTCAATTTGAACACAAAGTGAGTCCCAAACAAATATGGTCTCAACTTTTTCAGGGACCAGACCACAGCAAAAGCCTCTCTCTCAATGGCACTCCACCTCTGCTCTCTAGGAAGAAGTCTCCTGCTAATAAAGGCAACTGGCTGATCAAGGCCCTCTTCATTTAGCTGTGACAACACTGCCCCAATCCCTTGCTCTGAAGCATCTGTCTGAACCACAAATTCCTTTGTGTAGTCAGGGGCCAGTAGCACTGGTGCTGAACACATAGCAGCTTTCAGTGTGTCAAAAGCCTTCTGACACTCTGGGGTCCAATCCACCTTATTGGGCCTCTTCTTAGAAGTGAGTTCTGTTAGGGACCCCACAATGGTCCCATAATTTTGAACAAACCTTCTATAGTACCCTGTCAGCCCAAGGAATGTCCTGACCTGAGTCTGGGTAACAGGAGCTGTCCAATCCAAAATAGTTTGGATTTTAGCTTGGAGAGGCTGTACATGGCCCCCACCTATCAGGTGGCCCAGGTACACCACAGAACTCTGCCCTATTTGGCACTTACTTGCCTTAATAGTCAGGCCTGCTTGCTGCATGGCCTGAAGCACTTCCCTTAGGTGGCTTCAGTGATCCCCCAGGTAGAACTGTATACAGCTATATCATCCAGGTAAGCTGCACTGAACTGTTCCAACCCAGACAAGACCCTGTTCACCAACCTTTGGAAGGTGGCAGGTGCATTCTTTAATCCAAAGGGCATTACCTTGAACTGATAATGTCCCTCTGGTGTGGAGAATGCTGACCTCTCCTTTGCTCCATCAGTGAGGGCAATCTGCCAGTAACCTGAAGTCAAATCAAAAGTACTCAGGTACGTAGCAGCCCCTAACCTGTCAATGAGCTCATCAGCTCTAGGTATAGGGTGAGCGTCAGTCTTGGTGACTGCATTCAATCCTCTGTAGTCCACACAGAACCTTAACTCCTTGGGTCCCCCCTGAGGATTAGGTTTAGGTACCAGCACCACTGGACTGGCCCATGGACTCTCAGACCGTTCAATTACCCCCAATTCCAGCATCTTAGCAACCTCAGCTTTAATGCTGGCTCTGACATGGACAGACAACCTGTACAGTTTATTTTTGACAGGTAGGCTGTCACCAGTGTCAATGTGGTGCACACACCACTCAGTGATGCCTGGGGTCAAAGAGAACAGGCCAGCAAACTGCTCCAGCACTTGCTTACAGTCTCTGTGCTGCTGGTCTGTCAACTTGGGAGAGAGTACCACTCCCTCCACTGACCCATCTTGCACATTAGTGGAGAGGAGGTCGGGCACAGGCTCAGTTTCCTCCTCCACACCCTCATCAGTGACCAGTAACATGGTCATGTCTGCCCTGTCATGGTGGGGTTTCAATCTATTCACATGCAGGACCCTATGAGGGATCCTGGGTGTAGGAAGGTGGAATCTGACTATATGGTTGCCCCCACTTTTTTTATGGTGTTTTGCTGGTTTATGACTTAGTTGGACTGGGATCCTGCTATTCAGGGCCCCAGTCTATCTGCTTTCTCTGTAAAATGGATTCCATGTGCCTTAGGCACATCTCTGATTGGGATCTGGAGTGCCCTTATAAGTCCCTAGTATATGGTATACTATGTACCAAGGGCATAGGTACCTCAGAGGCCTGCCAGGGGCTGCAGCATGTATTATGCCACCCCTGGAAGGCCATCCAAACTGACACCACAGGTCTGCTACTGCAGCCTGGGTAAGGTGGTGCATGCACCCCTTACTGTGATATAGGTTACCTATATCACGAAATACATACACACCTAGAAACCTATAAGTCACTCCTAAGGCAGGCCTTATCAATCCTAAAGGCAGAGTGCATGGTTCCTATGTGAGAGGGTGCCCCTGCGTTCGGAGACCATCTCTGATGCTGTTTGTAGTGCAGCCTGACCATATACTCTTAAGCGCATTATATCCTCGCGGTAAAATGCTAACTTTGGAATGGCTGCACCTAAACATGTCGTGTTTGGTGTCAAACATCTTGGAATACTACCCCCCCGCCAATCCTGGCGGCGGGGGTAGCATTCCACCCTTCTAGAGGGAAAGACATGTTAACTCTGGCTTACCCGGTAACTTCTTTCTGAAGCCCTGGCATCACAAAATGGATGCTGCTGCCACAGACACAAGTCTGGCCTCCTGCTGCTGGACGAAACTCCGGCAGGGGAGGCCTGGACAATAGGTTTCCTGTTGCAGGGAGGTGTGACCACCTCCCCAGACAGGATAATGTGTATTGGGGCTGGGTGGGTGCACTCTTAGAGTGCTTTGAAGTCCTGCACTGGGGGAGCAAAAGGCTCCTCTGTGCATATGCCAGTTCAAACCAGCTCAGGGGCTACCTGCCCCTGCTCTGGCGCGAAACTGGACAAAGGGAAGTGGGTGTAGCCACCCCTCCCTTGACCCTCCCATAGGTGGGGTCATAGAGTTAGTCCCTCCCTGTTTTACTAGTTAAAATGGGGAACCCTTGCCACAGCAAGATTAGATATCCCTGGACTAAACTTTGAAACTGAATCCTGGACCTTCGACGCTCTACATCACGATTAGAGGACTGAAGAATCTCCCTTGGGGTCAAGGAGTGACTCCCCTGCTTGGCAGGCACCAAAAACGATAACGACGGTCGCAAACTACGCCTCTCCCGCCGGAGTCCGAAGTTCCTGCAGCCCAAGAAGTGGATTTCCTGACTTCTCCAAGGCCATCGTGAGTCCCCAGCGAAGCTGAGGCAAGTGGACCCCACGAGTGACGAGGAACCGCGACCACTGGGTACAGTGCACTATTGTCGGGTGCAACCCCTTCACAACATTCTACGAACCTGTGCTTTGGACCACGTGTGGTCCCAACCTCCAGCAGGAATCCCTCCGAAGATCAGAGGCCTACACCGTCCTGAGTGACCGTGGGCCCCTGTTGAGTGATTCCGCCCGAGGTGTCTTCGCGATCCCTTGCCAGCCGGCTCGTGGGTCCCCAGAAGACTTTCTAAAGAAACCAAAGGGCTCCCCTGGTTGCTCCAGGCCTGCCCTGACTTACCCTCGCTGGGTGAGTTCCCCAGACCTTGCTGGTCTGCACCATCGACGATCTTCAGCTACATCGAGACTTGCCGTTGCCAAGGCTTGTTGGGTCCAATCCGGTCGCCGACACCGCAGCACTCGACAGACATTGTGTACCAGCCAGAATCCTGCTCCTGGTTGCTGACAACGCCTCCTGGACCTCGTGGCTGCAGAAACGAGATGACCGTCAACGCACCTGAAGCACTCTACATCGGTGGGCATCTGTCCATCGCCTCCCTGGTCACTGGCTAGTGACCCAGACTCTGTCCCCTCTGCTTTCAGGTTCACCAGAACTCCGATCCACTCTTGGATCCACCCGGACACTTTTCTTCTGGTCGCCAGCAGCACTTTGCAGCAGATCGCCATACGAAACGACGACGAAACCCGACCCCGAAAGGCACCTATGCACCCGGCTTCCCTGGGTGAGGTAACACGAGTACTCCGGTGCTCCCTTGGGTAGAGACTCTTCAAAGTCCTAGATCTCAAAGGGTTTTGTCCTAGTCCTCTTTAAAGTGTCCCTTTCTTCTATTTTCCCGATCCCGACTTTCTCCATAGAAGTTAACGGCGTATCGCGGTTGTGTATTTACACTGCACGCGTCTCCCGTGGGTCCCCTGTGTCACTACCTTGGGTGGTTCCTTGTGGTCCAAGCACTTCTAGAGGCTCTAGGCCTAGTGTCTAGTTCAGTCGTGGTTCGCATACCACTTTATTGGTATATGGTTTGGTACGCCCCTAGGGCCCAAACGTGTATTTGTGCTATTACTGTGATTTAAGATCTTATAACCTATGTATTTCGAACTCTAGCCTCATAAAGAGACTAGAGGGGTGTGTTTAGTAATAAATACATATATTTTGAATATATACCTGGTGTGGTGCTCTTTCATTTGGTCACTCAAGAGATTATAGACTGGTAAAACAAGCTGCTTTACATTCCTTCAAGACTTAGCCTGAAGGCTGCTCTCCATAGCTACCACTAGGATAGCTTTCAATAAGGTTGTCTTTAACCTACCTACCATAAGAGTCGATTTGGACTGGTGCAAGGTGCCCACTATAATTAGTGGACAGCATATGCCAGGCCAACTTCTCACATTGGTGTGCAGCGGTGGGATTCCAGCTTGCTATTGTTTTACCAGATAATCTCAATTGAATTGATCAACTGAAAACCACTAAAGGTACCTAAGGTACATATAATTTAAGCTTAGAATATCAGTAAGTTCTACTGAACTTAGAGTTGTGTGTTAAGGGATAGCACAACCCTTTCTACAACTCAAGAGAGTTTAGTAGGCCACACTAGAGTAGGTAGTGCATACACCACACCACACTAGTAATGTCTTTAAAAGCAGGATCCAAAGATGCCCTGCAGGAAGCCATTGAGCTTCCCCCTCCAAGTATGACACACTCCCATTCTTGGAACTGAGAGCTTTGTGTAACGTGAGGAAATTAAGGACAGGCCAAAGTCCCACCACCCAACACCTCCAGGAGTTGTTGGTGGCTTATGATCTTAGTAAGTCCTCAGAGACTGAAGGGGTAGGAGCAGAGGGTGGGCCAGCAGATGAGGAAGGGGCCAGGGGTACTACTACCCCCAGCCCCCCTCTGAAACTGACCAGGAGGGTGACAATGACCCTGACCTGGAAAACCCAATCCCTTCTGGGGAAGATGAAGATGAGGATCTTGAGAACCACACCTTTGTCCCCCCAGGAAGGATTATGAGTGTGCTCAGAAAGTCTAGGTCTCCTT
This sequence comes from Calotriton arnoldi, assembly GCA_963921515.1. Classification (NCBI taxonomy): domain Eukaryota; kingdom Metazoa; phylum Chordata; class Amphibia; order Caudata; family Salamandridae; genus Calotriton; species Calotriton arnoldi. Next base: position 510,471 of record CAWUFW010012703.1, read on the forward strand.
CACAGGAGTCTAACCACTCTGGCACCTCAATAGGGAGCTCTGTTTCTTCTCACAGGAGGGAATCCTCTCATGAGAGAAGAAAGAGACTGGTCCAGTATGAGGAAACTCAACTAGAGATCAGGAAGAAGCAATTTTCTTTAGATAGAGAATCCCTAGATCTCCTTAGAGAGAGAAGAAAGTTGGGACTAGAGTCCCATGGTGGCAGCAATATCCCTAGAGATAGGGACAGGTCTTATGACCATAGAAACCTAAACAAGATTGTCCCTCCCTACCAGAGTGGGGATGACATCCACAAATGGATAACTGCACTGGAGAGGGCCTGTAAAGTTCAGAAGGTCCCCCAGAGGCAGTGGGCAGCAATCTTGTGGCTCTCCTTTGCAGACAAAGGTAGAGACAAGCTCCTCGCTGTAAGAGAAGAGGATGCTGACAATTACACAGTCTTGAAGAGTGCTCTGATAGATGGGTTTGGCCTAACCACTGAACAGTATAGGTTGAAGTTCAGAGACACCCAAAAAGCTCAGACTCAAGACTGGGTTGATTTTGTAGATTGTGCTACAAAGGCTCTGGAAGGTTGGATACATGGCAACAAAGTGCATGACTTTTTAGGATTGTACAATTTGATTATGAGGGAGCAGATCCTTAATAATTGTCAAAACCAGCTTTTGCACCAGTATCTGGTGGACTCTGATCTGACCTCTCCCCAAGAATTGGGAAAGAAGGCAGACAAATGGGTCAGAACCAGAGTAAAAACTAGAAATCAGGGTGGTGACCAGAAGAAAGATTCTACTAAGTCCCAAGAGAAAGGTGGGGATAAATCTAAGGATAAGTCCCCTAAAGGGCCCCAAAATTCCTCTTCTGGGGGTGGGTCCCAAACTCCTTCCTCTCCTGAAAAGAAACCATATTGCCATGTCTGTAAAAAGCCTGGGCACTGGAAAACTGATCCCAGTTGCCCCAGGATTGGCAATAAAGAAAATGTTCCTCCCACAACTACTACCACCCCTCCTGGTACTACCAGTAGTAATCCTCCAGTTGGGAGTAGTGCACCCAAAAAGTTGGGTGCTTTTGCAAGAGGAACAGAGGTGGGCCCTAGTTTAGACAGGGACCCCTCAACAGACTCCTCTGACTCTGATGGTGGTATAGGATTTGCCACCTTTACCATGGGTCCCATAGCATTGGGCAGGTACAGACTGGAGCCAATGATTAATGGTCAGAAAGCTGTGGCATTTAGGGACACAGGGGCTAGTGTCACCATGGTGGCAGGGAAACTAGTCCCCCCTCACCAGCTTTTACCTGAGTTTAAATACCAGGTGACCAACATTGATGGTGTCAGAACAGATCACCCCATGGCCATAGTCAATCTCAGCTGGGAGGGGGTCACAGGCCCAAAAAGAGTGGCAGTGTCCCCAACCCTACCTGTAGATTGCCTGATGGGCAATGATTTGGAAATTTCAGCCTGGGCTGAAGTTGAACACCAAACCCATCTTAGGATGTTGGGCGTCCCTGCAAAGGTTAGTGGGGCTGTGATGGCCCCAGCCCCAGCCCAAGACTTTGGAGAGATGGAGCCTGAAAGAATGGCCCACTCTCCCCCAAAAGAGAGCAAAAGGGTTGAAGAAAAGTCTTCTTCCCCCAGACAGTAGGTAAGGGTCAGCCTCCTCAGGGAACTGACCCTACCCCTAGTGAAGGAACTGCCACAGAGGTAGTCAGGCCTGGCCTGGCCACACCCCTGATGGCAGAGGACCCTTCCACGGTGGTACCCAGTCTGGAGCAGGTAACCTGCCCCTCTCTACCCTGCCTCAGTCAGCCCAGGGCTGCAGAGGTCAGGGAGGTCAGTGGACCCCCCGGGCCCCCTGTCCAGAGGAAGCCCCCATCAGCAGATTAGGGGCAGCCAGTCTAGTAGCCCTAGCCAGGTGAAAATTCCTCTACACACTGAGGGATCCCCCATACCTTTATGTAGGGACCTCCCCCAGAAGGACTCTGGTAGGCAAGGGCAAACCTGGGACCAGAAGGTTCCAAACCTGCCATGTCCCTCCAGTGTTCCATCCAAAGGGACCCAACCCCCAGCTGTAGGCAGCCAAAGGTTGACCCTTAGAGCAAAGTGCAACTCAGTCATGGAAAGACAGGCATACATGGTGACCAGTGATCTGAGGAAACTGAGGCCAACATTCCTAGGGCCTCACTTCCCTACTCAGACACCTCACCAGCCTTGTACTTTACCTAAGCACACCAGAGGTAGTGATTCCCCATGGTGGAGACCCTCTCATACCCTTAGGGTGAGGGATTGCTTAGTGGACCATAACATAGGGGGCAACCATGCTAGTGCAGGTGCTTCCTTATATGGCCACTTAGTCAATATAGGCTCAACTGGCCAAGGTTAGCCTTATCTCCTTTCGTTTGGGGGGGTTATGTAGGAAGGTGGAATCTGACTATATGGTTGCCCCCACTTTTTTTATGGTGTTTTGCTGGTTTATGACTTAGTTGGACTGGGATCCTGCTATTCAGGGCCCCAGTCTATCTGCTTTCTCTGTAAAATGGATTCCATGTGCCTTAGGCACATCTCTGATTGGGATCTGGAGTGCCCTTATAAGTCCCTAGTATATGGTATACTATGTACCAAGGGCATAGGTACCTCAGAGGCCTGCCAGGGGCTGCAGCATGTATTATGCCACCCCTGGAAGGCCATCCAAACTGACACCACAGGTCTGCTACTGCAGCCTGGGTAAGGTGGTGCATGCACCCCTTACTGTGATATAGGTTACCTATATCACGAAATACATACACACCTAGAAACCTATAAGTCACTCCTAAGGCAGGCCTTATCAATCCTAAAGGCAGAGTGCATGGTTCCTATGTGAGAGGGTGCCCCTGCATGAGCAGGGCCCCTCTGCAGCGTTCGGAGACCATCTCTGATGCTGTTTGTAGTGCAGCCTGACCATATACTCTTAAGCGCATTATATCCTCGCGGTAAAATGCTAACTTTGGAATGGCTGCACCTAAACATGTCGTGTTTGGTGTCAAACATCTTGGAATACTACCCCCCGCCAATCCTGGCGGCGGGGGTAGCATTCCACCCTTCTAGAGGGAAAGACATGTTAACTCTGGCTTACCCGGTAACTTCTTTCTGAAGCCCTGGCATCACAAAATGGATGCTGCTGCCACAGACACAAGTCTGGCCTCCTGCTGCTGGACGAAACTCCGGCAGGGGAGGCCTGGACAATAGGTTTCCTGTTGCAGGGAGGTGTGACCACCTCCCCAGACAGGATAATGTGTATTGGGGCTGGGTGGGTGCACTCTTAGAGTGCTTTGAAGTCCTGCACTGGGGGAGCAAAAGGCTCCTCTGTGCATATGCCAGTTCAAACCAGCTCAGGGGCTACCTGCCCCTGCTCTGGCGCGAAACTGGACAAAGGGAAGTGGGTGTAGCCACCCCTCCCTTGACCCTCCCATAGGTGGGGTCATAGAGTTAGTCCCTCCCTGTTTTACTAGTTAAAATGGGGAACCCTTGCCACAGCAAGATTAGATATCCCTGGACTAAACTTTGAAACTGAATCCTGGACCTTCGACGCTCTACATCACGATTAGAGGACTGAAGAATCTCCCTTGGGGTCAAGGAGTGACTCCCCTGCTTGGCAGGCACCAAAGACGATAATGACGGTCGCAAACTACGCCGCTCCCGCCGGAGTCCGAAGTCCCTGCAGCCCAAGAAGTGGATTTCCTGACTTCTCCAAGGCCATCGTGAGTCCCCAGCGAAGCTGAGGCAAGTGGACCCCACGAGTGACGAGGAACCGCGACCCCTGGGTACCGTGCACTATTGTCGGGTGCAACCCCTTCACAATGTTCTACGAACCTGTGCTTTAGACCACGTGTGGTCCCAACCTCCAGCAGGAAACCCTCCGAAGATCAGAGGTCTACACTGTCCTGAGTGACCGTGGGCCCCTGTTGAGTGATTCCGCCCGAGGTGTCTTTGCGATCCCTTGCCAGCCAGCTCGTGGGTCCCCAGAAGACTTTCTAAAGAAACCAAAGGGCTCCCCTGGTTGCTCCAGGCCTGCCCTGACTTACCCTCGCTGGGTGAGTTCCCCAGACCTTGCTGGTCTGCACCATCGACGATCTTCAGCTAAATCGAGACTTGCCGTTGCCAAGGCTTGTTGGGTCCAATCCGGTCGCCGACACCGCAGCACTCGACAGACATTGTGTACCAGCCCGAATCCTGCTCCTGGTTGCCGACAACGCCTCCTGGACCTCGTGGCTGCAGAAACGAGACGACCGTCAACGCACCTGAAGCACTCGACATCGGTGGGCATCTGTCCATCGCCTTCCTGGTCACTGGCTAGTGACCCAGACTCTGTCCCCTCTGCTTTCAGGTTCACCAGAACTCCGATCCACTCTTGGATCCACCCGGACACTTTTCTTCTGGTCGCCAGCAGCACTTTGCAGCAGATCGCCATACGAAACGACGACGAAACCCGACCCCGAAAGGCACCTATGCACCCGGCTTCCCTGGGTGAGGTAACACGAGTACTCCGGTGCTCCCGTGGGTAGAGACTCTTCAAAGTCCTAGATCTCAAAGGGTTTTGTCCTAGTCCTCTTTAAAGTGTCCCTTTCTTCTATTTTCCCGATCCCGACTTTCTCCATAGAAGTTAACGGCGTATCGCGGTTGTGTATTTACACTGCACGCGTCTCCCGTGGGTCCCCTGTGTCACTACCTTGGGTGGTTCCTTGTGGTCCAAGCACTTCTAGAGGCTCTAGGCCTAGTGTCTAGTTCAGTCGTGGTTCGCATACCACTTTATTGGTATATGGTTTGGTACGCCCCTAGGGCCCAAACGTGTATTTGTGCTATTACTGTGATTTAAGATCTTATAACCTATGTATTTCGAACTCTAGCCTCATAAAGAGACTAGAGGGGTGTGTTTAGTAATAAATACATATATTTTGAATATATACCTGGTGTGGTGCTCTTTCATTTGGTCACTCAAGAGATTATAGACTGGTAAAACAAGCTGCTTTACATTCCTTCAAGACTTAGCCTGAAGGCTGCTCTCCATAGCTACCACTAGGATAGCTTTCAATAAGGTTGTCTTTAACCTACCTACCATAAGAGTCGATTTGGACTGGTGCAAGGTGCCCACTATAATTAGTGGACAGCATATGCCAGGCCAACTTCTCACATTGGTGTGCAGCGTGTGGGATTCCAGCTTGCTATTGTTTTACCAGATAATCTCAATTGAATTGATCAACTGAAAACCACTAAAGGTACCTAAGGTACATATAATTTAAGCTTAGAATAACAGTAAGTTCTACTGAACTTAGAGTTGTGTGTTAAGGGATAGCACAACCCTTTCTACAACTCAAGAGAGTTTAGTAGGCCACACTAGAGTAGGTAGTGCATACACCACACCACACTAGTAATGTCTTTAAGGGCAGGATCCAAAGAATCCTTGCAGGAAGCCATTGAGCTTCCACCCTCCAAGTATGATACACTCCCATTCTTGGAATTGAGAGCTTTATGCAACTTGAGAAAAATAAGGACAGGCCAAAGCCCCACCACCCAACACCTCAAGGAGTTGTTGGTGGCTTATGACCTTAGTAAGCCTGTAGGGACTGAAGGGGTAGGAGCTGAGGGTGGGGCAGAAGAAGAGGAGGAGGCCAGGGGTACCAATACCCCCAGCCCCCTCTGAAACTGGCCAGGAGGGTGACAATGACCCTGACCTGGAAAACCCAATCCCTCCTGTGGATGATGATGAGGATGATCAAAATGATGCCCTCTTTGTCCCCCCAGGAAGGATTAAGAGTGTGCCCAGAAGGTCTAGGTCTCCTTCTCAGGAGTCTAACCACTCTGGCACCTCTATAGGGAGCTCTGTCTCATCTCATAGGAGAGAATCCTCTCATGAGAGAAGAAAGAGGCTAGTCCAGTATGAGGAAACTCAGCTGGAACTCAGAAAAAAGCAATTAGCTTTAGATAGAGAATCCCTAGATCTCCTTAGAGAGAGAAGAAAGTTGGGACTAGAGTCCCATGGTGGCAGCCATGTCCCTAGAGATAGGGAAAGGTCCTATGACCATAGGAACCTGAGCAAGATTGTCCCTCCCTACCAGAGTGGGGATGATATCCACAAATGGATAACTGCTTTAGAGAGGGCCTGTAAAGTACAGAAGGTCCCTCAGGAGCAGTGGGCAGCAATCTTGTGGCTCTCCTTTGCTGACAAAGGTAGAGATAAGCTCCTCACTGTTAGAGAGGAGGATGCTGACAATTACAAGGTCTTGAAGAGTGCTCTTATTGATGGGTTTGGCCTAACCACTGAACAGTACAGGTTGAAGTTCAGAGACACCCAAAAAGCACAGACTCAAGACTGGGTAGACTATGTGGATTGTTCTGCCAAGGCTCTGGAAGGCTGGTTGATGGGCAGTAAGGTGTGTGACTTCTCAGGATTGTATAATCTGATAATGAGGGAGCAGATTCTTAATAACTGTCAAAATCAGCTGTTGCATCAATACCTGGTAGACTCTGATCTGACCTCTCCCCAAGAATTGGGAAAGAAGGCAGACAAATGGGTCAGGACCAGGGTGAAGCAGAAGGTACAGAACCAAGGTGGGGAAACCAAGAAGCAAGATGCTAAGAACTCTGACAAGGGTGGGGAGAAGGGTAAAGATCAAAAGTCTTCATCAGGCCCCCAAAAATCTTCTTCTGGTGGGGATTCCCAGTCTACCAAGGGTAAAGGCCAAAGAAAACCATGGTGCAAGGTCTGTAAGCAAAAGACCCACTGGACCAGTGATTGCACCAAGTCCAAAGACTCCAGTCCAGCACCCACCAATGCCCCTAAGGCACCTGTTCCCCCTAGTACAGTTGGTGGAAGTGCTCCAGCAAAGGGTTTAGTAGGGTTCACCCTGGGAACTGAGTTGGGCTCTGACTTAGTCAGGGAACTGACTCAGGCTGTGTTAGTCTGTGATGGAGGCATGGATGTGACCTCCACTGTGAGTCCCAGTAATCTGGGCAAGTACAGACAACAGCCTTTAATCAATGGACGTGAGGCTTTGGCATTTAGGGACACAGGGGCAAGTGTCACAATGGTGACACAAGACCTTGTGCTGCCTGGGCAAGTTATGCTTGGTGAGATGTACCAAGTGACCAATGCTAGCAATGTCAGAACAGACCATACTCTGGCAGTTGTTAACTTCTCCTGGGGAGGGGTAACTGGCCTTAAGAAGGTTGTGGTAAGTGCAAACCTACCAGTCGAATGCTTGCTTGGCAATGACTTAGAGACTTCTGCTTGGGCAGAAGTGGAGCTCAGGACCCATGCAGAAATGCTGGGGATCCCTGCAGATGTGTTTGCTGTGACCAGGTCACAAGCCAAAATGTCTAGCACTGAACAGGCCTTGGATTCTGGAAGAATGGACCAAGTGCCTTCCAAGAGGAGGAGTAGTAGGGTTAAGGCAGTGCCTTCCCCTTGGCTCAGGAGGAAGATCAGTCCCTTGAGGGGGATGATCTCAGCCCTGAAGAAGGAACTGTCCCAGAGGAACTGGAACCTGACCAGGTTGAGTTCTTGGGGACAGGGGGACCTTCTAGGGCAGATCTGAGCCAGGAGCAGCAGAGCTGCCCCTCCCTTGAACCCCTCAGACAGCAAGCTGCTGCTGAGGCTGCTGGAAAGCTAGTGGTCCCCATACAGTGTATTGGGATGATGGACTCCTGTACTCAGAGAGTAGAGACCCCAAGCCTGGTGCTACCAGGAGGTTGGTAATACCTTTGAAGTTCAGGGGCTTCCTATTGACCCTAGCCCATGATATTCCCTTAGCAGGACACCTGGGCCAGAACAAGACTTGGGACAGAATTGTCCCTCACTTTCACTGGCCCCACATGTCTGAAGACAGTAAGGAGTTTTGTCGCTCCTGTGTAACCTGCCAAGCCAGTGGCAAAGCAGGTGGCACTACAAAGGCCCCCTGATACCACTACCTGTGGTAGGGGTGCCCTTTGAGAGGGTAGGGATTGACATTGTTGGTCCCATGGATCCCCAAACAGCCTCTGGGCACAGGTTTATCCTGGTGGTAGTGGATCATGCCACCAGGTACCCAGAAGCTATTCCCCTCAGGACCACTACAGCACCTGTGGTGGCAAGGGCCCTCCTGGGAATCTTCTCAAGAGTGGGCTTTCCTAAGGAGGTAGTATCAGACAGGGGTGCTAACTTCATGTCTGGGTACTTAAAGGCAATGTGGAAGGAGTGTGGAGTGACTTATAAGTTCACCACACCCTATCACCCACAATGCAATGGTTTAGTTGAGAGATTCAACAAAACCTTGAAGGGCATGATTAAAGGGCTCCCAGAAAAGCTTAGGCGTAGATGGGACATACTCTTGCCCTGCCTTTTATTCGCATATAGGGAGGTGCCTCAGAAGGGGGTTGGTTACAGCCCTTTTGAACTTCTGTTTGGCCACCCTGTGAGGGGTCCACTGTGCTTGGTGAAGGAAGGATGGGAGTTACCTCTCAAGCCCCCAAAGCAAGATATAGTGGACTATGTACTTGGTCTCCGCTCCAGGATGGCTGAGTACATGAAAAAGGCAACCAAAACCTTGAGGCTAGCCAGGAACTTCAGAAGGCCTGGCATGACCAAAAGGCTGTTCTGACTGTTTACCAGCCAGGACAGAAGGTGTGGGTGTTGGAGCCAGTGGCCCCAGCAGCTCTCCAAGACAAATGGAGTGGACCCCACACTATTGTTGAGCAGAAGGGTGAGGTCACTTATTTAGTAGACCTAGGAACACCCAGGAGTCCCCACAGGGTTCTCCATGTCAACAGGTTAAAACCATATGTGGACAGGGCAGACATGGGCTTGCTCATGGCAACTGATGAAGGGCAGGAGGAAGAGAGTGACCCACTCCCTGACCTGCTCTCACAGAACCCTGACGATGGGTCAGTTGATGGTGTAGCCTTGGCAGGCAGCCTCACTACCCAGCAACAAACTGATTGCAGGCAAGTCCTCAATCAGTTCCGACATATGTTTTCACTGACACCCAGTCAGACCACCTGGTGCACTCATGAAGTGGACACTGGGGACAGTCTGCCTATTAAAAACAAGATTTATAGGCAACCTGACCATGTCAGGGACTGTATCAGGACTGAAGTCCAGAAAATGTTGGAATTGGGAGTAATTGAGCCCTCAGATAGCCCTTGGGCTAGTCCAGTAGTCCTAGTACCGAAACCTCACACCAGTGGTGGAAAAAGAGAGATGAGGTTTTGTGTAGACTACAGGGGTCTCAATGCAGTCACTAGGACTGATGCCCATCCAATACCCAGGGCAGATGAGCTCATAGATACTTTGGCCTCTGCCAAATATCTCAGCACATTTGACCTAACAGCTGGCTACTGGCAGATCAGACTAGCTGATACTGCAAAGCTCAAGACAGCATTCTCAACCCCTAGTGGGCATTATCAATTTGTGGTAATGCCCTTTGGTCTGAAGAATGCACCTGCCACTTTCCAGAGGTTGGTGAACACAGTTCTCACAGGACTGGAAGCCTATAGTGCAGCTTATCTAGATGATATTGCTGTCTTTAGCTCCACCTGGGAGGATCACCTGGTCCACCTCAGGAATGTTTTACAGGCCCTGCAAAAGGCAGGCCTGACTATCAAGGCCACTAAGTGCCAGATAGGGCAGAGTCAGGTTGTGTACCTGGGCCACCTTGTGGGTGGAGGCCAGGTTCAACCTTTGCAGAGCAAGATCCAGACCATCATGGACTGGACTGCTCCCACTACCCAGACTCAGGTGAGAGCCTTCTTAGGCCTGACTGGGTACTATAGGAGATTTGTCAAGGGGTATGGATCAATAGTGACACCCTTGAATGACTTAACTTCTAAGAAAATGCCCAAAAAGGTTCAGTGGACAGTTAGCTGTCAAAAGGTATTTGATGACCTCAAGCAGGCCATGTGCACTGCTCCAATTCTGCAGAGTCCTGATTACTCCAAGAAGTTCATTGTTCAAACAGATGCATCTGAGTTGGGGGTAGGGGCTGTACTGTCACAATTGAATGAAGAAGGTCAGGATCAGCCAGTAGCTTTTATTAGCAGAAGGCTGACCCCTAGAGAGAAACGTTGGTCAGCCATAGAGAGGGAGGCCTTTGCTGTGGTCTGGGCTCTGAAGAAGTTGAGGCCATACTTGTTTGGTACACACTTCCTGGTTCAGACAGACCATAAGCCCCTCTTATGGCTAAAACAAATGAAGGGTGAAAACCCCAAACTGCTTAGGTGGTCCATTTCCCTACAGGGGATGGACTTTACAGTGGAACATAGGCCTGGGAGTAACCATGCGAATGCAGATGGACTCTCTAGGTATTTCCACTTAAAACATGAAGACTTAACTGGACAAGGTTAGTTTAATGTCCCTACGTTTGGGGGGGGTTGTGTAGGAGAGTAGGATCTGCTTCACATGGGTACCCCCACTTTTTGCTGATGCTTCACTGTTTTTCGACATTAGTCTGGCTGGGGCCCTGCTAATCTGAACCCCAGCCTAGCTGCTTCCTCTCTAAAATGGTTTCCATGTGCCTTAGGCACATCTCTGATTGGGATCTGGAGTGCCCTTATAAGTCCCTAGTATATGGTATACTATGTACCAAGGGCATAGGTACCTCAGAGGCCTGCCAGGGGCTGCAGCATGTATTATGCCACCCCTGGAAGGCCATCCAAACTGACACCACAGGTCTGCTACTGCAGCCTGGGTAAGGTGGTGCATGCACCCCTTACTGTGATATAGGTTACCTATATCACGAAATACATACACACATATAAACCTATAAGTCACTCCTAAGGCAGGCCTTATCAATCCTAAAGGCAGAGTGCATGGTTCCTATGTGAGAGGGTGCCCCTGCATGAGCAGGGCCCCTCTGCAGCGTTCGGAGACCATCTCTGATGCTGTTTGTAGTGCAGCCTGACCATATACTCTTAAGCGCATTATATCCTCGCGGTAAAATGCTAACTTTGGAATGGCTGCACCTAAACATGTCGTGTTTGGTGTCAAACATCTTGGAATACTACCCCCCCGCCAATCCTGGCGGCGGGGGTAGCATTCCACCCTTCTAGAGGGAAAGACATGTTAACTCTGACGAGTCCGGTAACTTCTTTCCAGAGCCCTGGCATCACAAAATGGATGCTGCTGCCACAGACACGAGTCTGGCCTCCTGCTGCTGGAAGAAACTCCGGCAGGGGAGGCCTGGACAATAGGTTTCCTGTCCCAGGGAGGTGTGACCACCTCCCCAGACAGGATAATGTGTATTGGGGCTGGGCGGGAGCACTTTCGGGTGCTTTGAAGTCCTGCACTGGGGGCACATTTGGTGTCCCTGTGCATACCCCAGTTCAAACCGGATCAGGGGCTTGCAGCCCCTGCTTTGGCGCGAACTGGACAAAGGGAAAGGGGTGTAGCCACCCCTCTGCCCTGACCCACCCATAGGTGGAGCCACAGAGTAGTCCAACCCCTATTTTTAGAATAAAGGTAGGAACCCTGTCCTTAGGACTTTAGATTATACCTGGACGAAACTCTGAAATTGAATCCTGGACCTTCAACGCTCTACGACAAGATTAGAGTGGACACCTTGCACCAGAACAATTCGACTCTTATGGTAGATAGGTTTAAGACAACCTTTATAGAAAGCTATCCTAGTGGTAGCTGTGGAGAGCAGCCTTCAGGCTAAGTCTTGAAGGAATGTAAAGCAGCTTGTTTTACCACACAATCTGTTGAATCACCAAATGAAAAGACACCACACAGGTATATATATCAAATATATATGTATTTATTAATAAACACTCTCTACTAATCTCTTTATGAGATTAGAAGTCAGGAACATATGTACAAGTCAAATGTTATCAAAATAAGTTTAGCACAATCGAATATCACAATCTTAGTTTGGCTAGACCTAGGTCTAGGGCATCTAGAATCGAGGGACCCCCAAGAACCACCCCAGGTAGTTATAGGAGACCCACAGGGTACGGACGCGGTGTCCTGGCACCGGTGCGAGTCCTGTACGAGTCTATGCGCACAGACGCGATAGAGATTTCAATGTTAAAGGTCCCTTGCGTGTTCGAGGCGAACACACCGATCGGTCCTTGTACGAGTCGAAGGACGCGGTTACAGATAGAGTTGCAAGGGAGATGGACGCGCTGTGTCTAACACAGACGCGAACCTTGTGCGAGTCAGTGCAATGGAGGTCTGAATGTTACAGGCCCCTTGTGTGTTCGAGGCGAACACCGATCGGACTCAGTACGAGTCGAAGGACACAGTTCTAGATAGTGTTCCAAAGGAGATGGACGCGGTGTGTCTAACACAGACGCGAACCCTGTACGAGTCAGCGCAATTGTCGCACTTAGAAAATAAGAGTTTTAGGGCACTTCGAGGGAAGCTACAAGCAAGTCACTTACAGGGTAAGTAGTTCTAGGGCCCACACCCACAGGAGCACCGTAGTGCTGAAGTTACCTCACCCAGGGGAGCCGGGTGCATAGGTGTCCTTTGGTGTCGGGTCGCGGCGTCGTTTTCAATGGGAGCCAGTGAAGACTTGCTGCTTGCGGCGACAGGAGAAGTGTCCGGAGGAATCCAAGCCTGGATTCGGAAGATGGAAGACCTGAAAGCAGAGGGTACAGTGTTCAAAGTCACTTGGCAGTAACTCGGGGCAAGGAAGATGGATGCCCACCGTCGTCGCAAGATTCAGGTCGTTCGCGGTTGCCTTGACTCTTCAGCCACGAGGTCCAGGAGGCGTCGACGATGACCAGGAGCTGGATTCGGCGTGTCCCACGATGTCTGCAGCTTACTGCAGTGTCGGCGACTCGATTGGAGCCAACAAGCCTTGGTAACAGCAAGTCTCGGGGAAAGTGTAAAGAGGCAATGGCGCAGACAAGCAAGGTCTGTGGGACTCACCCAGCGAGGGTAAGTCAGGGCAGGCCTGGAGCAACCAGGGGAGCCCTTTGGTTTCTTTAGAAAGTCTTCTGGGGACCCACAAGCTGGCGGGCAAGGGATCGCGAAGACGCCTCGGGAGGATTCGCTCAACAGGGGCCTACGGTCACTCGGGACGTGGTAGGCCTCTGATCTTCGGAGGGATTCCTGCTGGAGGCTAGGACCACACGTGGTCCAAAGCACAAGTTCGTGGAACGTTGTGAAGGGGTTGCACTTGACAATAGTGCACGGTACCCAGGGCTTGGGGTCCACTGGCCTCAGCTTCGCTGGGGACTCACGATGGCCTTTGAGAAGTCAGGAAATCCACTTCTTGGGCTGCAGGGACTTCGGACTCCAGCGGGAGCGGCATAGTTTGCGACTGTCGTTTGTAGTTTTTGGTGCCTGCCAAGCAGGGGAGTCACTCCTGACTCCAAGGGAGATTCTTCAGTCTTCCAAAGGTAGTGGAACGTCGAAGGTCCGGGATTCTTCTTCAGAGCGTCGTCCAGGGAAATCTAGGTTGCAATGCACAGGTTCCCCTCTTATACTAAAAGAAAGGGAGGGACTAGCTCTATGACCCTACCTATGGGAGGGTCAGGGGAGTGGGTGGCTACACCCACTTCCCTTTGTCCAGTTTCGTGCCAGAGCAGGGGCAGGTAGCCCCTGAGCCGGTTTGAACTGGGGTATGCACAGAGGAGCCTTCTGCTCCCCAGTGCAGGACTTCAAAGCACTCTAAGAGTGCACCCACCCTGCCCCAATACACTAAACCCTGTCTGGAAGGTGGTCACACCCCTTGGGACAGGATATCTATTGTTGGGCTTCCTCCTCTGCGAGTGTTGGTCATCAGCAGGAGGGCAGCCCAGTGTCTGTGACTGGTGGCATCCATTTTGTGATGCCAGGGCTCTGCAGGATTCTACCGCGTTTCCACAGTAGGAACATGTCTATCCCTCTAGAAGGGTGGAATGCTACCCCCGCCGCCAGGACTGGCGTGGGGGTAGTATTCCAAGATGTTTGACACCAAACACAACATGTTTCGATGCAGCCATTCCAAAGTTAGCATTCTACCGCGAGGATATAATGCACTTAAAAGTATATGGTTTAACCGCATCCACAAACAGCCCCAGAGAATGGACTCTGAGGGCTGCAGAGGTGCCCTGCTCAGGCAGAGGCACCCCTCACATGGAAACTAAGCACCCTGTGTAGGAGAGTAGGATCTGCTTCACAGGGGTACCCCACTTTTGCTGATACTTCACTGGTTTTCGACATTAGTCTGGCTGGGGCCCTGCTATTCAGAACCCCAGCCTAGCTGTTTCCTCTT